>BLKM01010995.1:0-12776 GCA_013340265.1 Coptotermes formosanus | reverse complement strand
ACATACATACATATATACGTACGTACATACATACATACATACATACACACACATACATACATACATACATACACACATACATACATACACACATACATACATACATATATACGTACATACATACATACATACATACATACATACACACACATACATACATACATACATACATACATACATACATACACACACACACATACATATATACGTACATACATACATACATACATACATACATACATACATACATACATACATACATACGCGCGCACGCACACACACACACACACACACACTGAGGGAGCAAAACGCAAAACTTTAAATATTACAGCCGGCTGCTCCATGTGTAGACACAAGTAGCTACCACTGTGCTGAAAACGGTCAACAGTCAGTAGTCTTTGTCTACACCAACGCAATTAAAGACTAATTCATTTAGGGAACGCTCGAACAAGACGTAACGTAACGTAACGTAACTAATTCAAGACACAAGAAGAGGCTTGACTTCATATTTGAAATGAGGGTAGAACGAAACTGTATCGCAGGTTCCACTGATTGCAGCCTTCGCTCGCAAGGTGCAATTGGCAGGTAATGAGATTAAGTCTTGCTTGTCTTGTTTCAAAGGACAAAAATCTTGCACATGCAGCGATCATAAGAGGAGACACTGCACTGCTCTGCAAACTCCTGAATATGGCCCCACCTCGTTAACACTGCAGTTTCTTTCACACGTACTCTGCCACAATCCCATTTCCATAAACCAATCAATGCAGCGTGTTATCCTGAATTTTAAGGAAAAGTATTATATTTTCATCACATTCGTCTCCCAGTGGCCGTTCCTGTAAACGAATTTAGAACAAATGAACAAAGTTTGGTGGAAATGCGTTAGGAAAAAAAAACTGTTTCCTTTTAGTGATTTTTTTTTCTTTACGCTCGAAAGCAGAACGCATTCAAGTGATGTGATGCCCAATATCGGTGCATACGACTACCAAGCGCCAAGGCACGGTAAAGATGTGGGCGAAACAGCATAATGAAATTAAAAATACATGAGTACCTTGTATTCCACAGAATTCGGATCTCGCTCGGAAAACTGGAAATATTGGCACTATTAGAAGCACGGCGACAGGCATACTTCCTTATTTCTACGATAACTGACTAACTCCATGGAAGGCCGTGCCATGGCTCAGGCGGTTAGCCGCCGGCCTCCCAACGCGGAGGCCTGGGCTCGATCCCGGGTCAGTCCATGTGGGATTTGTGGTGGACAAAGTGACACTGGGACAGGTTTTTCCCCCGAGTTCTTCGGTTTTCCCCTGTCAGTTTCATTCCACCGGTGCTCCATTACTAGGAAAAGGACAAGAAATAATCTTCACCGTCATCTTCATCATAGGGTTGCACAATAAGCCTCATGGCTGCGGTGCGTCCGTAACGTCTGCTGCGGGGCCCTTCACCATAAAAAAAACTCCATGGAACAGAGCCCTTATTGACAATCCAGTGGCTCCTCAAATAGTCAAGAAATTCCCTGTATTTTACATCACCCCAAGGTTCATTACAGTGTTTACAGCACCCAGCCACTTCTCTTTTTTATGTACCACATGTCGGGGCAAACGCCGAAACAACTTTAACCAGTCCCATCCAGATCATGACGAACAGAACAGTATTACTGACTTCGTACCACTTTAAACGGTAAACAACCCCTTCGTTTGAAACAGCATCAAAATAACGAAACACTAGCAAATAAACAAACAAAATTATACTTCATACGATCATATTAATGCTAGAAGCAAAAAAGGGGGGAATAATTTTTATAAAAGAAAAGGACCACCCTCAAGAACTAAAATATCAATCAATAAAGCATAAAGCCCGTAGCTAAAAAATGCAAATTCCAAAGTGTACAGAAAATTGGTATTTACTCAGGTGGTTAACAAATTAACCTCTTTTATAGAACACCGTACTTCACCATCGTGTTTACAAAAGCACACCATTATACGGAATACAGTGACAAGTGTGCGTGCGTGCGCGTGTGTGCGTCCGTGCGTGCTCGAGATATAACTTAAAAGTAAAGAATTTGGAAAGTACTTTTAATCGAATAATTTGATTCAATGATCTTGTATTCCTTTGTGATGAACCCCCTGAGGATGACACCTTGCTGTCGCAACATGTGTAGGGGTTTTTTAATACAGATTAAATTTGCCTTTCGTCTTGTGCATGTGTTGGTTTGGCATGAGGATTGTAAGAAGATGTACAGCGTATATACGTAACATAATGGCAGCATACCCCTGTATACGCCTATACTAAGCAAACGAAACCATGAATACAGAAGAAATTTAAATCAGCTTCTATAATATTTTAGGTCAGCAACAAGAAACCAAATGCTGAAACAGGTCCAATAACAGAACGTCCGTACGACAGCCATAAAAATCGATCACTTATTACAATAAATCGCAAATTGCTTCGTTCCAGTTTCTATTATTTTATGATAATTCAATTTTAAATTGATTCAGACTATACAGATCGCTCAGCATGTATTCGCGATTTTCGTGTTTCCACTGTTTGTGCCGGCCCGTACTAGGCGGCGCCGTCTCTTTTTGATTTTGTATGTGAAGCCAAGGGTCGGATACATTTCTTTGTAGAGCTATGCAGGATGGACTGACTTCACAGAGGGCCGTCAATATGTCTTTGTGAGAACAGCGACCGGTAATCAATGAACAGAGCCATGCGGCAGCAGAAACCGCCTGTTAGGCTACTAAATTCAGCCAGTTACGCCTACTTCATTTACGCCGATACTGTAGTCTCTCTCTCTCCCCCCACGATTTCTTAGGATTTCGTCACTCAGTGCCCCTTAAACTTTTAAAGCCTAGCGGTAACTTTACATACCACCAGGTTTAACATTAAAAAATTCTACATGGTGCCCACATTGCGTTTATGTGTTTTGTACGGATCTCAGAACAAACAGCAACTTTTGCCTTATAAAACATTAAGAGATTGGTTTTTATAACCGAGGTGGAGAGTGTTTACAGCGCGGTACGCACTGAGTCCTTATATAAAACAGACAAGCTTCGTCTTTAAAGGGTTAATTTACACTGCACCGTCCTTCATCGGCCCTTTTCCCTTTCATACAAAAGGACAGGCTGGTATACAGGTAACATGACTGGCAACATAGTGTAAACATAACATTGAGGCGCGTTCACTTAATCAATTTTACAGTGTAAAAGAGCAATGCGTATTTCATATTCTGTGAATCTAGCCTTATATGCCCAGCATGCAATGCGAACGAGCCACATGATATTGTCACCTGTGGCCCGTCATATTCTACCATATTTTTGCACACTGTCTCATAAAGGGCACGATTTTGAAAAAAAAATTCACTGAACATAAAATGTGTGTTTTGATTCTCTACAACTCTTGTCTGAAACATTTCTAATTCCAAGAATAAATGAACGATATATTATCAAAAATTTACATACGTCTCCATGTAAAGTACCCGTTATTCTTAACAGGTTTTAATGAAACTTGAATTTTCTCGACAGATTTGAGAAAAATACTCAAATATCAAATTTCATAAAAATCCGTCCAGTGGGAGCCGAGTTTTCCATGCAGACGGACAGACACGACGAAACTACTAATAATCACTTTGCACAATTTTACGAAAGCGCTTAAAAATCCAACGCTTTCAGCTACGGGGTAATCGTATCCCCATTTCTACTAAGTTGCAATTCTTCACTGACACACTGAGGCCACAGGGTTGTCACAGTGAGTAACACAATTTTATGACATTTAGAAATATTACCGAAGTTATACTGAGGAGTGGTACTTCGATTCCCAGCAAGTGCAAGAATTCTCTTCTCCAAGTAATTCAGACGGACTCTGCGCCCCACGACCAACTTTTGTTCAGTGGATACAGAGGACTCTTTCCCCAGGGGTACTGGTGAACTGCCACTCATCCCAACTAAGCACCGAAGTTAAGAAGCCCTGGAGCTACATCATGACTACGCTGAATGCCTTCATGGCTTTCTCAGGGACAGCTTTATTTCAGAAATAATGTATTCAAAACTGGAAGAAATACATTTGTATTCCAGAGCTACCGAGTTACATTCTCTGCAGGTTTCTTGTTATCCGACCTTAGATTTTTGTGGCTTTCCTCAGTTTTTTTGGGAGAGTATATCGATAAACCTCAGGGATATTTCTTCCCTTAACATTACCTCCCAAAATATCAACCTTTTTATATTTACCATTCCGTGTATTATAGCTACAGTTTGTACTATTAACGCTTTAAAGACGAAGCGTATCTGTTTTATATAAGCACTCAGTGCGTACCGCGCTGTAAACACTCTCCACTTCGGTTATAAAACAAGTCTCTTAATGTTTTATAAGTCAAAATTTGCTGTTTGTTCTGAGATCCGTACAAAACATATAAACGCAATGTGGGCACCATGTAGAATTTTTTAATGTTAAACCCGGTGGTACGTAAAGTTAGCGCTAGGCTTTAAAACGTTAACCAACACATGCACACAATTGTCGCATATAACAATAATATATTTAAAAACACTCCCCTCCTACATGTTTCGGATTTCGCTGCTCCATCATCAGGGAGAACATCAAATGTTGTCGCATAAAACAGTTACTTAACAATATTGTTAAACAACTAAATACATTATTGTGGATCTGTGACATTTATGTGCAAGTGTTTGTTAACAGTAAAAAATAGAATATCACTATTACGGCCCATTTTATGGCCCAAATTTGTTCGACTCCAGTTTTATTCTGCACCCAAAATATTATAAACGTATGGGGAGAGGAGAAGTGAATACAGGGATATAGAGGGGAAACGTGAGGGAAAGGTACCATGTAGAACACCGCGTAGATGGGAGGATAATATTAAAATGAATCTTCAAGAATTGGGATGGAGCATGGACTGTATTGATGTGGCTCTTTTAAATGCGGTAATGAACCCCAGGGTTCCATAAAATGCGGGACATTTCTTGGATAGCTTAGGGTATCTTACCCTCTTACGAAAGACTGTGCTCCATGGAGTTAGTTGGTTAGCTAATATATGTCACTTATACAAAGTAAAAAGGTAAAGCAGTCCCATTACAGGCCTGGACAGGCCCTAAGGTTTCCAGGAGGTCGAGGCTCCCAGATTTCTAGACAATCGGCACATGAAGGTGGTAAGGTTGTCATCCGTACGCACCGGCCGCGTTTACCCCCCAGGAAATATTCCTGGTACTCATTTCTGTTAGAGGCTGAGTTGATCCCAGGGCCATAGTGCGACCGACAGGATTATGCCAATGACAGTGACACCATCAAGAATCGAACCCGCGACCTGCCGGTTTGTAGCACAGTGCCTCAACCAACTGCGCCACCCCATTTATACAAAGTAAGAATCAATATTTCCTGTTTCCTTAATTTTACAGTGGATACTTGGTTGTCTGGACTACTAACACGAATTGGTATTAGCACTACCAGTCGATCACATTCC
Source organism: Coptotermes formosanus (assembly GCA_013340265.1). Classification (NCBI taxonomy): domain Eukaryota; kingdom Metazoa; phylum Arthropoda; class Insecta; order Blattodea; family Rhinotermitidae; genus Coptotermes; species Coptotermes formosanus. The sequence continues at coordinate 7,306 of BLKM01010995.1, read as the reverse complement.
GTTTCGATATATTTATCACAAAATTTTCAGATGCTATGAATGAAAGCCCGAATATAACTTTGACATGTCCCATTGAAAGCCGAACGGCCCGCACATTGTGCGAATACAAGGCCCCAGAATGCATTTACCACGCGCTTCAACAACCAGTACCGACTGCGGATCGCTCCATATGTTCGCTTCCTTTCTTGAACAAACCTACAGCATAAACATTACCGTATGCAGTTTTGAACATTGATATTCCAAGCAGAAATTTTATTCATAGGCATGAATACAAATGCGCGGTCTGTCAATATTTCCGTCTAAACAATTTTACAAAAATCCTGACTGCTTTAAAATGTGCACTAATGCGAGATTTCAGGCTTCCCCCATGGTGCAGCTGAATTATTCGTTCTTCTGGGATGTTAGCCAGCATGGGTTTTAACAGGTTACCGACGTTACGGAAAAACATACCGGTCTCATTTTCAAGAAACAGGGAGTGAAAATGGGGGGAGACGAGGTGCTCCAAAGCGTCGGTAACCGAGTACAATCTACGCTGCAGAATATCTCATAAAACCTCATGAATATTAATAAACACAGAGAGGAATTTAACAGCATAATTACGCAATTTAGTGGCATGAGTAGCATAATGTGCTACGCGTAACATCAATATTTCTCATCGTCGTCTTTGTAATTATTCACTTATAGAAGTAATGCAAAAGGAGCTCGACCTTCCGCCTCACAGTGCAGCACGTGCATCGCCCTAGTGACTCACCAGTTACCGTCCTTATGATTAGAGTTAACTAGAGATTTTGCACGGCCGTCCCTTGATGTTTTCTTTTTGACATTCTGAAAAAATATATTCCTCAATCAAGACCTTTATATTTTTCAAAAATATTATCGACGAAAAGGTGTGAAAAAATGTATCGGCCCGATATTCAAGAGTCAAACAGTCCAAGAAGAAAATGACTTATTGACCTTTGAAGATGGCAACAATACGTTGTCTCGAAACATCGGTAAAGGATTACCACTCGACGCTGTGTAATATCTCCGAAGAGCACAGAACTTATCAATATCGGAAGCTTGAAATCACAGAGATGAAAAACAAATTTTAGCGCCACCTCAAAATTCTTGGCGCCAGAAGGGTTACGTGAAACAAGTTAGATGCTGAGGGTTCACACATTTCTGAAGTGACCTGTTAACTTCACTCTCACTTGACGCTTTACGTTCGCTGCAAGTGCATGGATACGAGTTTTTTTTTACGTTAGGGGAATAACGAAATAATTACGCTAAATTTTTTTTAAAAATTATATTGTTTTCATCGTGCATTTTTTCAATAATAAGTACAATTACCAACCAATGCACCTTTTATTGCCGTCACACCCGACATGTTTCGGTGTCCATTATGACGCCATCATCAGGGGCTTATACGCTATAATCATCACAGACTATCCACGTGATTTCTTGGTGGTCTTGATGATTGATAAACTAATCAAGACCACCAAGGATCATATGGGTAGTCTGTGATGATTATAATGTATAACCCCCTGATGACGGCGTCATAATGGACGCCGAAACATGTCGGTTGTGACAATAATAAAAGGTGCATTGGCTGCCAATTGTACTCATTATGCTAAATATGTTAAGCCCCCAACGGCAAAGTTTAGCCGCCCGGACGATCAGATCACAGGGATTTGTACACCCCTGCTCACTAGTATTACAGTATTCTGATGTACGACGCCCTGTCAACACGGCGTCGTACATCAGAATACTAATATTTACGAACAGCAATCTGAAACCCTATAACTATACATATATATTTTTTTTTTCACATTCACGGACGCTCAGTTCTTCTATAGTAGTTATTACTGATGGCAGAAGATGGGTAAGTCAGAAACATGCTGAATAGCATCTGGTTATAAAAACACTCCCATTAACCCTTCAATATCGGTATCGGTGCACTGTACGGGCCTTTGATTCCTCACACGCTGCAGGTTTCAGTACACCGTACGTTCGCGAATTCATTTTAGGGTACTGCAAAATATAAATATCACTCCGTCGTGTGCAATACTTTGTACTTAAACCCAACTATTTCCAGTCTGTACCGACAAGTTGAACACAAGTTTCCGTTTACCAGCTCTTTATTACTAATATTGCTACATGTTTCGGGTGCAGAGGGCGTCTATCATCAGGCAAAATACAATTTCCAGGACACGCATCCACACAACGGGATGGGAAACCCAAACCTTAAACCCTACGTTTATTGAAGGGTTAAAATTCGCCGACTGGTTAAAAATATACCAGGTGGAGTCTATAATTTCTTATAAGATAATAAAGCGCGTGGACCTTTAACCTTTTAAAGCCTAGCGGTAACTTTACGTACCACCAGGTTTAACATTTAAAAAATTCTACGTGGTGCCCACATTGCGTTTATGTGTTTTGTACGGATCTCAGAACAAACAGCAACTTTTGCCTTATAAAACATTAAGAGACTGGTTTTTATAACCGAAGTAGAGAGTGTTTACAGCGCGGTACGCACTGAGTCCTTACATAAACATATTACATTTCGTCTTTAAAGGGTTAAGAAGCACTTAATAACCAACGCCGGAAATATATGAAATGCTTATTCCAGTAGCATCCATTCCCGCCACACATCATTTCCCAAGCTTGCTAATTGAAGCGAAATTTAAATGCCACCAACTATTATAACCATGCGAGTTAACGTAATTCAACCTCGGCTATAAACAGCATCGACATTTGTTAACTTGCATTTCTGGTCGATAAGAAAGGAATTCCAGTGATGTTAGGTTTTACACGAAACAATCTTAGCGCTTGCAAAGGCGAAGACGGGGATGGTCTTTGACATCTACCACAACAGAACTGTGAGTTCGAATCCCCTTGTGGAATGCAATTATATGAGCGCTTTCAGTGTTTTCCTGCTTGGGTTTTTGAAGCGCCGCTACCCCATCTGACAGGTCTCAGTTATAGCGTTAAATGAACATCGAATGGAAAATTTCAATGACAAACTATTTCTGCCTCAATCCTTTAAAGAATAGTGTGTTTATTATACATATCACTCCCTTAACCTTTTAAAGCCTAGCGGTAACTTTACATACCACCAGGTTTAACATTAAAAAATTCTACGTGGTGCCCACATTGGGTTTATGTGTTTTGTACAGATCTCAGAACAAACAGCAACTTTTGCCTTATAAAACATTAAGAGACTGGCTTTTATAACCGAAGTGGAGAGTGTTTACAGCGCGGTACGCACTGAGTCCTTATATAAAACAGATGGGCTTCGTCTTTAAAGGGTTAAACATTACAAATATCTTAATTTTCTTAACACTATGATCTTCCACCATTTCCTGTGAATCCCAGAATAAACGGCGATTATTTCACAATACAGGATTAATCCACTCTCCATTGTAATTAAGGCCTATGTGTTCTGTAGGGCAACAGACGGGAGTTTAGACGTACTATTTTACAAAGGAGATAAGAACACCTCGTAAGAAAGACATGTTAGTCCGTCAGTGACAAAGGGTCAGTGCCTCAGTCAAATCCCAGACCTTTTAAAAAAATCGACGTAGGATATCTCCATTAAAAAGTATTCGACATTTTCGAATTTCAGCCACACTCAGCAATAAGACAGCCTACGTTACATGTGATCATCCGTGTACCCCATTACCCCTTCCAAATACTTGACTAAATTTCGATGTGGAAGATAAAGTTAAAGTTACCTTTGTGACTACCATAAAGGCGTATAAAGAGAGTGGAGTATAGCTCCACTTATTCTTACCCTCGTTACTGAATGGAGGTTGAGTGATGAGATTCACGTTCCGGCCGGCTTACCCCCCAGAGAAAGAAGCCCCTGTACTCATTGAATAGGAGACTGACTAGGCCCCAGAGCAGGTCTGGATGTTTTGGAGAAGAGAAATACCTCTTTCCAATGCGGAGAATCTAAACATGATTCCTGGGGCGTCCAGTCTGTAACCACCCGAGCGATGACGTTGTGCATATTGGTACGTACTACAACAATGTTTTCATATTCAGGATTGCGTTGAGGCTTAAATGCTTACATATTAGTCTAGGAGGCGTCATATCGGAGAGGAGTGTAATCTGCGTCGCCAACGTTGTGAGAATCGCAAATCCCTCACAGACATTCAACTGATAAAAAGCGAGTACTTTCTTATGCTGACATTGTTAAGTATCGAGATTAAGTTATTCAAAGCAGACGCTGCTGTTGGGTGAATGTCTCTAAACGATGCATGTCGTTTGTGGCACGAAACAGCTGGAAATATTGCCCTGAATGACGACAGCCACAGGCTCTTTGAAATCAAAAGATTCGTAAGGAGTGATTTGGAGGATATAAATGAGTTTGGAGACGTCTCTCCGATGGCACTCGAATTCAATGGAAACAAGAGGCTTCCCTTTAATGACTGAACACATTTTACACTGCATAATGTAATATTTCAAGGAATTACAGTTGGGTTTCCTTGGTTCTGGAGCAAAAAATACCGTTATTGTTAACCGCCTTAGAAACACGCGTTCTTGTAAAACCTACTTTTGTTCTTCAGATATCGCTGAGAGGGTATAAACGCGCAGCATTTGTTTTAAAAAGTGCATAATTTCTCATTTCCTTCAGTGCACACAGGGGTTTTAAAAAAGGCTTTACGTAAAAGAAGCCATCTGCGAGAATGTATCAGTCAAGATTAAACCACATCTACTTGCATTTGCATACACAAAGACCACACGTTTGACACTGCAGCTTCAGCAAACTTCCTTAGACAAAGACCCACATATATCAAGACTACTTCCTATATATCATAACCACAGATATTACGTATCATCACGTCCATGTGTCTTGTGTGTCCCATAAGTAACTCACTAAGAACAGAAATCAAAAGTTCCATCCGCCGTCATACTAGCTCCATACGCCACGTAACATTTCGACCTACAGATAGCCGTTTTATCGTGTCCCCGAGGAGTCAGCTTGATTTTATAGAAAGCCCGCATCCGCCGGGATATCTCGTTACAGCCGATGTGCGCGGTGACGCCATAAAGAGTACAGCCTGCATATACCTTACACTCAGTGTAGGCGTCAAAAAACATGTACAAGTAATAAACGAAATATTATAGTTTAATCAAGGAAAAAGGTTCGAAAAATTGTGTTTGTATGTTACCTGAAAATCCGAAAAAAAAATACACAGTTATGAATCGCTAAATACAGTAATTCTTGAAGGAGAGCTCTAATTAGCCTTGCCAAATATAATGCAACATTTTAACGATATGAGGCGGCGCAAATTGTCAAGAAAATTTTTACGGCGTAGTTCCATATATCCCTCTTGCATAACAGCCAGGAATTGTAAACGCAGAACGTGAGTGTAGAAAACCGTGTTCAGAGCATGATATAACCTAACTCAAGTAATACGATATAACCCTCTTATGTCGTACTTGAAATACTACAGTATGCTTCCGTCTGTTAATACAACTTTGTAACATGCACATTTACATCACAACAACTTTACGTATTTCGCCACTACCAGGCTAAATTCAGGCTGACGTATAGACAAATCATTAGAAACTGGGACAACAGAAAATAAAACAATTTTACTGTGCAGTAACGTGGCTGGAAGTATATTATCAATACCGGGTGACGGCTGTAGCTACTGGGGTGTAAGTTACTTACAATTTGTGTCAGATTATGGCTGATCAAATGTTTTAATATTTTATGTAAGCCTATATGATTTTTTGTAGTCCTGTAATACAGACTTTTATTGGATTAGTCTAATTCGTTCCTCATTATTTCCTTTCCTTTCAGTTTATTCGAGAAATCACGTTTCCCCAGCTAACTTGTCCATTTTCCCGCCACGTGACCGCAAGGTCGAAACTTACCGTTGGCCAATAACCTGTGTGTCAGCTGCAACTCAGGGCCCGCCTTCTCTTCTAGCTTCTGTTTCTCGGCCAGCAGTTGTTTCATATACGAGGACATCACTGTCCTTGGTTCGAGTGTCGTGGACGCCACAGCGGGGGTCGAACTCGGGACCGCAGGGGAACTCTCACAGTTACCGTCTTCACTCATTGGTCTCCAGTCTAAACGAACAGAATAGATTTTTTGAATCCTCAAATATTTTGACTGCACGTCTGATTAGCAGCTTATTTAGTTCAACCACTTTTCCATTCAGATACGTTATGCTAATTAAATCAAGCAAATATGAAATACTTACAGGTTTAGTTTCAATACAATTGAATCACATTAAATAATAATAGTAATAATATTATAATAATAATAATAATAATAATCTCTGTAACTTCTACTGGTAAGTACCAAAAATTAACATGATGTCACACACAATAAACTTACGTCTATTAAACGAAGTTAAGTAAACAAAATTGCGTAAATTAATTAAGTAACAATCATCATTGAAAAGAACGGATTATCTGGAGATTCTACACATTTGCGGAACCCAAAAGCTTATTACCATTTTCACAAAATCCGCCCTTCGTCCCCATTTCAAATAACTGAACAAACTCAAATACATTTTACCCACGATTAACAAAAGTAAACATGACCTTACGCGTTCTACCACACAAGTCTAAGACTCGGGGGTTTTCAATATTAAGTTCTTGCAACCATTTCTCATCTCCCCCATGCGTGCTACGCGCTCCGTTCATCCTATCCTTTTTTTTTCTAATCTCCACAGCTGTAATAAGTGGGGGATACATATTATGAACGTACTCATCATGTAATTTTGTCCATCCACCTGTTACGTCAAGTCTGTAAAGTCCAGACTCTCTCCTCACCATTTTGTTCTCAAAAGCACTCAAATTTTGTCCTTCCTTTAGTTTCGCACCGTACAAAGCAACTGGTTAAACTGAAGTCCTTTTTTTTTATTCTTTAATCTTCAGCTTTGTACCCAAAGACTCGCATTCATTAAGAAGAAAGCCTATAACCGGGTAGCAACAACAGTAATATTGAAAAGAAATTCATCGTTCAAACATGGGATTATGCTGTGTTTATTGCACACGATATGCCGAACTGAAGGAAGAGTAACCCAGTGTATATACTGCCTGAAAAAAGGGCCGGTCTGACGCTCCATTCACATCGTGATTACACTGAGGGTACGCTCACGGCCAGGGAGATTATTCTTTGCGTGTCTTTAAAGGCACCCCTTCGTGAAAGTAATGTACCATTAACGTCCTCGCCAGTGTGGACGGCCCTATCCAAACACAGTGAAGAACAGCTGACGTTCTCATTACTCAAATGTAACTGTCACCGGACTGTGTGATTCGGTAAAAGTAAACTTGTCTCCCTACACGCCTTGAGGGCACA
>BLKM01010985.1:0-49494 GCA_013340265.1 Coptotermes formosanus | reverse complement strand
AGTAGTGAGTATTGTGAAATAAGAAATTAATTTATATTATGACGTGAGAGATTAACGAGCATTGCAAAGTGAGAGGTTAGACAACACTGTGAAACAAGACAGTAATATATCCTATGATGAAGGGAGGAACAAGTATTGTAAAGTAAGACAGTAGTGAGTGAGTATTGTAGGATAAAAGTACCGCGACTGTTTCGAGACAAGATAAGTCACTCTTCTAAGGGAGTAGTGACTGTTGTGAGACAGAAGACTTCAGTCATTTGAGGTAAGAGGACAGGCACGTAAGGTAAAGATTAGTGAGAGGTAGGAGACTGGGAAGTATTTAGTGTTGTGGAGTAAGAGCGTAATGAATCTTGTGAAGCAACAAGTCAGCCTTACTGGAGTCCTGTGAGGTAAACAGGGAACTGCTTTGTATCGGCCAAAACGTGTTCATGTATGAAGAATGAAACACACGCAACGCACAACTTCATTCACTATTTTGTAGTTTAGTGTTAAAAACACATAAAATACATAACACAAGTGTAAAATACATAAGACAAATGTGAGATTTCACACGTTCCAAATTTCAAACTTGACACACACTTGTATTTAGTTAGTTCCTATTGCTCACACCTGAAGATGGCTGAGATATAGTCGAAATATGTTGTGCGCCGTTATATATTTTATGTATTTTTAACACTAAAATACAAAATAGTGAATTAAATTGTGCTTTGTGTTTGTTTTATTCTTCACATATAAACATTACGCACAAGGGGATGGTGAACATTAAAATTATCAAAAAGTGTTCAATCATGGCAGGTAGCACTCCGTGTTCTCCGCAAAACCTCGAAATAAATGTCGACCACATATAACTGTACTGTTCTAACTGAAAACGCCGTCTTCACGCTGACACGGTGGCTGTATTTGCACAATGGTTAGTCTCTGTTTGTTTTCAACAGATCTTTTCGCGATACGAGCATTACCTCTGCGCTTTGCCTGCCTGGTGCACAGTGCGTGTCATTTGAAGTCATAAGTGAATTGTTAATTGGATTCAAAGAAGTAACGAGGAGCACAGCTTACGTACATTATTATATTATGGTGTAAAATGAAATAAAATTGAAATAAGAGATAAACCAACCGCCACATTTGTTGTAGGAATTTTTTACTGTTGCAAAGTGGTGAGTCTCACTTTCCAGTAGGTCTAGTTTCCGTGACATGAAGTTCTCTTGACAGCGGAAGGTAATTCATGCAATTGGATTATGCCTCCGCGTACTATGAAATATGTGCCGAATTTTCTGAGAATCACAGTGTGGGAAAAACACTAAATTTTCTTTCCTTCATTTTGCTCTCCTTCTTTGCCACTTACATACATAAGAGATTCTAACTTTCTTTTATCCTTTCATTCATCTATTCTTAACATACCTACCTAACTTATGGGTTCAGGAAAAAGCCCCTCAGGTTTTACTCCCTAATGTTCAAAATCGTTCGAATTAAAATTATTCTATAATCTAATAATGCCACAAAGAATCTGTGAAATCTCAAAATCCAAAGCTGTGACAGACAAGTTTTTAATGCTCGAAGTCCTCTGACTCATTAAAATGATACAGCACATTTAACTTTTATATTACGCAACCCCTTGTGTTATTTAAAACTACAACAAAGCACTTGTTTACTGTCAACACAACCTTATTGGTAATGACATTAATGATTCGTATTAATAAGACAACGTTATTCAAACACTTATGGTCTTCCTCAGGCCACCCAACATCATAAAAATAGATATTACAATTGCATTAAAACATGTGTTAAACAGGCTCTGATTTCAATCTGCAAATTTATATAGTGCATGTTACTGTCGTTCCATCACTACTAATAAGGACTCTTAATACCAGGTGACAAATTAGCTACAGTGTTAGTCATAGTGTCATGATACTGCATGGTCTGAAGACGCACGTGATTGGTTGCAACATGCTGCCATATTAATATGACTGCTTAATATTAATACCAATAAATGAATGTTGATGTTATACAAATGCCTCTTTTTAATGATACATCAGGTTACTAGTTTGGAAAAGTGTACAGGCACTGTCACTCCGTCAGTTTACTTTGTCTCCTAATCACACAGTGAGACATTACACTCGAAACCCTTCACCCCCTTGTCACATTGCGACACCCGACACTGACACCTGGTGCTCAGCAAAGGCCTCTAGGTTTCACATCTCTCATAGAGTGGAATAATTGGAAAATGTGACACAAAAATTACTCTTGGAAATAAAGCTTTCTTTTCACACAACTTGTGACAGAATGGATGGTTTCAAATATAACACAATGGGCCCGTAAGTAACTAACCGTGATCTAACGATCGTTTCAATGGTAAACCATTATCTTTCAAGATTTACCACAAAAATTCACAAATAAATAAACTGACGGCACAGAATGCGGTAAACCTGTAAAATGAAAGAACTGACTCAAGCAGCGTCGCTTCCGACGTCTATTCGCGAAGTGTTTGCTTCAAATACCGGCCGGAACACCTAATAGAATGACTGAAGTTGCTGTTTGCTTTCATCAGCCCATCCAACCCAACTGCCTGGATTGCAACTCACCTTGAGTTAGGGCAAGTTTTGTTCCTACCATTACCTTTCCACTACAGCTCACTGCCATTATATCATTCGACGCTGCATAATCTAAGTTAAATAAATAAACACAAACCATAACATAAATCAGTAGCAATTTCATGATATCAATAAAAATAGGAACCAGGCTAGGAATACTCAATACAATTAAATATACTACATTAACAATTCCATCACACAGTAACGACTACTACTACCGAATATGTACATAAGGTTGGGAAATTCATGTGTGTATATAGTGTAATGACAGTAGTGCAAATGAGGAAAAAAATTACATTCGTTAGTAGGAAAATTAAATTGACACACCAGAAATAATGAATGAATATAATTGGGTATGTCTAACGAAAACGGACTAATAAAGCGGTCGCAGTTTGGCAGCGTCACATGACACAGTGCGCACAGCAAAACATAACATGCCAATTGCTAAATTAATAATTCTAATCGATTGCCATGTGCGTCATTGAAACAGCGAATGCAAAAGGAAGCCAGTATAACGCACAAGTATTAATATGCATTTAGGCGTGACACAAATAACTAGAAACCACATATGCATGGGAAACTGATACTCGTTCAGCCGAAGGAAAAAAGGCCTTCATTTTATGAAATCAAAAGCTTTCCACAACAACCCTCCAACGCTATGTTGATTTATGATCCATTTAAATATTATATTCTCATCTGTGCATAGATATCCCAAGTGGTCTCTTTCCGACTAGTATTTTTTTACAATTATTATATTTGTCAAGTGTAGTAATTTAGACTGTAGCCGTCAGATAAACACATTGCCCTTTTTACAACCCTTTTTAATATATTGCACACGTGGCACCATGAACACAATACGTTCGCTCGCAGTCCTTACCTCTTCTACTCACGAACAGCAGGTGTGGAGATAGTTTATTTTCACTTGATCATACTCAGACACACATCACAGTCGGCAGGACTCCTCTGGACGAAGGATTTGCCCGTAGCAGAGACCTCTACCTGACAACACAAGCACTCACAAGAGACAAGCATCCACGCCCCCGGTGGGATTCGAACCCACGATCCCAGCAAGCGGTCGGCCGCAGACCTACGCCTTAGACTGCGCGGCCACTGGGATCGGCTACGAATACAACACGAAATGCCTAAAAACAGATCACTCATCCCCATCTGGTGCCAAGTTGAAGAATAATAATACACTTCCCCCCCCCCCCCCTCTAGGCTTTCATGACGTGCAAAGAGCAACTTCACCTTGGTTTTCAGTTATTGTAAACACCTATGCAAGTAAACTGTAACAAAATTGGAGCTGCATATAAGTTCTCACGTCAATTAGTTTGAGTACATCAAATTACAGTGTTTCAAATATTTGGGAACAACTTCATTAAATCAAAATTGTGTTGATGAAAAAAATTAACAGCGGATTAAACTCAGGGAACTCCTGATACAATTCGGTTCAGTGTTACCTGTCTTGCTGGTTCCTATCGAGAATTACCAAGACTAAGTTATACAGAACCATAATATTGCATTTTGCTTTATAGGGGCGTTCGACTTGGCCTATGTCATTGAGGGAGAACATAGGCTGCGGGTGTTTACAGTAGGGAGGTGAGAATGATGTTCAGGCATAAGAAGGACGCAGTGATAAAGAACTGAAGTAGATGATGTAATGAGAACCTTCATGATCCGCACTCCTCACCAAATCTTACTCGGGCAATCAAATCAAGAAGAATGAGTGAGGCGGGGCATGTAGAATTTATGGGGGAGATAACAGGTGCCTACAGTGTTTTGGTGGGGAAACGTGATGCAACAGACCACTTGGAAGACATACAAATAGATGGGAGGAAAATATTGAAATGTATAATTAAGAATTAGGTAGGGGAGTGGATGGATTTATCTCGCTCACAATATGGAAAAATGGCGGTAAACGCGGTGATAAATTTTCTGGTTCCATAAAATGTTGGAAATTTCCAAACTCAGAAAATTTTAACCTTTCAGTAATGACTCTGCTCCATGTGGTTAATTAATTAGTTGTTTGGTTAGGTAGTTATAATTACAGGCCATCGAAAAATCTTTCAAATCGCATGTATGGATTATAGAATGCTGTGTATTTTGTTTAGGACCGCTAATTTTTTTCGACTTTGTGTATCATCCAGTGTTTAAAAAATATAAAAAGGGATCACTGCAAGCATGCGAGTCTAAAGTGTGAATAGCCTTAAATTTGATACACCATCGTCTGTACCCTATATTAACGAATCTGTATTTTCTGTTATTTAATCTACACATTCATATGTAAAAGGAAAATGCATCAGAGAAATGGTCAATTTGATTTACATGTGGATATCAAATACAATTTTTCACAAGGCTTTAGTACTTACTCCAATGCCAAATTTCAACAAAATCATTTGCATTAGTGTGGATTTAAAATATGTGGGCAGAAAATCGTTCACTATCTTCACGTAAAGCTTTATTATTAAGAACACTGTGAAAAGAACGCCGAACAAGCACGTAATCCTACATTTCTTCAGTGTAGGATTCCAAATCTTTACTTCTTGAGAGACGTTTGTACCCCAGAATTTGCCCTTTATCATCTCGTACACCCCGCAATGATGACGGCTGAAAGACCCTGTGAAGGGTGACAAGAGAATGATAAACACGTCATTATGAATTCCTTCTGAAGTCGACCTCAGTGGAAGTGGTGCCGAGGTGAATAATCGCATGTTCCTTCCTGCTCCTGCTGCCGATACTGATGTTGCTTCTGTAGACAGAATAACTGTGAGAAACTGATCTCAGACGTCGCCCAGAGAAATACTTCAAGCAGGGCCCACAACTATGGCGGGCGTTACTGTAACCTGCAGCGCAAATTTTAAGCTAAATAAACGCCAGAAGTCTGTTGGGAATTCCTCAGTCTCTGAAAGTACAATTAATAGCGAGAGATGCTTCAAAATTAGAAAGATCTTAAGTGGAAAATGGTGGGGGATAAAGAGCCTCATATAGGAAAACTGAGGCTACGGGCATTTCCCGTTTGTGAATGACGTATACCGAAAATACGAAAATTTAAGAAAGGAATTATAGCAGCGGCCACAGCAATTTAAGTGTGGGATGAGCACACATTGTTATCAGATCTACGCGGCCAAAAGTATATCCTAAAAGCTACAGCTGCAATAATAAACAGAATCGAAACGATTAAAATGGAACAGAATAAAAATGTATTTCCATAGGTGTGACATACGTCTCATTTGATTTTTCAATCTATTTTCACTACCTGCTGAGGAAAACGCAACGAATTTAACGAACTGAGCAACGCGCTACGAAAAGTCTTGCCATTTGTTGGACAGTGGAGCCTGGCCGTCGTGCCGTACGTCCCATATCTGGTCACGTTACTTTTCCCCTCAAGATTTATTTCCTGTTTCTGCGGGTATAAGAACAAGGAAACAATATACAGTTTATAATTATTGTGCTGATTCAAATAAAATATACAACATTTAGGAACGCAACATTTAGGTGTGGCATTTCAATATATTCGCCGCAGTTGCTAATCAGTTACTAAGTAAATACTCATCAGTAAGGCTGCATTTACACGCTTATTAGTAACATTCCTTCCCACACGCTGGTAACAGAGGATTTAAAAATATTGTTACGCAGTGAGATTATTCACACGTTAGTTACCTAAATAAACACACCAGAAAGAATATACTTGTCGCAGTTTCTCGTTTCATTAAGCTGTCTCTCTTAGTACGAATGCGCCCGTTTTTCTGTCTAACAAAACCTAGTTTCTCCTGTGCAAAATTATCCGTACATTTGAGGGACAAAGTATAATAATTTTGTCCCGGAGGCCACACTTTACCTGCTACCAATGTATACCAACGTGCTGCTCTAAGGCTACACAAAGCGAAGGGATTACAGAATCACTTAACCCAACTGGACTGCCTGAAGACAAAGTTTGACCTAGTTTCCTCGTCTAATGAAGAAATATTATACTTTAATTAAGTTATGGGTGTCTGTGGCGCTAGGGGCAGCTCCGTTGCGGTAAATTCCCGTTTAATAACATGAAAGCCGTATTCTGTTTTTGTGACAAAAGCCCTTGATACCAATGCGTTTCCATTAGAGGGACAGATGTGTATGCAAATAATGGAAATTAATGTGCAAATAAATCTATAAATGAAATTATCAATAAACTATCTTTTTTTATCAGGATCAAAATGAAACCTTCTGACTCACGCGGTACCTGTATGTGGACAGGAGGGTTTCTTAAGATGTATTCAGTGAAAGCCCTGGGTTACGCTAAGTTGTCTAGAAAGCAACTGTCCCTGTCTACGCAGAGAACGTGTGTAAGGGAGATAAATATAGAGTTTCACTCTTTATTAACCTGGGCACTAGATGGAGGTGAATGGTTAGCTTCAGGCCTCTGCTGTTTTGCCTCCAAGGAAATACCCCCCCCCCCCCCCTCGCTAGCCATTGTATAGGAGCCTGAGTCAGCCCCAGGACCAGTTTGGACTTCCTGTAGAAGAGAAAAATCTCTTTCTCCTCATGAAATTCGAAAATCGGATTGCCCAGCGTACAGCCTGCTCCCTAAACTGACTGAGCTATTACGGATCGCCCAGTTTGTCTAACGGTGGACAAATTTACTTTCGTAATTCGTTTGCTTTCGTACTAAAATAGCCAAATAACACGCGGTTTCGTGCAGCCTGGCGTCGTCACTCAACATATGCGCATACCCTACCAACTCATCCTATAATATTCGATAAACGTTAACTGCGGATGAATATTTCTTGGGACATGTGTTGCTGTATGAAGAGTCACGTAAAACCTCATCAAATATTTTATAAAATATATAACGAAAAGCAAAGAGTCTCTAAAGCCCTCAGCGTCCACGCGGCACGCCAGACGGCCGCAGAATATGCACTTATCTTGCGGCATATGCACAGACTTCTCTCTCCGATAGAGCGTCCTGACCGGCTGGAGTCCAGCCGTCTTTACCCAGGTGGAAAACGGCCGGTCAGTGATTATGACAACTCATCTCCATATATTACCGAGGTTAAGGAAGCCGCAGCTATATACAACCCCTCCTGAGCCATTATAAATGGGTACTACCAAGTCGAGAGGAAAAGTTAAAAAAATACCAATTTGCATTTACCAATTATGTGTACAGAAGTAAAGCTGTACAGGCCCGGACATGCCTTGAGGGCTGTAGGACGTTCAGGATCCCACAATCTCCAGACAATCCTAACATAAGAGTGGCAAGGTTGTCAGCCTTACGCACCGGTCGCCTTTACCGCAGCCGGAAGGATTACGTCAATGAAAAATCCCAATGACCCCACCGGGAATCCAACCCGCTACCTACCAGCTTATAGCGGATTGCCTCAACCAACTGCGCCACCGCTTACCTCTATTATGGGTATAAAATTCTAAATATCAGGATGTAGAAATGTAGAGTAGAGAACTAAAAGCAGAAGTAGTGGTCACAAAGGCCAGCACTTGACTGGAACATCTGTGCCTGGCCCTATAAAATTAATCACTTGGGTAAGAGTTTTTTTGGTCTTGCCGTAGGTTACAAGTGAGTGCAGGCACACCTCTAATCGCCCTGTATGCCTTCATGGCATCGACAGGGGAACCTCTACCTTTTGCTGACAGAAATATAAAGTACAGGTATGGCTGTTTGTAACACTTATGCTCCCAACTCAATATGTTTCATTACACCAACAGTAATAATCACAAGCGTTGTCACGAGTGTCATGTGAATGCACAACAATAACCCATCGTAATGTCAGAACTTGCATAATGACGTCACCACATTCCAAGTACACATACGCGCATTTAACCTCCATGATGTCAAGATTCTACTCCACGCGTCTACACCCTTTTCAGACACTCAGTGTCGTGAAAACCTCACGTCTTGTCTTCCACCTTGTTTGTTGGGTTGGGAAAATTAATCTGCATCTTACAACCATCTGAAGCAAATTCTCAAAACCACACACATCCCCGCCTTTCCTTGTACCCGAGTTCACTGCCGGCACATGCACGTGAGTTTCAACGCAGTGTTATATTACCCACCTACATTTCAGTGGTTACTACAGCACCACATTAACATTAGAAATCTCAGCGTTTTCGCCTCAGAGTGTATTCATGTCTGTCGCATGTCTGTCTGAATGAAGAGATAGCATTTTCCTGAACAGCATTAATAGGCTGGTCTTTCAATGCACATGGGTTCTGTTTTCTGTGAGGCAGGAAATTAATTCCTAGAAACTACATACTTTGATATCAGTTTTAAAATAGGTCGTGCCATGGCTCAGGCGGATAATGGCCAGAGCAGGACCAACTTGAACTTTCATTACTATAAAATATTTATAGAGTGTTTATTCCAGGTCATCCGCAAAATACATATAGAAATGCATGCACTTTTTACTTACAAAGAGTGCAGGCACAGTTTCTGTGACGTGACGCCTTGTAGACTGGCAATTGTTCACCTAGGTTTCGGTGCAGCATAATATTTCCATTTTCAGGATTTAAGCAGTCTAATCTTCTTGGACTACTCGCCCACTTAGAACCTGGACTTAGAGGCAGTAAACTCCTCCAAAACGTCAGTTACTTTGACCAATGGCCACGGTAGCATAGCTCAGGAAACCTTACATTTTATCACCACGATCTTGAGAAGCTGAAATGTGGCATTGACCGAAACTGGCAACTGATTATGAATGCCGGTAACACTGCCCAGTATTAAATTTCATCGGCTGTAGGATTTTCGCAGGCGGACAGGCTGACAGATATGGGCGAATGTTGAAGCTTTTCATTTTCAGCGCACTATAAATATACAGCTTGTAAAAATACGGCCTTCTCTTACTGATACAAATATCACTTTCATTTCCCTTTAAAATGTATTTATCCAAGTCTGGCATGAATGTTCGATTCACAGAATGCAACAAGGTCCTCTAAAGGTCTGTGATCCAACCTTGGACCACACAGTTAGACTGTGATGTCGTATTATGTGTTCGTCCTTCCCTAACAGGGAGACCACAGGCCGGGATACCGACTTGCTACGGGCTGGACAGCCCGGGGATCGAATGCCGGTGGGGGAGGGGGCGTGATATTTTCCGCACCCGTCAAGAACGGCCGTGGGCCCACCCAGCCTCCTGTAAAATAGGCACCGGTTCCTTCCCGGGGATAAAGCGGCAGGGACGTGGGGCTAGCCAACCCTCCCCTCTGGCGCCGAGGTTAACGAAAGGGTAGAGCTACACCCCTACTGCCCCTTGGGCCTTAATGGTCTACGTAGGATCCCCTAACAAGGAGACAAGCAAACACCTTGTCGCGACTTTAATAAACAGCAACAACGCTAAAGCAGTTATCTTACATAAATGGTGAGCATTTGAAAAGCAAATAATACACGGAAATTACTCTTTCTTTAGGATTCTAATTCAGAAATCTGAAGGAGCGAATTATATGTAAATTACCCGAATATTACATATATATAAAAATGAAATTCCTTACTTTCTATTTCGCTAGTGTGAAAACAGCACCAGGCTTCCTCTCCAAGAGCCCGGCAGGTAATTTATCGTCTCAGATGGTGTTCAGCCTCACATCCTGACAAGTATTGCACACAAAGTTCCTCCTTGCTGCCGGTCCGCAGGGCGCGACCCCGTTCGCTTTGCTCATTCAGATTCCAATTACACGGAAACTTGGTAGAATCTTATTCCTCGAGGCTAAGTCTGGAGACATCGCGAATTGTTCAGATATTAAAGATTTCTAGCAACGAAGGGAAACTTGTTGTGGCGATGGTGGTAATAATTACAAGGAAACAGTTCTGATATTGTTTTTATACACTTTCCTATAATGCTACGGAATCATTATCCGGATAAGCTTATCTAACGCACACTTTATGACGAAAGGAAAAAAAGTTGTGTTATTATTTGGGGTGAATATAATTCTAAGACACTAAAAACCATTCCTGGATATCTTACTTTCTTATTATTAAAAAACAATTTTGTAGAGATTAAATGTGTTTCCAGACATCACTATCAGTGTTTAACCCCAAAACTTGATTAACCCTTTAAAGACGAAGCGTGTCTGTTTTATATAAGGACTCAGTGCGTACCGCGCTGTAAACACTCTCCACTTCGGTTATAAAAACCAGTCTCCTAATATTTTATAAGGCAAAAGTTGCTGTTTGTTTTGAGATCCGTACAAAACACATAAACGCAATGTGGGCACCACGTAGAATTTTTTAATGTTAAACCTGGCGGTACGTAAAGTAACAGCTAGCATTTAAAGGGTTAAACAAGCGAGGCAATGTGCGTATAAGGTAACACTGAGGTGCGTCCTCTAACCACCGTTGCTGTGGAAAAGCATATTATGGGTGCATATTTTTATTCTTGCCTTAGTGATCGGACATGCAAGGCGCATCTTTTCTGCGCCCTCTTATATTGTGATCTGTGGCCTGTGTGGCTCTGCCACATTTTTCCACATTGTATTACAAACGGCACGACATTCGGAAACAAGTTACTGAATATAAAATACATTTCGTTTGTGCCTACAAATTTTGTGTCAAACACTTCTCATTCGAAGAAGAAGTCAGCGCGACATTACCAAAAATTTACATAGGTCTTCATGTACAGTAGGCTGCCCGTTAGTCTTGCCAGATCTTAATCAAACTTGAATTTTTCCGACAGTTTTGGAAAAGAAAGTAATCAAATATTAAATATCTTGAACATCGGTGCAGTCGGAGCTTAGCTGTTCCAAGTGGACGGACGGACGGACGGACGGACAGACGGACAGACAGACAGACAGACAGACAGACGGACGGACGGACGGACGGACGGACGGACGGACGTGAATAAGCCAAGAGTCGCTTTTTTTTGCGAAAGCGCCTGAAAGCGAGAAACAATCCTCGTGCTGCAGTTGTAATAGGCTAATAACATTAACTGACTCCACGAGCATATTTGTGCTTGGAAAAATAATAGTAGCTCGTCTGGTCAAAATATTACCCACAGTTTATGAAAAGCGAAGGTGTTACTTTTTCACAAGTATTCCTCAAAATCTCTGTTAATATTAACCGTTCATGCAAGTCCTGTTCTTTGAAGTTACTTTTTAATCTTCAGATGCTCCAACTAAAATTCTGTACGCACTTCCCATCAGTTACGTGCATGCTACGTGTTCGCTCCATATCTCTTCCCTGATTTAAACGTCCTAATTACATGCAGTGACTACTGCAGATTATTATGAAGGCCCTCGTCATCCTAACTTCAATAATACTATCAGCAAATGATGGCAAGTGCAATCTAGAGGCTCTTCAACAAATGGCTTTAACCATTCCTCTGACTTCCAATACTTCCTTTTCCTTAGGTCTAATATTTTCTTCTCTTCTTTCTTTTCGGACACTTTTAGTATGCATTATCCTACTACAACGAGACGTACATTTTCACACCAGTGTAAAAGAGCATACCAATATCTGCCCTGCATTTTAAAATTTGTGTATACACAGAGGAAACTGAAATTAATGCACCCGGAACCGAAACTGAAGTAAATTAATCTGCTTTTAATTATTTCCATCACGAATACCAATTTTATACTTTCTGCCTAATTATCACGATCTCCAGGAGCGCATTAAAATTAGGGACTGTCACGTTATAAATCTGCCGTTTGCTTGTTCTGCAGGTTTAAACACTTTATTATGTTTACGTTGATTTACAGTTTAGCTTTTCTTTGTCCCTTTCCAAATGCGACCCATTTCTTTATAACCCATTTATGTCTACGATCCCATGCACAAGAACAAGGGCAGTCTTCAAACGAAGTCTTTATGTTATGTTAAGATAACACATGCATATAATCACCAGAGCTACAAAAATAATACTACTTAAACAGATGTTACTGCTTCATATTGCTTTTCCGTAACTACGACTGAAAAAATGAAGAGAATGAGTGGGGGGAATAAATTAACTGGTCCAGCTCGATTAGTGAAAAGGTTGTTCTTTTTTAAACAATTTGCTCATTTGTAGAGTTGTTGAAGTAAGGGGAAGGATTTAGAAGGGACGGCGTGGAATGGATTAATCTGGCTCAGGATAGCAGCTTTTAGCAGCATCTTCTGATCACGGCAATAACATTCGGGCTGCACAAAAGGCGGGAGTTTCTTGTGAGGACGTCCGGCTCTCTGTTTCTGTTTCTGAAGGACTCTGCTCCATATAGCCAGTTACTTCGCAGCTGGACACAGCAGTGTGGCGTATTTACCACTGCTGTCGTCAGCTCTAATTGTAGTGTCTGTTGGCGTTATGATAGTGAATGATGAATGGAAAAAAAATGTGGAAGAAAGCCGCCTTGGCATAATTTGAGGCAATGTCCCGACACTTACCTACAAAAGTCTGAGGAAAACCGCTAAGAACCTCAGCGAGGATAGCCTACGTCTAGGCAGATATGAAACCAGGGAACCTCTTAAATAGAATTCAGAAGCATTACCTGTCAAGCCAGCCAAGTAGCTGAGTGTCAGCTACTTTGTTACAAAATTAGCTATTAGCTGATGTGTTGTCTTCCCGTGCATACAAAGGCTTCAGATGTGGTTATCACTGCCTCAGACACCTGGTGTTGCTAGCGAAGTGACAAGCTGCATGCTAATACCCCCCCCCCCCCCCGGAACAGAACTGGTTTCAATCCAAGTTGCGACTTTTATCTCCCGCGCACGCACACACACACACAGGGTCTACTTAACATGTTCGTTTGCCGAAGTACTCCGTAATCCTACGTCAGCACAGAAGGGAGGCTGACGGACGTTATGTCTGTATTGGTTGCAGGGGGTCGGGAATTGGGTGACGCAAGTGAACACGTCTTCAGAAAATTGGAAGTGACAAAATTCGAAATGGATTTACTAAGGAGTATGGTCACACGGGTTGCCGATTGGAAAGGGTGGCGGGAGGAAGAAGTGATATTGCCTGTATCTGACCCTTACATATCTAGGAGACGGGGCGACGGGGAGGGCGGGAGGGGGGGAGGGGTGTTGCCGTTGGAATTTGACGTGAAATATACCTGCTCTGATCATTCCATCTCGTTCCCCACTGGGACTGAAGAAAGTCAATAGTAAAGGAGTCAAGATGTCAGAGTGGCAAATTGTATTTGTTTGTTTATTGTTTGTCAGCATACACCCATTTTGCTGGTCAGTAATATCAAATAATAATGCTTGTTAAGTATTAATCAACTAAACTACTAAACTTATATGTCTCACTTTTACGTTAATACACTCATAAACAATAACTGTGTTAGGGTCAGCTTTATGTAAGAACCTCATATGTTGCTTATAATTAGCTAATGTCTTTTATCGAATGATAATAGAATTACGTCACGGTATCTGCGTGTCTTCACATCCCTGTCAGTAATATGTGATCAGATCTTCATAAAACGTCTATGAATGTCACAATATTATGGAGTACACCATGTTCATAACCCATTAACCTTTTAAAGCCTAGCGGTAACTTTACATACACCAGATTTAATATTAAAAAATTCTACGTGGTGCTCACATTGCGTTTATGTGTTTTGTACGGATCTCAGAACAAACAGCAACTTTTGCCTTATAAAACATTAAGAGAATGGTTTTTATAACCGAAGTGGAGAGTGTTTACAGCGCGGTACGCACTGAGTGCTTATATAAAGCAGATACGCTTCGTCTTTAAAGGGTTTATTCTATAAGAATAATACCAAGATGGCGACCATCAGGCTGTCTAGGGCGGAAGAAACGATTCTGAAATTCTGAACGGTAAAATATTTTAAGATAATATAAATACATATCAGGATAGTTCTCGTTTTATTAAGATATTAAAATTATGAGTACCGCGTTATGTGAATATCATCATCTGTCCGCATTATATGAATACCTTTTGTCTGACTGCTTCATCGTGTTTACCAAAGCACCTATGGCTTGGGGACACAGGTTGAAGTACAGTTTTCTTTTCAAGAAATATTCCTCATTCTTTAAAAAAAGGCAAAAAAAATATTAAGCCGGCGAAACTTACGGGTTATGTCTTAAAATATTCTTACATTAAGTAAATTAAAAATACGTGAACTCACTAATGGATAATAGGAATAAACCCAGAGTATTATTGTGACATGAATAATAACTACAATTCCTGCCACTATCTTACAAGGGAATGAATGCAGAGAAAAGAAAAAATTATTAGTTTAGATAAATATATATATGTACATATAATATCCTGCCAGTTTTGTTTAGAATGTAGTGACAGGTAATTAGACACTTCCAGCTTAATTTAGTGGTATATGTATACATATAAAAATATAACAAATTACGTATTTTTTCTGTGTCAAATTATTATCAAGATAGTGCTTTACAAAGTGCAATACATTACTGCTTGTTGCCATGCATTTAATATGAAAATATGTTTGGACAGCGTCTGAGAGTTTTATGTAATAAAAGAGGAACACACAAACCAGGCGTTTTAGTTTTAGTTACAGCCTGTCAGGCCCGGACCGCAGAGGGTTCACGCCTCCAAAAACAATGCACTACACAGTCAACAGCACTTTCTCACTCAACCGTAAAGTGCAACCTTAGTGTAACGGTAACGGAAAGTTCTCCCTGAAGATGACCCAGCAGGGTCGAAACATGTAGGAGTGTGTTACGATTGATATAAAACTCTCTTTGTGCATTTGTTGGTGATTAGTGTTTCATATGTCTCCAAACTTGATCTGGACTTTATATACGATTTTGGACAAAATGCCTTACGACTATAAACACATGTTCACACTCCGGACACTTGATGTACAATCACTATGTGCAAGAGTACTGTACAAGCGCTGATATCGATCTGTATCTGGAAGTGTCGGGTGTTTCTAAGTATGTGATTTTGTAAGAACTGCATAACAGAAGTCAGCTGCTACATCTTGATCGCCAGACTTTCGAACTATCCTGTAGCTTCCACAGTCTCTGACCCAATTATCAGATTAAGTATAGGTTTTATTGCTTGGTGAACATTATCAGAGGAATTGACATGACGAACAAGGGCGCACATATTCCGCGCGCCAGGTAGCCGTGGCGACTAAATTCTGAAGGTTGGCGTCATGTTTTTGGATTCTGAGTATGAAGCTGCCAATCCCAGTGGCCGTGCGGTCTGAAGGCTCGGTATGCAGCCGTTCGCTTGCTGGGATCGTGGGTTCGAATCCCACCGGGGGCATGGATGTCTGTCTCTTGGACAGTGTTTGTGTTGTCAGGTAGAGGTCTCTGCGACGGGCCGATCCCTCATCCAGAGGAGTCATACCGAATGTGGTGTGTGTTTGAGTGTGATCAAGTGAAAATATAAACCCTCTACACCTACTGCGAACAAGTAGGTAGAAGACGAAAGGACTACGAACGAGTACGAAGCTTGCTGCGTGTCACCCTTCAGGCGCCTAGAATTTTAAATTTGGCTCCTAAATTTTTGATAAATTTGTGCATCCCTGATGATGAAGGTCTCTCAATGTTTTCAGTATTGAAAATAAAATTAACTCCAGCGATGTGCAAACGACAATATCCATACAGCCTCTATTCGACGTGCTTTTACTGTGAGGCCACCATATCTTGTGAAATAAAACTATTATTCCCTTTTGTACTTCGCTTGCTCTCATGCCTGTACAGACGTTCAAGTAACAGATTCTTTGTAATTTATTTAACAATGCTGTTAGTACATAAACGAACTGGTTCTGGCGATAGACGGATACAGGAAAAATGGAGCAATGGCGGAATAAACACTCACAGGGGAGAACCCAAGCACTCCGAACAAATTGTGTCTCATCTTATAAAAGTAAATTGTATCTTGTTGGACAACAGAAGATATTCCCAGTTCGTTTATGTACATGAGAGCCCGCCTGTAGCAAAATCAATTACAAAATGACTTGCAGGAATGAATAAATAAAGCCCTAACTTCAGCAAACAGGATGAACTGCTTTATCTATAGTCCACTCAGCGCTTTAAAATAAGGTAATTTTATATTTTAAAACAAGATAAACGTAAATAATTTTGTACATAATTTCTTAGTGTTTCATGCTGTGTCTTATCAGAAAGAGCAACAACACACTTTTAAACAGACGTATTAGCGCTCTGTATTGTTTTTTGTAAGCGATACAGACACATGGCAACACTCATTTCAAAATATTCGGATAGACTGATAAACAAAACTCTATAGAAGAAACGAACAATAGACATGGAGAGAAAATACTGAAGAGAGATTCAAATAATGAAATACGAAAAAAAGGCACGATCGAGAGTAATTGAAAAAAGAGGCTACATTTTTGTCAGCCGATAGACAGCAGGCATATTACTGCCTATTGTTGGTTTAGCAGTGACGCCTGGACGTGTGTCTATTGTTATACAGAAATTCCAATCAGATGAAATCTGCGTTACAACAAAAGTGGTATCAGTGATCACGGCAGAAAAAGTCCCTGCTTAAATGTATTGTTTCCGCGGCAATACAATTAAGTAGGACGGCTAAATTCCACTGAATCAACAATACTTTCATTACTAGACAGAACGGCTCTTCTTTAATCTTCCTATAATTCTGCATTCTGTTGCCTGTTTAGTTCCACATGAAATTTATTTACACAGTCACAGAACACATCTATCAGCTAACTTCATTTGTAACTACGCACAACAGAGGAAGCAGCCAAGTACAAGTCTAATAGTGCTGCGGTCGCAGCTTGAAGCTTCAGCTTATGCTAACACGTTACCCGGGCAGCGAGATCCAGAAATCGCTCCCCACCCACTGGCAACGTTAGTCGCATAGTTCATTATTATCTTCCCAAGATGTAGTGGAAAGAAACTGAAAAACAGCTGAGAAAATTTTGTGTGCATGCTTTATAGGTACACGGATAGTTTGCTTCAAGTGGCCACTTGAAGCTCTGCTCATTATTACTCTTTTGGCCGTAGTTCCAGCAACAAGAGGAATGACCCACGCTGCAACTCTCGTAGTCACATCTACGTGGTGGTGCATTTGATTGAGGAACTGCGCTACAAGCCGGAAGGTTCCGGTTAGATTTCTGATGGAGTCATGAGTATTTTTCATTGACTTAACCCTTGGGGCCGCACTATGGCCCTGGGATCGAATCGGCCACAACAGAAGTGAATACCACGAGCACCTCCTGGGTATGCGTTGGGCTAACAACCTTGCAACTTTAGGAATTATAGGAGGCTGACCCTTCTAGAAGCCCCACGACCTGTCCCGGCCTGTCATGGGGTAGCTTTTACCTTTTACATCAACAGTCATTACATATTTACATATTAACGCTGTATGTAATTACATAATCGTGTAAATAACTGAACTTTTTCTACAACTTGTTTTAAATTGCGGAGGTTTCGAGCACATTAACCTTATTACGAATGTATTTTAATTTAAACAGTTTGTTTGAACGGAAAATGTACCTGTAAATTGGCGGTGCCTTTTATGGAAACTCCACACTTTAAAATGCAGTTTGAGTATCGAGAAGGTCCCACATCAAAAGCTGGGAGTGAGATTCCATAATCACCTCTTAAACTCACCGTTCGCTAATCATGCACTTCAAAATATGAAATTTAAAATTTTAAAACAAGCATGCCTATTTGAAAAAGTCACAGTTTTGGTTGTAACCATGTCAGTTACAAGCCAGAAATCAGAAACAAAAGAGTGACAGAAAACTCGTAAATACCTTTGGATTAAATGACAGCTATTAGTCAGTATAAACGTCACTACATGCGACTTTCTCTACTATTAAAAACTACGATAACTTTAAATTTTAATTGAGCTGGGTGACGGAAGAATCATGCTTCGACTGTCGGCAGAGAAAAGTCTTATCCAAAGCGTCCCAATGGGCACTGGCACACACCGTTCTCCTATTCAGTAAGTACGGGTATTTTCCACTCTTTTAAATTAAACTGGCTGACGATAGGAAAGATTGATGGGTTATTCTGAGCACGTTAATCAATTTGCAGTTCAAAAAGGGAAAGGATACTTCCTTGACTTATAAACTTATAAACTCGGCACCATGGAATTGGTTTAAAGTGGAACTGAAGAATTTGTGAGTTTTAACAAGTACCTTGAAGAATTCTTCGTAAACGCTCTCACAGAACCCCACAAACTTGTAGCCATTGTCCTCATTCAGTACAAGTCATTTTTGTAATTTGTCTACACAGGTACGAATAGTACAAGGTTCAGTAGTGATCCGGGTTAGTGTAGTCGGTATAGGGTCCGGGCTTAAATTCCGGGAACGGAAAGAGATTTTCTCTCCTCTAAAACACCAAGACCGGATCAGGGGCCAACCCAGCCCCGTACTTATGGGTACCACCTAGTTCCCGCGGGTAAATTGAAGGGCGCCTGAAGTCAACCACTGACCTTTACCTACTGCCGAAGTTAATAATGAGTGGAGCTATACTTCTTTTCTCCACATACGCCTTCACAGCTTCCAAAGGGACAAGCACACTTTACATTTGCAGTGTTTAATAGATACAAAGAACAATCATAGTTTTTCGGGGCAGGTATGTTAACCGTTCGGTCTAACGGTCCAAAACCAGTAGATGAATCCCCCACATTTTTACCTGCGAAGGAATCAGATTCAGTTTCCGAAAACATGTGTTCCTATTTCTGTATTTTTGAAACGCCAGTCTATGGACAAAGCCTAAGGGCTGAGTGTTTCTGAATGTGATATACTGTCCTCAGCTTCCTACGGAGCTGCATTATTAATCTCGTTAATTACTGCCACCACATTTGCTCAATGAACCTGTCAGCTCAAAGGCAGCCAGAGCACCTGCTAATCTGGCTAAAGGATTTCGCGGATTTCCTCATTTCCTTCCACCTCATCTCCTCTAAACGTATTTATGGCGTAATATTCAAGCACGTGAACAGCCTTACCGCTATGAGAGGCTTATATAGTTATGGAATGAGGATGCGTGAACCAGAAAATTTAGTTTCAGACAGCTCTAACTTTTCTGCGTTAAGGTGTTTAATTCACTTCCGCGTTTTAATGGATTTAACTAAGCAACCACATGCAGCACAGGCTTTTTGTCCAGCTAACAGGTCCTCAGCTAGTCAAGAGATTTACCGCTTCTTATGAAACCTGAAAGTTCATTGCCCCTTTCACAAAAGCCCCGTACTTGTCCCTCTCCTGAGATGGATCAAACAAGACCATGCTGCCCACATCGCACTCCTTGAAGATTCATTTTGGGGCGCGTTCGCGAAGTCGAGAAAAGCGCTTCTTAACTTAGGCATTTCCGTCCGTCGCTCCGCCAGTCCGCATGTGTCACCGCGGCTCCAATTGGACGGATTTGATATTGGCTACTTAGGAATTTCTATCAAGAAAATCCAAATTTTGTTGAAATCAGGCAAAATTTTTGGGCGCCTTAGATGAAGAGCTCAGTGCGTTTTATTGTTTTGGCGACATTAAATCGCCATAAAAGGGCCCTCTGCGAGTGAAATTGTGTCAGGCTGTTAGGATAGCTGAGGAGATACAAACCTTACGAAAAGGCGCCACTATACTACGTTATACATTGCCTGTCTTGTTATATTAAACTTCCATCTCCGCTTAGGTCTTGCAAGTGGTCTCTTGAGTTGAGGTCTAACCACCAAAACTCTGTATGCACTTCTCCCCTCCGTCATACGCGCCACGTTTCTCGACCACCTCATTCTACCGTATTTTGCCGAATTCTAATGCATAAAAATTCTGATGCTTAAGCATAAAGCATCGATACGATGGCCACGTGCGCATAATCTGTTACGGGGTACCGTGACCTTCAACGTGGCCACGTATTGAAGAAATATTATGTAAATCTAAAACTTATGCGGGCCTAGTTTCCAGTGTAATGTAAGAGAATTAGCCGGATGAATAAATTCTCATTGCAATATCCGCCGTTACTATCGTGGATGCAGAATTTTTTGACCAAAGCAAGAGTGCACGTTGTGGCAACAAATGAGGTCGATTATCACATTATTTAACCATCTGCAGACCGAGGATCATCTGAATTATGTACACAGATTCAGTTCATACCACACACAGAACGCACTATACAGACCCTTCTGCTAAGGCTGCTTATGGAAATAATCGTTACTTTTTTTGAGAATCAGACGGAACACGCAAACACGCTGTGTGGGCAGAACGCTGAGTTTTTAATGTCTCAGCACGCGGTACACGTAATTCCTGCAGCGGCTTTTAAACATTACATCTTTCACAACCACAGCAGCGCGTATGTAGGCATAGGGGAGACCGAGTTTAGTTGGCACACTTTTCACTTCTTAATTTTTTACAATTTTCATACAAATGACACAAAAAAGAAAATGGTACTGGTGGCACGTATCATTCTTAGACTATGCAAGAAAATATAATGAAGAAGTTATATCAACAACTAATCCAAGAAAAATGAACTTCTAACCTCTGCACGTGTGCCAACTTGCCCCATATAGGGGTAGGTTGGCACATATGATGGGGTAGGTTGGCATATGGTAGAGCCTCATTTATTATTATTGTCAAAAATATTCCAGGGCAGCATGAATGACGCTAAACTATTTAACTGTTAACAACATAACGAGACTGATTTGCAGTCCGTACAAAACTGCGAACAAACATTACAAATTTACATTGGAAAATGAACAGCGGTACAGATATATATGTCCACAAAACTTCAGAAATTTTCATCTGATACATCCGACTTGCAGTTGGGACAAATATATCCCCAGGAAACGCCAGAAGTTCATTTTTCATGGGCCCACATTTGGCACTGGGTGCACTGAACCCATACTTCCCCCGCTACACTATTGCAGTATGTGTCCATGGAAACCAAACAAAATGTTTCCCCACCATTTTCGTCTGAGCAGTCTGTCTGAATTTTCCTCACTATTTTGCTCTTCTTCTTAGAATCTCTTTCAGGGTTATCAAAAGGCGCCTCTTGCTTCTCTGATGTTCTTTTTCCTTTTGTCGCTTGTCTCAATTTCTGCGCATCTCGGAAGGCTGCTTTCACCGGCGTATCAGTCAGGATTGCTATACATCTTTTGTTTCTAGTAGCGTTTGCTTTTAGGAAAAGGACGGACAAGTTCAGGAGTCAAGGACGTGCTTGAGGAAGGATTTGTTTTGGCATGTGTTCTTTTGGAAGGACCTGCTTCGGCAGAATGAATTCTTTAAGGGTCTGGTCCTGCAGACTCATCATGTTTAATGTTTCCGTTGCTGCAGCTCGACGCTGCAGTGTCTGTGGCTGGAGATGGTCTGTCTTACATCGGAGAACAGAAACTCCTCATCAACAAAGATATCTCTGTTGTAGGGAAAAATTCCAGTGGCGAGGTATCCAGCCTTGATATTTGCAGGAGTAGCTGTAAAGTTGCGAGACATGTTGATAATTCCAGGTCAGTCGTAAATTGTCATCATTTTTCCTGCATGGCTTTTGATCCATGCTTCACATGTACGACTGACATATGTTTAGTGGCCCACAGACGCTCCCATCAAGGGGCTGCAGCTTGTGACTAAAATGAGGTGGGAAGGAGAGAACTGTCAGGCCGTCTTCCTTACAGCAATCGAGTGCAACAACTGACAAATGCGAAACATGACCCTCCAAAGGAGAACTACTGGTTAAAGCTTTCGCATGGGGAAAAAATGTTCACAAATAATTCCGCCTGCATCCATCCAGGACGACTACCATCACCTTGAATCTCTGCAGGAACACCATTCAAGAAACGGGCACGAAATTTCGCCCTAGGGAAAATAGAACATGGCGGCACTGTGTTCCCTGCCGCTGAAACGTCCACGGCTGAAGTTGCTAATTTTCCAGGTTCGGCGGACATCAGTGTCTCTATGTATTTGCAACCACGGCGCGCAATAACTCTGTCATATATCTGCACTCTTTTTCTACCCGTTTCGTCCATGTTCTATATGTCGCCCGAACCAAGCCGCAGACGACCAAACACTTCTTTCAGATTTATACGAGAAGAGCATTAACATCAGTCTTGTTAAGCTCTACTGATGCTTGTTGCCTCAGGTTTGCGCAGTGAATCAGTCTTATGCCTTTTCAAGAACTTCGCAAACCATTCTGTGCCTGCCATTTTTGTATCCCTCCAATCTTCGAGGATATTTATGTTTAACGCCACTGCGTGCTCAAATGAGAACTTTCTCACCTCCCTTGCAGACAAACCATAGTAGATGCCATTTACAATTATTTCTCTGAGTTTTCTTAATACCATCAGTGAACAAACGCGCAGAAATTACACATCCTATTTTTAAAAATTAATGAGAAATATGGTGAAGATATAAGAACATTTTACTTTATGTAGCGACCCATTTATCAAAAATAAAACTACGGAGCACTTTTGATTTATTTCCCTGTTCACTTATACCATACAGCAGAAACACACGTGAACTCAACTGGCGAGTTTTCTTGTACTCAGTACTGAAGGTCGGGTTCTGTGAAATTCCTCATGTATCCCCAAAAGCTCTGCTGCAGTATCTCGTTGGAGAGAAAAACGGAATTCCAAAATCTCTTGCTAACTTCCAGTCGACCTGTTTTCTATTCTGGCTGCCCTAACAGCTCGAAAAACTGTATCTGGGGCAACGTTTGCCATTTCAGATTTCCTTTTGCACGATCTTGGCATAATTATATTTCCTTAAACAACATTGAAATGATGAAAGTAATAAGGATCGTACAGAACACTGCACTGTTGACTGCGGAGTAAGGTGGCACGGTGAGCCAACTTGCCCCATAGCAAGTGTGCCAACTAGACCCAACACGAACTTTCAGTTTTGAGGTTAGTTTCCTCTGAGATTAAATGCACAAGGAACTCTGTTATTTCTCAGTCACATTGCCACATATATACTACGTAATTACACACTTTTAGTTCAGATAAATCCCTAGCAGCCTTCTCAATAATACGTATTTACCAAACTGTTGTAAAATTACTCGGCGTTGTGCAAAACACATACAGCGAAATTTTGCTTCCGATACAGCTGTCAGCAGATTGCCAACTAACTTCCCTCCAATGAAAGTTGTAGCTCTTCATACTGCCCCACAGGTGCTGCACTGTTACAAAGCAGAGGCGAGATATTAACGTTGTGCCAACTTACCCGTGCAGCCAACTAAACCCGGTCTCCCCTACTGTCGAATGAAATGAAAGGTTGAATAGGAATAGTGAATTGGTAAGGATTTGGAAGGAGGCGGCCATAGATTATTGTTACGTAATATCCAGATATTCGCCTGTAAAA
Organism: Coptotermes formosanus; assembly: GCA_013340265.1. NCBI lineage: Eukaryota > Metazoa > Arthropoda > Insecta > Blattodea > Rhinotermitidae > Coptotermes > Coptotermes formosanus. The sequence goes on along the minus strand of BLKM01010985.1, from coordinate 25,747 downwards.
CGCAGGATACTCAGAATAATGTATATTCGAATGACTGGTAGTCCGTTTCAGGTAAAAATTAAATAGTTACGAACAGGAATACCGAGCATTACAGCTACATAATCGGGACTATCCTTCAACAAGCGTCACAATACGACATGAGGTTCTTGGAGAAATATAAATGTGTATTAATCAGTTTATAATGTTTTTGAAAATAATTTGGGTGAGCAAATCAAGCAGAATAAGATGGGAGGGACACGTGTCACGTATGAGGGATAACAGAAATGAAAAAGATGTTTAGGTTCAGACACCTGAAGGCAAGGGACTGCTTAGAAATATACGGGTAGATGGGTGGATAATGTGAAAATTTATTCTAAAGACGATGGGAAGTGTGGACTGGATTAATTTGGCTCAAGACAGGGGCAAGTGTTGGGGTGTTTAAAGGCCGTAATGAAGCTTCGGCTTCTATACAAAACGGGGGAACCACGTGACTAGCTGAAGAACCATTAGGTTCTCAAGAAGGACACTGCATTACAGAGTTATTTTGTTAATGTTTTAGAAAATTGTCAATTAGCTCAGTTGAAGTTAGGAAAAAGGATTTTTTTTAGAAATTAATGTCTCTCGTACCTCTGTTCGAAACTTTCAGATGTAAGCTGCACTAAATACAAGACGAAAATGGTAGTCTATACAGACTATGAATCAAATTAATCCAGTATACTCTGTCACACTCTATTACAGGATCATCCATTATGTAATAATCTTGTAATGCAGATGCAAGCGTATTATCCTCTCTTTATTCACTCCGTCTAAAATTTTGTGAGCTTTAAAAACTCCTCAATCCATGCTACATGTCACCCTAATCTCACACTCCTCTCTACTTTATCACCCCAATCCCATTTGATAAAATGAAAAAAATATGAACTTCTTAAGTGAGATTTCATGTTCAGAATCACAACCAAGAATACTTCACTTTTGTGAACTTCTGCAGTATGTTATTTTCTGTACTCATCATTCATATTTTGTACGGTGAAATCAGCGTAACAAATCAACAGGCCCATTTTCAGTTCATTTTTGTAGGTAAGATTATAGACGGCCAGCCACATGGGTACTTCTGTTGGGCTTCGCACAAAATTCAAACAACATAATCTGAATCCGGTGCCATGTTTTACTTTAAAATATATAGAAGTTAAAGCTCGAACAGGATTTACTCAATTCATTTTCTCTGTTCGGATATTTATTGATCCCATACAAGTTAACACGAACAGTCCGAAAGGAAGGCTTGCAAGAGCTGGGGGGCTGAAAGTTCTTTCAACTCGCAGCCATGGTGACCTTCAGACTATACTGCAAAACAAAATGGAACTTTGCAGCTATAGAACGACAGACCATGAAATATTTTGAGCGATACTCTAAAAGAGAAATTCGTGGAAATTAAAGTATAAGACTTCTTCGGGAAATTTCTTGGGCCGTTGAAAAGAGCGCCGCTGACCCTTCGCTTTGACATTCGTACTATATTTGTGGTAACTCATTTTTACATGTGCAAAATTATTCTGTCATTTGAGGTTTAAGAATTTGTATTAACCCACACAGCATGCTACGGACAACTAAAGATACTCAGCCTCCAAATTGTGTGCCTAATTTTGGTTCTGACCAATCTCGATCTTCATTAGAAGATAACTTATTGACATTTTTGGTCTTTGAGAGACACAAGAGTGTTCAGTGAGCCGACAGGGCTGCACTGCTTCATACATTTTCACAACGCGATAACATTTAAAAAACACAGGGTAATGAATATACTTGTCGTGTTGTGACCGCAAACAGGACAGTAAACACGTTGCATCACGCACGTTTTATTTCATTTACCTGTGGTTTAATTAACATATATGAGTAATAACCTTTCTTAATATTTGTTACGGAACTTGAAGTAATGAGTTTATTTAATCCTTTCAGGACGAAATGTAATGAGTTTTATTTAAAGGTCCAGTCCGTACCGCACAGTAGAGACTGCCCGTCTCGGTCTTAAAAACCAGTCAGTTAATGCTATATAGGGAAATAATCGCTGTTTGTTCTGAGAGTCATACAAAACGTAAAAATACGCTGTATGGGCAGAACGCAGAATTTTTTAATGTTCAACTAAATGGTACATAAGGTAGCCAGTGGGCTTTGAAAGATTACATGACAGTAAAACTTCACAGCCTCATGAAACATCATACTCACATCACGGATGACAAAAATTACAGCGAAAATAAGATACCACCAAAAGAGGAAAAAACGCTCCTCTGTTGCCTAAAAATTTAGTACACATAAAATCATTTCTTATTCAAAAGTGTATTATGCAATGGTTCTGCGCCCACATTTCGTATAAGCGTATTAAATTTAAAAAGACGGTTTCATTTCATTTGGCTGTAAATTTATTGACAAGGACTGGGCGATCTGGGTTCGATTCCCAGGAGTAGCAGAAAATGCTTATATTCCCCAAGGCTGCTCTGACAACCGCACAGCCACTTATTCAATGGGTACTGGGGCAAAACGGCTGGAAGTATAAAGCTGATCATTTACCTCTTTCCAATGCCAAGGTGAAGAACGAATGGAATTATATCTCCATTCCCCCATACGCCTTCACGGCCTGCAGGAGAGCATTTCAGCTTTAATTCAATCAAAAGAGTCCTATTTCTCTTGAACTTTCCCGATAGCGTCTTCTTGACCAGAAAATTTATTTATGTATTTATTTATTTATTTATTGAGAGATGTAATCACCATTCTCACTTTTGTGACAGGACGTCTCTGTCTACGGAGCAGCCACCTCTGAAACCAGACATTTACGTAATGTGTTCAAGATATTCACTGGAATTTTTCGCAAGTTCCGCGAACCACAGTCTAGGAACCACTGATATATGATACAATGATATGAGGAAAGCCGTGGCTCGCAGTGACATCAATTTTATAGCCCCGCGCGCTGGGGTTCGTGTGACAGCGTTTTGTTTGCGGGGTGTCAATTTTGATCACACGGACGGTCGCCAGAGCGCGTTAACCACTTACACTGTAAAGTAAATAATTATTGCTAAAATTCAGTGACAGACAGTGCTGTGATTCCAGTTATATAGCGTGTACCTTTCACAAGATGCACAAGATTACCAGATGATATGAAAATCATGTTTGTCTGAGCGTCAGTATTTTTCAGCGCTAAAGACATTACACGGTAAAAAAATTTTTGAATTGGCAGAATTCTACACAAATTTTGTCAAAACAACATATTTTAGGGCATTTCTACCTTTGACGAAAAGGACAAGACGCTACCTCGAAAAGTGGGGATCCTACTATCCAGTGACTCCGCATTATACTGCTAAATAATGCAAACATTTGCTACAGCGCTGCAACAGTCTCAAATTTTACTTCATTGTGAATCGGTTAACTAACATCATGTCACCAAGACATGGTGCTTCCTGAGGTTTTAGACGGAAGGACATGGCTTCCGGACGTCAACGACAGCTGCACATATACTCAAAATCACGGAAAATTAAGAAAGGTGATATGCACTTTTGGCCAGAAACAAGAGCCTTGGAAATTGGCATATCGGGAGTTTCATTTGAAACAGTTGGAACAGCATTGTGAAGGTATTCTGAGTTAAATTCAGTGCAAGTTAAAGAAGTGAGGTGGGTTCAAGGCGACACTGAGCCACCAGACGATTATACATTCTTTCGTGTAAACAGTAACGCCAGTCAATAACTACGGACAAGACTTCCATACATACGGGGATCACATCAGCAGAATTTGCAGCGATAGGACGCCATGTGTACTATAAGAGGTTACACTTGAATGATACTACTGTTTGATTTGCACAAAGGCGGAATATTTCTCGACTGGACGAACGATTATTGACTTAGCTTAGGTGCTGTGCTTTATCTAAATGAGGTTTACATCAGACAAGACACTAACACACACAGGGACAGAATATACGGCGTTTTAAGATCTGCAAATGTTATATGAAACAATCTTGATATTGTACTTCTTTCGTGCAATATATAGAAGAGTTTATCACAAGCAAATTGCACAGTGAATTTCACTCACCTGCAGTGTTCGTTCATAGTGTACACAGCTCAACAATATACAGGATTAAACACTGTACTATTTCGAAGGGAATTGCAGCCTCAGACGCTTGAATGCATGCGATTTTAATTGGAGTCGTGTATAATTTTAATTTACATATATCGCCAGCACTACACACTGATATTAATGGTATATTTACAATGTATTTTTACAATTTACTGTCGACAAAATTAAATTTTAACTCCATATATATAAGTACTCCCTGAGGATGGCTGTAAGAATTAGTCGAAACATACTGGAGTAGTTTCTCTAATGTGGATAAGTGAAATGCGCTGTGAAATTTGTTGGTAATAAACTCATTTAGAATTATAAGACACGTTTATTTATTGGTTGATCTTCACCGGAATGCCGAATGACATTTTACTGCCACTGCTGTCAACAGCACAATTTTACAGTTGAACATAAAGAGGCATGACGCATGAAAAAATACCAAGGAGAGCGGTTGGGAAATGTTCTTATAGCAACCGACTACATATACTTTTGCACATTTCTTCATCAGAGGCAGGCTCGACTGAAAATTACTGTCGTCGCTTTTACAGATGTTTATTCATTATCACGCACGAAACGTAGAGAAAGATACAATTACATTTGCGTGATTTGATATCCTATAAGAGTTTTCGGACTTGTCACCAATTTTCAGTACGCAAGTAAATAAATGACAGCTCTTTACAAACGGTTCTAAGGCAATATAAACTCCAAAATCTTTAGTGGCTGGGGTACTGGCATATCGTCACCATGGTTACTGCAAGATGGATGCAAGCTAGGTGGCGTCACATCAAATTCTCGTCTAGTGGAAGTTAAAATCCGTTTCAGCAGCTTTTTGTGACGTCAGAGCTACTTGTTCAGGCTACTCCAATTTTTGTTTTTAGAGTTGCTTTTGGCGGCAGTGGACACAATGTCGGTACAGTCGTTTTAAACTGCAAGCCTCGCGAAGTTCAATAATGGTTTTGAAGCATTAAAAAAGTTAAGTGCCTCACTTAGTGTTTTTCAGTCTCCCAGACGGTTTTGGCCGCTTTAAAATTTTAACAAAGCAGTAATTAATTATCCACGCTCGAATTTTTAATACAAAAGAGATGGAAGTTAGGTGAAAGTTATTTATCAAACACAGACAAAAAGGACAGGAATTCTTAATTTTCCGTAGACTGATTACTGGTTTCTTTAACGTAACGAGAAGTAACGTTACGCATCATTGTATAGTCAGTATAGGACTAGTCGACATGATGAACGACCAAGGAATTGTAGTTCGAATCTCGTCAAAGGGAAGACTATTGTCTTTACTCCTTAAGCGTCCAGACCACGCCTGACGTGCACACAGTCCTCTGTTCTGTATGTACCGACGGCTGTTTCGCCGGGAGAGAAGTGACCGGTGCGTGAAGCTGGTTACACACCTTCACCTAACGCCGAAGTTAAGACCGACTAAAGCTGTACCTTCACTTCACCATGTACCTTCCTGGTGTGCATGGGGATAAATGTACATTTTTAATATTGTTCTTGTATTGTACATTGTTACCGTCAATATTCTCATAAGCTTAAAACATAAATTCATTAATAATAACGTATCTAATCCGGCATGTGTTGGCTTGCTGGGATTGTGGGTTCGAATCCCACCGGGATATGAATGTCTGTCTATTGTGAGTGTTGTGTGTTGTCTGGTAGAGGTCCCTGCGTCGGGCTGATCACTCGTCTGGAGGCGTCCTACCGAATGTGGTGTGTCTGAGTGTGATCGTGAAGCCTCGATAATGAGAAGGCCCTGGTCCACGAAGGGCTGTTGCGCCCTTGGAAAAAAATAAATTCAGCAAGCGTCTGTGAGTATTACGGCTTTGGAAATCTTCAAGTAATTCGCGTTGTATGAAAAGAAAAGATGTAGTTATGAAAATGAATTCAGAGTTCAAAATAAAGGCAAGTGTATCAGAAATCTGAAGCCTGAGCTTTATCTAAATAACACTAAATAATTCAATTCCTACCCCACAGAAAATACTCTTAATCTCCACTGCAAATACCAAATTCTGTTCACAGGGATGACCACTCTTCATTTGGCGAATAATAGGAAGATAATAAATACACAGTGCAGGCAAATTCACAGTTTATTGTTGTGTTAAATCAGGTGGTATGTATATTAACCAATGTTCTTAAAAAGTCTGAAACCACTGCATTAAACAGTTTAAAGTAATTTTAATAGTCAATGGAGATGTCTTTAACGGAATAATTATATATGAGGTACAAACAAAGGAAGCATTACAACATTCTGTGCCAGAAAATTGGAGGCATGTGCAGTTCAATAGCAAAGCAGTTTTACTTTCACTAACACTGTGTGCCTCGAGTACACGACTGGGAGGTGATTTCACAAATACTGTCGTCTAGTACTGCCATTATTTCATTTATGCTGCACGCCATATGCAGTGCAAAACAGTAACAGTGGTGTTAATTCGAGGCTCAAAGTTTCGACACAAATATACGCTTTTCGTTGAGGGCTTTGAGTGCATTATGCAGTTAGGCAAACATCAGATTCACTTTTCGAAGGTCACTCCTTTGTTTGGAAGCTCGATTAAGTTAAGAAGCTTTTGCTTTTGCTTACTCTGACGTATATTTGACGACAACAAAACAGACGTTACACGCTTACATGTGCATGTTAATGCAATAGAAGTGGCAGCACACAACATAGAAAATAAAGCCTACAGTTGACCTGCAGATGACCCGTCTATATGAAACCAAATCTTGCTTCCTATGTAAAGACCTTGTGACGCACAATGTATAGAATATTCTCTTCTTTAAGGGAATGAAAACAAAGAGTGTACAGGTTTACATTTACACGACATACATACGTTGTAAAAGTCATCTGCTTGTTTGTTTCATACGCATTGTTCTTCACGCAGTATAGCCTATGAAACACATAACTTTCTCTGCTTCCTGAATCTACCGCTGAACTAACAGGCAACATCTAAGTGTACTAAGACATTTACTTCTAATTCTTACCGGAATGTGCAATATCTAAGACTTAAGAACAAGTGAGGCTATAAGGGTAGAATTCCTAGCCCCAATTCGATATTCATTTTCCGTGTCCCTTTAATTACATGGAAATGATGTAATTGATTACTCATAAATTTTACGTCTCAACATCTATTTTTAAACTGCACGAACAACTTACAATTCAGTCTAAATGCCAAGGTTACGGAACAATATGATTCAGTCCTTAGATATTCCTTTCTTAAGGATGTTATTTAAGGATGGCGAAAATTGCTAAATTTAAATAGCGACAGTGATGGACGGCATGTGATTATAAAGGAACTGTGGAACGATAATGAGATGGGACTTACTGAATTATTCGAAGAAAGCATGTCCCAGTACGAATTTGTTGCCCTAAATCCCACATGGACTGGTCTAGGATCAAACCCTGTCCTCCGCGGTGACAAGGCGACGACTATGCACTTCCCTTAGCCGTCTCGTTTTCACATTCACATTCACATTCAAATTCGCAGCGTTAAAATTTGATCATCTTTTAGTTCGACTTCAGAATAAAACGGACAGCTCTGAAATCTAATTGAAATTCATTTGACGTTGTGGAATAACATGGATCAAACGAATCGTAATGTTTTTCTGCTTTTTCAATAGAGTCAGATTACGTGAGTGTACATTCCAAGGCCTGGACTCTTAAAGCCAACCAGAGATTCATCCACAGACCTGCGAATTATGCCATCAATATGTGGCAATATTAGGTAGGCCTACTGACATTATTTGGGTCGCAAGGCCCATTGATTTATCATTTCCGTTCATGGATAAAAAAGCGAGAACCATTGACGTAAGGAAAGGGGTTTTTATTGTGTCAGAATGAGATCCGTTTTGTCATGTCACAGAAATTACGTCTGTAATGCAACATGTACTGGTGACTGCAGGAACGCAATATCGAGATAAATTGACATCGAAGCAGAACGTCAGCGACCTTACAGCTTATACGGACATTGCATTCAGCCTGGCACGTTTGTCAAGCGTCATTCATTGCAGTGTCATACAAAATGGTGTACCAGTTTAATGTCAATCACAACAACACAGCACATGGCATTTCGACTGAAAACGAAAACATTTTGTCATTTAACACATACACTGCAATAAAAATAATTGCACAGTGTGGCCGATAACGTTAATCCAGTACCAACCCCCCACAATTGTTTCCAGAAGTTATGAGATCAAGAATCGGTAGCTGTTCGTTACCAACACACAAACTGCAGGTTTTGCAGCGTGCAATAGGAAAGCTGGCTTAGGAATTTTATCTCACTATTCGAGCTGTGGGTTGCTTCAGTCACTTAGTCTTGTAACGTGGTTTATAACCCGTTAAATTATCACTTTAGACATAAGAATGTGAAAGTATTTTTCCACTCACTACTCCCAGATATGCGCAACAACACTGTTAAGTGAAGGTTCCCAGATTTGGCCCATTTATCTTTCTGGTAACAGCAGCGTTAATTGGAGATGAGTATGAAGTAATGGTGGAATGACGCTGACAGGGGAAAACAGAGTAAAGACTCAAATCAATCCCAAAGTATGTTTATAAATTCAGTTTATAATGAGCAACGAAGACATGGCGTCTGTTGTAAAAAAACCCCTCTGTGTACAGAAATTGTCCTTATTTGTTCTGAGATCTTACGAAATCTACAACATGCCCCGTGTGTGCAGAATGTAAATTGTTTTACTGTTAGGCTTGGGGAATGAATAAATTAACCACTAAGCCTTAGAAACATAATCTAGTGGCTGTTTCTCGCGATGTGCTTCCTTTAGCAGTTAAGATTTTACAAAATAACCTTATTAAGCTTAAATAACCGGCTGCATAATCTGGTACAGAAACTTCCGGCCTTTATAATATTGATAGCAACAGGTTTCTCCGAAACGTCGACATATATCCAACAAAGCACACGGTTTCATAGTGCAGCAGACTTGTTTCTCTATATTCACATCACCAGAACACCAACTGCCAATTTACTTATTATTTATATTGTTATTGACTTTTGTGAAAATTGTACACAGAAGAAGAAGCTATGGTGTGTTCTCAGGTCACCACGGCTGCAGCTACAAAATTTACTGCCTGCTGGAACATCATGACTGCATTCTAGTAGCTATTTACCATCATACACGACGATATATCTCAGAAGGCGGTGGTCTAATTCGATCGAATATAAACATAGCTTCAATAATTTTGCGAGACTCTACTGAAGTTGTGTGACAAAATAAAGAAGAAAATATCCTAGTCCAGTGTGAAAAACGCAGACGAAGAATGAAGAATACGAGTATTAGAATATCGATAAGACGACGACAACAGAAACAACAGAACTATTATTATTATTATTAGTAGTAGTAGTAGCAGTAGCAGTAGTCCTTCCGGCCGCACTATGGCCCTGGGGTCGACTTAGCCTCTAACAGAAATGAGTACGAAGGATATCATCTGTGGGGGTGGGGGGGGGGGGTAAAGGTGGCCGGTGCGTAGGGCTGACAACCTTACCACCTTCATGTGCCGACTGTCTAGAAATCAGGCAGCCTCAAACTCCTGGAAACCTGTGGGCCTGAACAGGCCTGTAATGGGATTGCTTATTAACAACAGCAGTAGCAGCGGCAATGCCAGCAGTAACAGGAGGACTACTCAACTCGGTTCTTGCTATTAACTTGCTCACTCAGCAGGCAAGTGGCCAGTGGCACAAATAACGAGGACATACACGAAACAAACACAAGCAAAATAAAGAAGCGGTACTTAAATAATTCATTAGCGCACTTTGCGACATGAACCTGAAAATAAAATCAAATCTGACTGCAAGTGATGATTCGCTCTCTGAAGATGTCAAAATTATTACATGTTGAATTTGGCAGAGTAGCACACCTGGCAAAGGGACAGCTTTTGAAGGAAGGACTAACATCGAACAGAGGAACGGCTTCGAGGCTTCGGGTCGCAACTCTAACGCCAATAATGGACAGGGTGTACAAAACCCCACCCCTACCCCACCCCCCCCCAAAATAAAAACAAAAATTTTGTCAAGTCGGTGCCTCCTCTCAAGCAAAGGCTTTAATTAAGATGCTGCAGAGCATTAGTATAACTACAGACACTACTGGCTGCGGGAAAGAATCGATTATAGCAAAGGGCTACAACTTTCGCTGAATGTGTTCAGGTTTTCGTAGCATCAGTGGATGTAAGTGCATAATGACGATAAAGATGATGACGATGATGATGATGATGATAATAATAATAATAATAATAATAATAATTTTTTTCTAGTAGGCGTAGCCTGACTGGGGTACCGACTTAAGATTTTAAACTAATCACGATGTATATTCATATATTTCACATAAAGTCAGTCTGGCTGACAGATTCTTTTGAGTTTTACAATACAGATTCATCACACCAAGCTCCAAAACAACGTCGTCACATGTATACGTTTCAATGGCATTATACTAGAGCGAATACGGTGTTATTAAATTTGCTAGACCGAGCACCGGTCGGGATTTGATTTCAACCTTATGATCTCACCAGAGTTACATAATTCAACAAGAGAAACATCCTCCATGCTAACCTTCTTTATGGCAACCACAAAATGGTTTGGTCAAAAGAGGAACTTTCGAAAACAATACACTTAGTCTTCAATTTCTGAACGCTTCTGTCCTCCTTAGAGAACTCCAGGTCAGTTGAACGAGATTATGGTCTACTACAGGCAATGCAACAATGATACAAGTCACATGCACAGTCCGACTGAAAAAAATACGTGGTTGTTAAATTAGTTACAAATTTTTGCCCATTATTCACTTTACTTATGCGTCTGTAGTGCCTTAATGACATTCAGTCGGTCATAAACCCACCAAACCCTCCCTCCCACTCGCAAACACCTCAAAATTTTAGCAATTAAATATGCGAAATTGCCAAACTCTGTGACAGAAACTTTCATAGTGCTTGGAACACTTACGTGACTTTACACTATGATATAACGTGTTCAGATGAGTGTCAATCAATGGTCACAGCATGAGGAACAAACCAGCAGACAACAATTTAGATATAAGAAGCAAAAGAAAGAAAAATGTGACACTCAACTCCTAAGGCAATCCTTTATTTCTCCTTTCACATTACGTACGCCCTGCAAGTGTGCCATACACGTTAAGTAACGTACCATCAAAACACCAGTCTTTTCTCTACAGACTATTGTGACGATAAAGTAAAGGAAGACGAGATGAAATGGACAAGTACAACATTTGGGAAAGACAAGAAGTACATCAAAATATTTAGCCAGAAAACATAAACGGAAAAAAGACACTCGGAAGACACAGGCGTAGATGGAAGGGCGATATTAATATCAGCATCAAGGAAATAGTATGGAACGGTGTAGACTGGTATAACAGGGTACACGGTACACGGCAATGACAAACTGGTTTTCATAAGGGGCGATGAACTTCATACTTGACAGATTTTGGTTTATAAGGAAGACTCTGCTCCATGGATTTAATTACATGGTTTCTGATATGCTGCCCCATAACTGACAATCGTTCGGTCGGTACAGAAACGTCGCTACAATCACGCAGGGGTGATCAGAAAAAGCCATGGCAGCCCAGCTGCTTAAGAGAGTCCCAGTCCTTTTCACAGCTCAAAAGTTCGCTGGTTTGAAGATTCAAGCCTTCCGAGATGCTACACCTTGTCGAATTGTAAACAGTTACCTACGTTTCGTAGAAGCGCAGTGCCTTTACCTTCTTGGACTGCTTGACCTTGAAGATGGAAACAGTACGTTCCTCGAAATGTCGATAAATACGCATTTGTCAGTCGACACGGCGCAGCATACTAGACCACTTGAATATTCAAGAACGCAGCTTTCAAAGCTTCGAGTGTCGCGTTCATTACCGTCTTCACAACAGCCCATTACTGGATCCTATTATGAGTCATACGAACACAGCCACACCCACCCACCCTACTTTAACACTATACGTTATTATGGTACTTCCCCATTCAGGATGTATTCTCAAAGGAGACAACTTGTACGAATTTCTGCTCTCTCACGTTACGTGCTTACCTTGCGTCACATTTTTTAAAATAAATTTTGTCGACAGATTCCAACTTCGGTTAAAATTGGACAAAAATGCACTACACATGAAACCCTACGTACATTTATGCGATTGAGCTTTATAATGCGGGTAGACTGTGTTCTCTGTGAAGTGTGAACTAAGGTAGAAGAAAAAAGTGAGGACCTAAACACCTCTCTTTTAAGAGACAAGTACAGGATGTAGGAGATAAGCGCAGGAAAAGCTATATTTCGCCGTCTACGACACAAATACAAGCAGTACGACAGGTCCCTCTCTGCGAGAGGCGTAAAACAAAAACAAAAAATATTTCTTGTGTTTACGAGGTAAACACAAGAAATATGGCGGAGACAGAGAGGCCAGAGAAAGAGTTGACGATCGAAAGACAACATGCCTCACGGAAACGACAGACAGTCATGAGTAGGTTAAGAATTCATTGGAAGTATTCACGAGTAGTAGGAACAATATGGTACTAGGGATAATAACAGAGAAAATTCTCTAGGAGTATTACGCCCCGCAGACATTTTCTCACTTGTTCCTTTGTTAGATGTTTGTGTAAATATATGTTTGTTTTTATGTTTGAGACTTATGCCTATGTTACTCTACGTGACAAGCAAATGGCGAACACATTTCAATATAAATAAAAATTTCAGCACATCTGTACTATCCTCACTCAATACTAGGAAGCGCTTATACTATATAAGGCTTTACTAAGACTAGCACAATTTTTGTCCCGGTACAGTAACACTCAATTCTTCTTCTCGCAGTTCAGCCTTATATACACAATCGCTTAAGCCGATATAAAGCTGCACTTCTTTATCGTCTGTAAGGTATATATTTCCGGTCTTTTAACAGAACTCCGAGCCAAAAGGCAATACTGTAACAACACATCTGCTGGCGGTTGTAATGTTTATGTTCAGCGCTAGGTTCTCTGTGCTGCGAGTTTCACCGCCTATATTGAGGGAGGTGTAGGGGCTCAAAGGGGAGGTGGGATGTCTTGCGAAGAAAGTGGAAAAACTACAGAAGCAAAAAGAAAAAAGGATGCAGCCACTTCTCCTATTTTACAAGTCATGACCGAGAAAATTCCCTTACTATACCAACAATGGCTAAAAAGCAGACAAGATTGCATCCACATTTTTAGATATTCCTTTTTTATACTTTATCCATGTGTGAAGATGTTTGAGTGTGAAGTCTTTCTAGACAAGGGAAAAGTCCCTTCCAATGTCCCTTCCTCCCTGTAGATATAAATATGATTTTTTGGCTTTCGGTGTTTTACTTCCGGCATATTTTATACCGGGTGTTCAGTAAAATACTCCTGACATGTATATATTGCATGTAGCTAATTATTCTTCACTCATAGCAATATCTTCGAGCTTCTTATCATCCTATGGTCATAACTATGCATCATTCTCATTATTTCTGTTTCATGTGTTTACATGCTTCTGGTTTGGACGGTACAGCAAGAATTGTAGTTGCTTTTATTATTATGTGGAGAAAGATAATTCTGAACTTATGACATAAATCTACACAGGTTTCTCACTGCGTTACTTATTAGCAAAAACCCAATTTTTTTGCGTCATAATTAAAATGTCACCATAAAACGTACGTAAGTAAATAATGCAAAAATAAGGTTTCACAGAAAATTTATATTGTCATCTACACGGTGTAAATCTTTGTGCCGAGTTTGGTTTGATAAAATTATGTCCCCACGAATGAGGGAGAGTATAGATTTATGTACAAAAGAGACTTTAGGCCAGGAGTCCACAAATTTTTCAAAAATTTACGAGTCAACTCGATATCCTAGGCGTCGGAAGTGTGATACTAGGCAACGTTTTTATTGAAAACCCACCAATACAAACTTTAGTTGCCCTGGATTTCTGCTCTCCTGCTTTAGGTTATACATAAAATGAGAAATCAACACTAACGACGGACCGGGTGGGTAGACAAGACGAAGAGTGTAATATTTTTGAATGAATGCAGAAACTAATGTAAATGAAACGTACCGCAACATTATTTTTCTTCCTGTAAAAATACATACATTATTGACATAAAATAGCTCAGAGCGATGGAATAATTTTGTATTTTAGCAGCAGAAAACATTGTAAATTTCGAGAGTGTTAACTTGCGAGTAGCTTCACGGTATTGTACTCACAGTCAGTTGTTGTTGGGATGATCAAAACACGGAGAATATGACTGGGCGGCATGTGAGAGGCATGTGAGAGGCATGTGAGAGGCACGGGAGGAGAAAAAGATGCGTTTAGAATTTTGGTTGGAAAGCTGGACTGGAAGAAACCTTCTGGAAAACTAACATGTGGAGAGGATGACAATATTAAAATGTACCGGAAAGGAACCGGATCATAGTTTGTGGGCAGGCTTCATATAATCCAAAATAGGACACAGTTGTCATGGTGACGATCTGGCGGGTTGCACCAAAAGTGGAGTACTTCTTTACAAGCCGACGAATTGGTTTGCGATAGCGACCCATAGCCATGGAGTTAGTTATCATCATGCATACATTGCCACTCACACAAATCAATGGTGCATTCTGGCCACGACACAAGCCTAAAGTGTTTTCAGCAGCCTCACCGGGTAGAAAAAAAGGCCTTGCAGTTCGGACTATCCCGGTCACTACTACACAGTACCCTCAGGCGCTACAGTTTCATCCTAGCAATAAAGGCTGTTTGTTTGTTTACTGGAACTTATTTATCGAGAAATGCTTTGGTGGCGTTAGGTGGAGGGTAAAATGGAATGCTGGGGTAGTGATGACTCTTGGGGACATAGGGCGCAAGGGAAGGGGGATTGAAGACACGATAATCCGCAGTGTATTGTTACATCACACTTCTATAAGTGTCACCCTCCACAAAAAGCTGAAGATGATTCACCCAAAAATGGAACGGAGTAGAAAAGACGGACAAAGGCTTTGCTTGCGTGAGGGCTGAACAATGGGGAAGGGCTTGCATTACGGGCTTATGGAATTTTATTATTGTCGTAGCTGAACTTCAGAAGTTACAGTCTATTCAGCTTTCTGAAATCGTGCGCAAAAACTGATGCCATCCCTTCAAGAGAACAGTGGGATTTTCCGCAAAATATTTACTGCTGCGTTCTGAGTGATGCAAACTTTACGCCTCCTAAGTAAAGCACGAAAATTTAATACAAATTAATGCTATCTACGTTCTTAGTTAATCCTAACACAATTAAGACATATTGGTGAATGGAGGTACAATTCCAAGAACTAGATGAAGCTAAGTATCGAGCTTCAAGCCCCAGTCGCTTTACCTTAGGGAAAAGCCGGAAAAGTCTTCGATACCTAGCAACTAGAAGGCTGTGGTTTGCAGATCACAGGCAGACGATCCGGGTAAGAAAAAAGTCTTTTACTTCCGCTGGAACTCGGATCACATTTCTCGGTCGTCCAACCATTTGCCAAGTCAGTACACTGACGCAACATATCGATTCATATATTACAATCGGCCTGTCATAGTTTTAAAGACAGTCGTCTCATTCCATGCATAAGGCATTAAAGAAACTGCTTGAGGAATTACAAGGAAATATTCTAATTGCATACAGATAAAAGGTGCCGGTCTTAATGTGATCCGTATTTCCTAAGACATAAAGGCATTCGTAGGATTAGTTTGTAGGACAAGTAACTTAACTGTCGATGCAAAAGAAAATGTATTCAAATAAATCTCAGTGTAGACATCTAATACCAAATATGATACAGTCTTGAAGGAAGTTCATTCAAGAGTTTCTTAAACATGGAAGGACAGATATATGTTTATTTTACAGGCTTTATGTGAAAAACTAAGACATATTAAACTTTACGCACTTGATGCTTACACATTCACAACCAGAGGTATGAATTGGACGCCGGAGTATTTTTGAAAAATAATTATGGCATTTCGTAAAGTTGACTTAATGAAATCATATCAAACAATTTCCATCACAACTTCTCCTTCATCTTCTATTACAATACCTGTCAAGGTTACAAATGTGGCTAATTGCATGTTAATACAAGGCAGCAAGACACATTTTCTTAATGGCTGGGACGCCGCATTACGGCATCTTAAATCCACTACGTATATTAAACAAGTTTCTTCCTAGGGCGGCGGCGCTGGTGTTCCAACCGCCAGCTCCCTGTATAGCTGTCACCACCGTCAACGTCAAATGTCCTTAAAACTTTCTCCAACTGTGGTAATTAGTTAAGAATCAACCCCGGGATTACAATTTTAAAGGGTGGAATGGGAATTTGTAGAACGCAGAATTTATATAGAAGAAAATGAGGCATCAGGAAACTTCGTAATTTGCTACTTGAAACTGTCAGATTTATCTTAGTAGAATGGATGCTAAGGCATCAGAAACAAAAAGTATGAAAAATTGCCTTAGTAATTAAAAATCATCCATACTTATGTGAGAAATGCAAATCGCAAGGCTAATGAAACCTTAGAAATTTTATCAATAATAAATCTTTCCTGGAATAAATTTCTGCAGTGTTAACACCGTCTGTGCTACGAGTGAGAAATGCGATTGTGGTTCTGGTGCCTTGTGTGTGTGTGTGTGTGTGTGTGTGTGTGAATTATATTAAAAATTTATTTTTCCTCTTTCACCTACTTTCACTCTTAAGGAAAGAAAGTTTCTGGTAACGCTCTGCTGTATGCATATCCCCATCTTCAATCTTGAAAGCAGCAGACTGATTTACACGGAACATTTTCTCAGTGTTGTGCTATTTGAGACCATCGCCATACCAAAACCTTCACTTCCTACATCCACTAATAAGAGTATGGCGCATGCGCAGTCTTCTGAAGTGTTAGATCTACTTCATTTAAATGATGCATGGAAACAGATTTTCCAGAAATAGGCGACTATATTTTTGTCAGGATGTTGAGTAATGTTATGACGATTGTGTGAGAATGTTCTTTACCTTCAGATTTTGTGGCAGTAAAAACGAACCCTCACAGATGAAAATACTATTCGTATAAGACACTCAACAAAACAAATGCAGTCTGAAAGCCTATAAATCTGAATGCACTATAAAAGAAGGGTGTGTAAACTATACACAGAGCTCCTTATTTGGCAATTTAAACGTCTTCGTCCTCGCACAAAATGCAATCACAAATGACTACTGAAACGTAAAAGGGCAATGCTTTTTTGGCCTGTAACTTGGCTAGAGTCTTAAATTTGCTTCCAAACCCACTTATCACCCTTTCAGTTCGGTATCAAAAATGGAAGCTCTTTCTGAAAACCCTGAATAATAATAATAATAATAATAATAATAATAGTAACCTAAACCGCTAGAGAGAAAATATAAAGTAACAAATGAATGTGGTCTCTGCGACGGGCCGATCCCTCGTCCAGAGGAGCCTTACTGAATGTGGTGTGTGTCTGAGTGTGAGCAAGTGAGAAATAAAGAGCCTCGACACCTACTGTGAGTAGGCAGAAGAGGTAAGGACTGCGAACAACTGAATGTGCAGTGACAGAAGAGAGCAAGCTCGAACAAGAAAATGTGACGTGCATTATAAGTAACCTATTATTTATAGAAGATATCTTCATTAAAGGAAAACTAACGACCTATAATCAGCCACATATTTTCCTACAAAAACACGGAAACTTAAAATTATGTGGGGTAACTGAAATTTCCTTGGCTGACTGAATAAATATTTATACAATTAAAACGAGAAACAGAAGCCATATGTCTGGCCATCGACCGTATCAAATATTATAAGCCATCAAAAATATAACTAAATCCAAATAAACTACACAATTTTAGGGTCTGTAAACATTTTGAATATTGATTCATAGCAAGTTGCTGGACGAGCCTGTTTCAAAGTAAGGAAATATTAAATCATGTATAGGATTAGGTTAGTGATCTATATGTAAAACTAAAAGTATCCTTTGCCAGTGTCAACTGGAGCATGTTTTGCAAGAAATAATAATAATAATAATAATAATAATAACAAAAATAATATTTATCATAAGAGTTTACGAGATTTGAAACTTGAAATATTAGGAGTTTTAAGGCAGTTTCGTTTCTTCGGAGATCTAGGTATATACGCGAGATCTGACACTAGGAGTTAAGGAGTGTGCTGTACACATCTGTTTGAATTCCACGAAAGGCGGCCATTTCTTGGCCAGGTGTCTACTGAAACATTTTTCTGCCTGATGGAATCGAAGTAATGTTAATGCTCACAGCGATAATGACGACACAATAACAAGATAACTATTACCCGGCAGAAAGGAGGTAATTTGTGAATTAACCTTGGATATTAGAAGTTACTAAGCAGGTTACCGCAGCGGAATCGAAAAATGTTAAGATAATGTAGTTTGGTTTCTGTGTTGTAAAATTTCTTCCCTAACGAAGACATTATCTTTATACATCAGTATATGATGTGGAATATTCAGCTGTCGAGGCGTTAAGTATACATAGCCCCTTGCAGGCAAACCTTTCATGCAGAACTTCAAACCGCCCGGAAGTTTCCTTGGGCCGTTTTCTTAAACGTATCTTCAAGAGGGTCGCTTGTATCTTAAATTTATTTTCGGTAAACTGAAAATGCTTCCCAAATAATGGCTAGAATTCAAATACATTATGACATACTCTATTAAAATAGAAACACAATTTAATTTTTAAAATTTAACGACGGGTTTCCTTCAGGCAACCAGATACGGAACCCCCAAACTCAATAGGGAAGACAAAGATGAATTATAAGGATGGAATGAGATGAATTAGGTGCGAGGGTGTAACATAACAAATTTGAAACTTCAGCATAACTCGTTCCAATTTCATTCAAATCAAAATTAACTACCGCAAATTCAATAAATGTTCATCATGACAAGGGCTGGAAAGAACGTGCAGAATGAGCGGAAGAACCGCACAGATGAAGAGAAAGAGAGAAAGTCAGACGAATAATCATGTTTACGCCGGGGAAAGAACAACGAAGTTTTCGTTAATTTTATTGGCAATGTAACAAGAATAGCGCTGTATGCGGAGAAAATTGAAACGAAGGTGCTGTAATGACATTGGGAAAGAAGATGAAAGTAACAAATGAATATTGATCTCGTGCAAAATTATTCACTTATTCAGCCGATATACGTTCCCCTGTTGTCTACTCGATGAACAAAGTTATGAATTCCACTGAGTCACCTGCGTGAAGGTGCATGGGAAAATTCTACAACGGCTGTCAAGTTGTATCTTCACTGAAGTAGTCTTCATCCTTCTACTAACCAACCAACTAACAAAGTTAACCGAACAAATGAACCAAATAATTAAAGACGAAGATAAAGCCAAGTAAACAAATTAACTAACCTAATTAACTTTATCATAGCAAAGAAACGAAGTAACTAGAGTATACACGGAGTGATGGTAAGATATTTCAAAACTGAAATGGTAATTTGACCCTTTAAATTATGTTAGATATTTCTTTACCACCGGGTCTAACAATAAAATATTTGTTATTTTATTGATTCTCCGATTAATACAACACTATAAATGATTTTACATTCGTTTATTGATCACCTTCATTACGATATGTTTCGGTGGGTAATTGCAGTCATCATCGGTTAGTGTTACAGCTATATAAGGGGAATGAACTGAGGTAGAGACCTCTTCTTTACAACTAAAATGCAAGTTCAAAATTTTGTTCTTGTGCCAAATAATGGGATAATAAAGTGTATATAAACAAAATGGTTAAAATAAAACATATTACAGTTTGCCCGCACAGTGTATTTACGCATACGGGGTTTGTATTTGTCTCAGAACAAATAGCGATTAGATCCATATACAGCATTAAGTTACTGGTTTTTATAACGGAGAAAGAGTGTGTTTACTCGGCAGTGGGAGTTGAATCTTTAAATATAATTCCAATTAATCTTAGCGGTGGTCGTTTGAAATCACTACTCTCGACCTGAGAAGCATAAGAGTGTGCGGGTCCATCTTGTCACACTCGAGACGTTACAGCATTTTTCGTAGACCAGTGTGGCTCACTGCTGTTTAATTCTTCACCACTACACTCGGGAGTACTTGGATTTACAACCACATGTATCTGAAGGAGCCTTAAACTCTACGAGTAATAACGTATTTCTCAAATATGATTAAATTTTACTTCCACCCTTCTGCTTCTCAGGTCTATTACTGTGATTAGGAGACATTACACAATGTAGAAGAAAGCGACGCAACAGATAGACTAAGAAGTAATGAAGATAATTACAGCAGCTAATGAAAAGATAGAATAAGAAATCATGAAAATAAGTAATAAAGATAAACGATTCGCAGAGATATATTCATAAACTAATTGATGATTATACACGTTGTAATGAACACTATTGTGTTCCCAGGCACTATACAAATAGCACGGAGTGAGTGTGTGTAAACGTGTGTGTGTGTGTGTGTGTGTGTGTGTGTGTGTGTGTGTGTGTGGCTAATTGTATCGCACAAATCAATACTTGATACTGCTGATTGCAAGCACGGACCACAGATGTGATCAGCAACCCGCTGTCAATATTTGCTACATCGGTAAACTGGCAGCGTTTTGCTTACTGCTACCATTTTGCGGTTCGCCTTGTGAACATGGGGGGGGGGCAGTATTCTCGTTAGAAGAGCGCGGACACGTCTGTGCAAGACAAGCTGACTGTGAAGATTGCGTTCTTGCAGCAGCTGACACCGCGCGCCCATTAACAGAGGGATATTGATCTTGTGAGTTTAAGTTCAGATCTTCGTGGATATTCCCACAAATTATGTTGTAAAAATTGGTATCACTTCCTGTTTACCAAACCCAACTTAGGCGTGCATATTGTGGTGGCTGCACTGACGTGGGTTGCCAACTGAGTCACTTACTTCCCAGTCTTTTTATTGACGACGAAAACGCCCAGTTTCCGCAGGACAGTGTTTGTATTTTTGTAGGTTTGGAACACTGCAAGATGGAGTAAGTCCAATAGCCAGGTGGTTACGTTATTCTTGGAGTTGATAAACACACGCTATGCTGAAAAAGTTGAATTTTAGACGATCAACGTAACATTTCATTACATTCTAATCGCGTGTAGAAATTTTAGGTTCGGAGTTTATCGGGTTACCGCCCAAACCGCAGCCAGGAGGACCATACCGTTCCCAAAGACAAATTTTACGTATCACAGGACAAGAAACATTTCTTCGTATGAGTTAATACCACTACAAATCCGTTGGGATTACTGATAAACATAACGACATAATTGTACAAACAAACATGCGTAGGCTTACGTCTGGCAACAGGTGAACTAGAATGACCAAACTCTTAATTTTGAACGTCCACGGAGTATAACCGGAGGGGCAGTGCCTTCTGATGCGCGGTCAGTTATGCTGCGTGAATTAAACAGAAAGTATTTCGATAGAGTGCGCTGTAGGGTGTTCGATTTATGAAACAAATTCTGTTTTTGAAATTTCTATTGTAATTTTTATTGTAGGCAAATACTGCCATCATGTGCGTCCCATTATTGCTTCACCACCGCCCTGTGCTTACGATTTGACTTTTACAATAGCCACCATGTGCTCGAAATGTTAGTGGCACCCATACACACGTGTACTGGGCAAAGGGCAAAAGCGAATATTTTTGTAACATTGTAGGGTAACTCGTAGTAGCGTAGTTCGATATGGGAATACGCCGGTCACTGAAACACATATTCTTTCGTTAATAATTTATTGTTAGAAAATAATAGTGGGTAAATTCTGCCCATTATAAGACATCTTCGATATTGAATTTTGTATATAATTTCCATATGTATGTAAGCAGGTGCATATATATCTGTTTATAAGTTTTTACATGCGCGTATGGGCATATGAGAATGATATTAAAAACGAAAGTTAGGGAGGATAAGTCAACATCGAAGAGACCATATAACAGCGCTATAAGCCATTTGACTAAAAGATGTTACCTACAGTTTGATATCAAGCACACGATACAACAGAAATATTAATACTGTTTCCAATTTTATACAATCACAAACTCTTCTTCTTAGTACTTATTACTCTATTGCTACATATTTAGTGGTCTGCATAAAGTTAAAAGAAGTGCTATATGAACACATAAAGGGGTCGTAAATAAAAAATTAGCAATATTAATACCACGTACTGTGTACGAAAATCTGCACAGCACCACAAACGACAGTACAATTTTACCACTAAAATGGAAATTTAAAGCTGTATTAACAGGTGTATTTAACATACACGTCATGACACGTGGTCCTGGTACGTGTTGAAATTTCTATGTATGTTTTGACATGCGTTAAAACATTTTAAATAGGGTTACCATATTTACCGGAAACTGTAGTAGAATTAAACCGTGGATTTACAAGATAAATATTAGTAAATTAAGTAAGGAATATGTATTCGAATACAAGAATACCATTTTACAAGACCTCAATATAGGACATGTTTAACATGAAACATAAACTGATGGAAGCCTTTATTATTGTCATCAGAACTCAGTGTAATTATCCACAGGATGACAACGGTCTAATTGACCGGATATTTTCGGAGCATCGATAAGGGGTTTTTCATATATTGTGTTTTGATAATTATTGTTTGAAACGCGATGCCTTTACTGTTTATTATATGTGGTTTATCTCGCAAATTCCAGCATATATCTCATTTATAATTCGAAGAATACGATGCGCTTTTGTCACACAATATTTACATTTCCCATCAACGCCAATAATATTATGATGATCCTGTTGCAATTCCTACGGCCCGGCATGGACGCGGTTGTTAATGAATTACTCAGGCATTGCTAAAGGGAATGAAACACACGTTATTGTCTGCTTTACACTGCTGGGTCAAGTACGATGGTAGCTTCTTATATTGTATGTCATTTGTTGTAATTCATAAGGCAGCCACACGGAACCTACACAAGGTGTTAGTTTGAAACTTTCAGGTATCAGAAATGTGTGGGGAAAATATTATAAAACTGTAAAGACCAAGAAATGGGGCAGAGGTAAAATATGATGAAGTGGTGGCCACCCCAACACATCTATGTGCGACAGAAACGGAGGAAAGTGGAAAAAATATCAGTGATATTCGAAAATCGGAAATGAAACTTGTACGAAACCTCAATGGAAGCATGGAATTTACAGAATTATTAAAGAAAAATACATTTCCGGAAGTACTAATATTAACTCAGTAAATGGTACAACACGCGAGGGGAATTTAACCCACTTGAGCAGGATAGACCAATTCGAAGTCCCAAAACTTTTATTTCCTAACACAAAAAGAAGAGACACAGGGATAGAATTCGTGAAGACATTTAAAATGTTGTAACAGGTTGGAGCTTAATCCGGAAAAGGAAGAAAATATATAAACATACAAAAATGTACTGTTGTGTGGGTAACAAACTGCTTCCTACATGTAGTCTGCAACATATTTTGCTTGAAATGTTTCCACATCTTTCGAAACAAGCAAGCATGAACAAATAAGGGACGAGAACAAAGCCATGGGATGAATATGAAACAAAATAATATAAAAAAACTAAAGGAAAAGAAATATAAATAGAAATAAATACAACAAAGTTTTGTGGAGAAGGGAATATTTTTTCTGAATTTTCCTAGAAATAAAATAAACGGAACAGAGATGCGAAGTAAAATTTCAATATTGGTTGCACGCTTGTCCCTTTGAGGAAAATTCGAAACAACTTTTGTTGTTTTGTCCTTGAAATAAAGAAACACCTTGGGAATATTAAAAATAAGTCAAAGTGTAATTATAGGTTCAAGCGCTGATATTTTTAAAACTACCAGCTGTCCCACAGTAACACAATTTGTTTGTACCTAAATATTGCATGCTTTACCTACACAATCAATCTCTCAATTCTGTGCAAAAAAAAGTCGCTGTTTGTCCTGACATCCGTACAAAACATATAAAAGCAATGTGAGCATCATGTAGAATTTTTGAATGTTAAACCTGGTGGTACATAAAGTAACCGATAAATTCGAAAGGTTAATATCTTTTCTAATACAACAGTATGCTTCGTTTTACCTCTTGTAAGTACTGAATATAGCCAAATTTTTATATAATTGCTTAACCTTTTAAAGCCTAGCGGTAACTTAACATACGACCAGGTTTAACATTAAAAAATTCTACGTGGTGCCCACATTGTGTTTATGTGTTTTGTACGGATCTCAGAACAAACAGCAACTTTTGCCTTATAAAACATTAAGAGACTGGTTTTTATAACAGAAGTGGAGAGTGTTTACAGCGCGGTACGCACTGAGTCCTTATATAAAACAGATACACTTCGTCTTTAAAGGGTTAATATACCTTGAGATTTAGTGGCATAACGAATACATATATGTGTGTGTACATATATAGACCTACACACGCTATATGTTCCATAGATTATCTGACCAGTATCGTTTTCACTTACTGCGGGTACTCAACGCGCGTGTGGGCAGGCCGCGCAGTGCCTATGGTTTATAAGAGAGGCGTGGGAATGGGAAGTGACTAACTACATGGGTCAGATAAAATAATGCCCCAGTAAATCATATAACACATGCTTTTACATAGTTATGTACCATGCGGGCCCTGAAGCTGGAATAGGGAGACTTCCTATGGCCTGAAGTGAGGACGAAGATGTGAAGACGATGATGATAATGATGACACGTACATCATTTCAGCCTAAGAAATGTAGCCGAAACTGGTGTTGTCTGCTGTCACACAGCTATTACTCGAGCGCTCTCTGTTGCAGAGGAGGAACAAACATTCAATGTAACATGCGTTCCATTTAGCAGAAACAGCATTCCGCCTAAGCAGTCGAGTAAAGTGAATTAAAGTGATGGTAAAATGCTTCTACCCCTCCGCCTCCCTCACGTTACGACCGTCACATGTAAGCCGAAGGGAACTTCGAGAAAGAGCGGGAGCGCACATACTGCGCGTCAAACCTGTACAGAGGCGAAGGTGCTTATTGAATCTTACAACTTTTACTTTATAATGTAATGAAGCGCAGAATATTCTAGGATTTAGTTTTCAGTTACACAAGACAGTTTCAACCATAAAATAAATTATTCGTTTTTGTTCTTTGTTCATAACGAGTTAATGAAATGAATGCATAATAGGAAAACAGAGCTTCTGTTCTGTTTTGCCTCTGTAAGGAAGATTTAAATAAATGCCACGTTACTCGGAAGAAGCTTCAGTATATGTGTTTCTGTGTTAATGGTAAGAGAGTCTTAATATCTTAATGTTGGAAGAAAGTGCGTCATGCACTCTGGATGGAAATGAACTTTAAACGTCACTTATATGGCTGCTATAATTTATGATTAAGTAAAATTAGGCAAAAGTAGATGAAGACACAGAAATCAGGAACACATAATTACTTCATCCCCTTGCAAAAAACGTTGAGACAGGATTTTTAAATTTCTGCTTCTTAAGGAACTTCATTAATACGTAGTATGTCTCTAGCTCTTTCGAAAGACCAGTACGTGATAAAGCAACACGGAAATCTGTCATCCACAGTTAAACTTGTGCAAACAACCTCAGCCAAACCTCCTGTACTTCAGCTTGACAACCTTAAATAAATTTAAACTGAAAATTAATGAAGACGCGTCATGACTAAATAGTGGCTTTTATATATATATATGTATATATATATGTATACATCTTATATACATCTTTATCATCAGAAAGTTA
>BLKM01010982.1:0-14742 GCA_013340265.1 Coptotermes formosanus | reverse complement strand
CTTAAGAGCAGATGGAGGGCAATATGTTCCGTTGAAGTGAATCTTAACCTTTTAAAGCCTAGCGGTAACTTTATGTATCACCAAGTTTAAAACTAAAAAATTCTACGTGGTGCCCACATTGCGTTTATGTGCTTTGTGCGGATCTCAGAACAAACAGCAACTTTTGCCTTATAAAACATTAAGCGACTGGTTTTTATAACCGAAGTGGAGAGTGTTTACAGCGCGGTACGCACTGAGTCCTTATATAAAACAGATACACTTCGTCTTTAAAGGGTTAAAGAAGTCTGGACGGTGTTGACGGTATTTGTTTGATACAAGACAGGAATGAGTGACCGATTTTGTAAACACGGTAATAAAACAGCAGTTAATAAAACAGGCGGGAAATGTTTTTGAGTGGCTGAGCGACAATCAGCATCTCAGGAAAGCGGCTGCTACACGGAATTATTTACTTGAATAACCCACAACTCGTACTGAATTGGTGGTAACAGTGAAAATGTCCGTCCCTTCTTCACTCCAGTACCCTTGTTGTTCCTTCCCCACACTTGCTCCTTGGTGCCTGCAGCGAAGTTTGGAAGGAAGGGGAAGAAAAAGATAGAGATGGAAGTGACAAACGAGCCTCAGGGTGTGACGTTACAGTAGCTGCCACTTTACGACTTAATTAGCAAGCAGCAGCACAAATTAATGACTTTAAAACTCAAGAGTATATAATAATGAATGAGGCAGGGTCCTACATTCTGTGCTGCACACAGTTGTAGCCGCAGAATGGGAACACACAGGGCGAGACCGCGCTGTCTGAAGACGCTCAGACGCTGGCATGAGGGTTCGAGTCCCGCTGATGTAAAGCACGAAGTTCCTATGTACGCACAGTGGGCAGCCTGTGTGTGTGTTTTGGCCCTCAGCTTCTATTTCCTGCACTACTGTAGGGATTTCCGTTAGATCTAATATTGGAATTGTCATTCAAGTTGGAAGATTATTGCCTCCTGGTATATAACGTCGTGTAGTTTGGTAGATACGTACCGACGTTTCGGTCAAACCTGCTATCTTCGTATTCAGGACGGAAACCAAGTTGTGCCCCCCCAATAAGTCTTCATGGTGTGGTGCTTAATTAAGTACAGGGAAAACTTTACCGCCGATCCCAGTGGCCGCGTGGTCTAAAGCGTAGGTCTGCGGCCGAGCGCTTGCTGGGATCGTGGGTTCGAATCCCACCGGGGGCATGGATGTTTGTCTCGTGTGTGTTTGTGTTGTCAGGTAGAGGTCTCTGCGACGGGCCGATCCCTCGTCCAGAGGAGTCCTACCAACTGTGGTGTGTGTCTGAGTGTGATCAAGTGAAAATAAACAACCTAGACACCTTCTGTGAACAAGTAGGTAGAAGAGGTGAGGACTACTACGACGAAAACTTTACCTTTATTTTTACCTTTTGCAATAGATATTTATCTGCAGCAAAGTAATTCTAAGGCCAAGGAGGTACGCATCATCATCATCATCATCATCATCATCATCATCATCATCATCATCATCATGCTTTCAAGGAAGTAGGCCTCATGGCCCGTTCCGGTCTCAATATAACAATCTAGAAGACGCTGTGCTGGGCGTTCTGTTTTTCTTTCCTGCCTGATATTTCATAAGAGCCTGCTTGAATCTGGCTGTGCCCATTATACTGATATGCTGTATCCGTTTTTTTTGTAATTGTTTATTTTTCCCAAAACTGCTTTTCTACTAGGGTATTTCAGAGTATCTTCATTTTGAAAGCGAAAAGAAGTTTTTTGGAAAGTGTGTGTGGCCCTACTTGTTATGTAGCTTAGCCCAGTGTACGTGTTTCCTCTATTAGGCCTACTCTGTATTTGTTGTAACTGACGACTTTAAGACAGGCCGGTACCCCATTCGAAGAGGCCTGCCGCACGACTTAAGGTATCACACAACTTCGCTGTGCGTAAACATCATAGGCCTTGGTATATGAAGGATAGACTTTACGTTCCACAGGTACTTAACCCCAATACCTTAGCGTTGCAGGCAGATTGGTAACATTTCTGCTTCCTATTGCGTAAGGCCGGAGTTCAAATGTCACCACGGAACTCGTCTGTCATAACTGAGGGTACTGTGGTTTTTGTGAGACCGAGCAAGAAAATTTCGGGGTTGTGCCACGAATTTCCAATTAACGATTTAATCGTCACCCTAAAATCTGGCACTATATATTCTGAGCTATTGACAGTGTCTTAGTATGAGGTTAACCCTTCAAGGACGAAAGACTATGTTTTACATAAGAACTCGGTGCGTACCGCGCACTAAACACTGTCCACCTCGGTTATAAAAAATCTGTTAATGTTGTTTGCGTATGGGGGGAAAGGCATACAGGATTTTGGTGGGGAGACCTGAGGGAAGGCGACCACTTGGGAGACCCAGGCGTAATGGTAGGATAATATTAAAACGGATCTTCAAGAAGTGGGATGGGGCATGGACTGGATTGAGCTGGCTTAGGATAGGGACAGGTGGCGGGCTCTTGTGAATGCGGTAATGAACCTCCGGGTTCCATAAAATGCGGGGAATTTCGTGACTAGCTGAGAAACTGTTAGCTTCTCAAGAAGTCCTCTGCTCCATAGAGTTGGTTAGTTAATGTTGTTTGAAACAAAAGTTGCTGTTTGTTTGCAGATCCATACACAACACACGCAATGCGAACAGGATGTAGACCTTTTTTTAATCTTAAACCGGGTGGTACGTAAAGTAGCCGTTAGGCTTTGAAAGGTTAAAGGGAAAAGGTAAAAAGGTAAGTCTGTCTCTGTCTATTCCGTGAAGGCATGTAGGACAGTTAGAGGTGTAGCTCTTCTAACTCTTAACCTCGGCAGTAGACGGAGGTGAGCGGTTAACTTCACGCCCCGGACGCTGTACCCGGCGAAGAAGCTTTGGTCCCATCTAATAACAGGCTACATAAGCCCCACAGCTGGTTCGAATGTTTTGGAAAAGCGAAAAATCGTTTTACCGTGCCGGGATTCAAATCTCAGACCGTCTACCCCGTAGCCTGGTTGCTATGCGGGCTGCATGTGTAAAGTTACATGTATAAGTGTAAATTTAATGTGTTCCATGTCCGTGCACTATATTATACAAAAACACTAATCACCAACAAATGCACAAAGAGAGTTTTATCATCAATCGTAACACACTCCTACGGCCTGCAGGTCCGGACCGCAGAGAGCTCACACCTCCGAAAACAACGCAGTACACAGTCAACAGCACATTCTCACTCAACTATAAAGTGCAACCTTAGTGTAACGTTAACAAAAAAGTTCTCCCTGAAGATGACCCAGCAGGGTCGAAACATGTAGGAGTGTGTTACGATTGATGATAAAACTCTGTTTGTGCATTTGTTGGTGATTAGTGTTTTTGTATGTATAAGTGTATTGAAGCTCCAGATTATTTGCAGGCACTGCTCTGGGAAGAGTCTCCCGTGCCTATGCGACGGAAGACAGGGTGAAATCAAGAACCGGTCTGGACACGACGGCTGCAGTGGCACATCCAAGGGGGGGGGGGGGGCTGCCGGGCTGCAGCCCCTCCAAAAACCCCCAAACCGAAATTTAAATAACACAAATTTTGTAGACATTATGATACCAGAACGTTAGGTGATTTCCCCTACAGCCGCAATCAGCTACTGAAGTTGGCTGATGACTAGTACATTAGAATTTTGAAAAATAAATTCTTAAACTAAGAAAACAAGAAGATGGGAACCTGTGATTGAGTCATGGAACATGTGATTATATTTGTACTTACAACATGATTTTTATAACATAATCTTTAAAATCAAACATATGTATATATAGCCTCAGGGTCAACCCCCCCCACCAAGGAAAAACCCTGGGTGCGCACCTGGACGGCTGAGAGAGAAATCTGGCCCCTTCCAAGAATTGCAGTCCAAACTGAGAGTCTTATTATCTGAGATATTGCCCACACGATCCAGAATGGCACAGGCGCAAGTTCCTACAATAGCGTACAGAAATACGAGTAACACTGATTTTTATAAACACGTTCATTGGACTTGGCCAAAATGCGGCTCCTTTGTTTCGTGCTAGCAGAATGTGACGAGTGGCGGCAGTGATTGTGAAATGTTGCATAACTTGTAGTCTAACCAACTGGGCGCCAGGGGACGGATGAAAAATGGAGAGGTAATCATCATCATCATTGCGAGGCCCTCAGTTGATTCCCATAGGAGCCACACGTAGCGCTACGAGTTCACTTGGTCAATCTTTCATAAGAGATTCGCGAGCTGTAAGGGCTGCGTTCGAAACGTCACAATGCTCTGTGTCAGAACTTGTAAATATTTTCTGTTTACGCATGGATGAATTCCCTTGTGTAGTTAAAACACTGGATTGTAGTCTGATTCTTTCGCTAGCAAACGGGCGGTAGAAGACAGGAAAAGGTTTCTCGACTACTCGCACTTGGGCCTAATAAATCATTATCGTCATTAACCTTGTAGGTCTTGAAGGTCTGATCCTGTTTTAGTTTCCTAATCATTATTAAGGTTACCTTAATCTGGTCGCCTCCTCTGTCTCTAATGGAACACCAGCCGTGGAAGGTCATCTTTTTCCAGACGGCTTCTTCTGTTTTGTTGGCATCCCTGTAATTCAGTTAGGTTTGTAAATTTCAGCTTTCTCTGATATCAGAATCACTTTGGTGTTCTAAACTGTTTAATCGTACAGGGTCTGGTATCAATAGGCCTAATATTTATAGGCTCCGTAATGTTATTATGTTGCTATTAAGGATCTTTCTTGATATCACATTTTCCTATGCAAATAACATTTAAAACATTGTGACTCTGTTTCATGTGTGTAAGTTTTATTCAGGAAATCCATCAACATTCGTGTCGACAAAGTACGACAATTCTTCATGTTAAATTAGATGGTGCACGTAGTCACCACTGTGCCTAAAGAAGAATCAGCCGGTCAGTCAAAGCCTAGACAGTGACGTTCCTTTGAATAGAGTTTTCGCTGCGAAAGGTAACGGTCGCTCTATAACAGGCCGTAAAGTCACAGAGGAGGAGTAGAGGTATAGGTCTACTCTTTCTTTAACCTCGGCATTAGATGGGGGTGGGTGGTCAACGCCACGACCCGGCCGCTTTACCCCCCGGGACCATTTTTTAGTAGGCTGGGTGGGCCCCAGGACCGGGCTGGACGGATGCGGAAAATCTCGACCCCACCGGGATTCGCCGGACAGCCCAGCCCGTAGGAAGTCACTACACCGACGACGCTATCCCGCACCAAAAGTTGTCACTGCACACGCACGCCATGAAGGCGTGTAGCGGGAGGGAAGGTGTGGCTGCACGCACTTTTAAGCTCGGCACTACATTGGGCTGTGTGTGGACAACTTGAGGGCCCCGTCGCTATACCTCCTGCATCCACTGAATGGGTGACTGGGTGGCTCCCAGAGCGGGTCTGGATGTTTTGGATCGCACCCAAAATTTTCCAGCACGTAGGTCAGTCACTGTACTCCCGTATTTTAGAAACTGCAGTACATACACGAGTACACGGCCGTTCCTGATATAGTTCGATAGACTCGATACAGTGCCATATAAACTAATGGTACACGTGGAGTAGTAAGTTAGAATCTTTACTGCGGGGGAGGGGGTGCAGGAGGGAGCATCAACCACACGAAACATATCACACCATCATCATATCCGCCCCAAACCAGTTCGTAGCATGGAATAGCATTTTAAATTATAATAAGGTTATTACTTTGGCGAAGGCAGCACCACACCATCATTTAATAAACACGTAAAGTGTGAAGGGTGCCATGAGCGTGTTAATAATTTAAAACTCAATTTGGGTCTTATAGGCACTGCAGTTGTGTGGCGCTGTGTTTTTAGTTCTGTGTGTATAGGCGGCCAAACTTTCAAAATGTTTCATACTACGCGTGGGATTTATGTTGTGTGTTTCATTGTTTTGAGGGGGGGGGAGGGATGTTTGAGGAGATGGGAGACCGATTCGAACAAAAAAAAAAAAAGATAAAAAACAAAACAGGAGAGAGAAACAGTTTGTAAAGTGGAGTTGGCCCCTAAAACATTGTCTTTGGTTGCCATTTCTAAAGACATCCCAACGACTCCCTGCCACGGCGGTGCAAACCGGCAATATTCGAAAACGTCTGGCTTCTAAATTGTGGCGCCTTATATTCTGGTAGATGAGTACCGACGTTTCAGAGTAACCTTTGCCGTCGTGTTCAGAATAGATGCATAAGCTCGTTTATGGTGAAGACAATAGCTTTCTCCTAATTTTTCGTACATATTTACCAGACTGCACCATGTCACACTACACAATACAGTTATATTAACAGCCATGGCGGTGGGGGTCTCAAAGCACACAGCAACACCGGTTCGTAACATTTAAGCACTGGCCTGGTGTATACACAAATGGTTACTTTTTTGATCGGTGAGGACAGTCACTAGTAGAGTAAAGCTGCTTTTGATCTGTTTTGAGAGAGGTTGGTAGACCTGAAGGGAAGAAAGAACTTGAGAAGCATAAGCCTAACTTGGCTAGTAACACTCGCGGGGGGGGGGGGGGGGGGGGCTGACCACGGGTATTAGGAACTGTGTTTCACAAAGGAGTCAGATTTGAAAAAGGGGAAAATTGGTCCCATAAAATGAAAGTTTTTCATTTTCTTTTTCCTGTCTGTTTTTTATTTGCCATTACTCAATTCAGTAACCAAATAAACTACTCCTAGGTTGAAAAAATATTTGGAGGGGGACATTTGCTCCCTCTTCCCCCGCCCCGCCCCTCCCCCCGCCCCCAAGTTATGCTTATGACTGCAAGCACAGATAAGCCAGAGTTCCCCTGTGCCAAATTATGTAACACGCCATGAAGACGTGTGTGTGAATGGACAATTGGCTCCTTCGATTCCTAAAACCAGATGAGTTAGACAGCTTTACGACCCGGCCATTTTACCCCCGTGTGAAGCACCATTGATCTCCACTGAATCAGAGGCTACTTGGATTACGGGGGCGGTCTGGAAGCCTATGTGAACATACGCTTATAATCTGTTGCCTGCGCCAGTGATCGAAAGTCTGCCTTTCCTGTACCCTAGTACTTCTACCGACTTGTGTATCCCCGTTTTCTCAAGGTGTAGGTGGAAGTGGGGAGGAAAATAGACCTATTGAGAAAGATTTTAATACTCCGAGGTGATACACCGTGCGATCGTGCAGAAACATGTTGCCTCTCTCTTCTGGGCAGTAGTGAGTGTATCGATGGTGCTGTATGGTTCTGTAGGCAACATAACAATGCTGACAGTCATTCAGAACCAGGAGAGACGCGGAGGTAATAGACATTATTAGTCTGTAGCCGATTCTATGGCTAATTCATACATAAGGGGACGGGACTACTCTGTGCTCTGGCTGTGTCGAGTCGCTGAGTATTTGTACCGTGTCTTTGCCTTTTAAGTTTTGTCGTCATACCGTGTTTAATTCATTCACACATAACGGAACTGCGTGTCCCAGACCGTGTCGCTACGGACCTCTTTGTAATTGATTTGTCAAGGCCGCAGCACGGTATAGCACCAGTCCAGTACCGTATGTGTGAATTGAAATGTGCGGTCGGTGGACCGTCAAAGCTTGCACTGGAAGTTCAGCTTTATCCCGCTACCGTGCGGACTATTCACGAAGGCAACCGTCCGACACAGTACAGTCGCTGTCCAGACCTGTATGTGCGAATTAGCCTTTAAATGGTTAAATTGAGAAGGTGCAAACTGGACGGGGCCCAGTGATAAGCCCTTTCACGAGTGAATTTTTGGTTCTATAATAGGCAAATAATTTTTATCACTGGATGAGCGAACATCAGCTTCTGAAAGAGTACTGTGCTGTATTGGAATAATTGTGTGAGTGGCCATTCGGCTAAGACCTTGGTTATTTTGCGAACTGTCGAATTTTGCGTTGTGTCACTGCGGCAGTTGCATTGGTGGAATAAGATGGGAAGATATTGGTAAATGATGAACGCTGGAAACATGTAAAAAAAGTGTTCACCTTTACTTTAAAGTGTTCTTTGAAAACTGATTTGTAGAGACTGAGGAAAATGAAAGAATTCGCATGAGGATAGCGTCTGATTGGCCAGGGGTGCACAAATCGCAGGATCCACGACATTCGGTCGACTAAATTTTTGTGGCGCCTAATATTTGTAGGCCCTCAGTATGAAACTTGCTTTGTGTCACCTTTTTGTTTCCTGGAATTTTGATGTGGCTCCTAGATTTTTGGAAAATTTATAGGCCGAGACTTGAACTGATTGAATTGACTGAGCATTGTCAGTCTGAAGTGTCTTTCCGTAATCTGGTTTAGAAGATACGCAGTTAAGTACCTTATGTTCAATAGAATGCACCTTCTTTGTTGCCATATGAAATCATAGGCGTTTTCAATTTTTGTATTCGTAAACAATTGCCATCTCGTCCTATTTCTCGACGCATCGCGCCGCGACGCTTCTATATTAATGATGTGTCTCAAAAAAGCTAGAGCGGTAATATTCAATTATGTCGACATACGTCTCTGTTATGTTGATTTATAAAAGGGCACAAGTCCGACTTGTCACTTTGCTGTACTGTGGTGGTAACGCAAAACATCAGCACAACGGTGTATCGCAGTTACTCTACAAATGCTTCATGTGCGGGTTTTCATGCTACAGTGACTTTGATGTTCAGATTTTGAATGGATGGGGCTGCTTTTCAGGAGTTTATCGCCTGCAAACATCTTGTTACACTGCGCCAGATATTACGGTGTTGCAGGGGTGCACAAATCTCTGGCATCAAGTCACCATGGCGACTAAATTTTCTACGGTGGCGCCCAGTACTTGTGGGTCCTCAGTAGACAACTTGCTTCACGCCACTCACGTGGAGCCTAGAATTTTGAGGTGTCTCCTGTTTTTGTAAAACTAGTGCACTCCTACTTTATGGCATTTTTTTTAAATTGGAATCGTAACATATTTTAAATAAAAGTTGGAAATTGAATGATTTATATGTTGTGTGGCACACACAGTGTCGTGAGTAGTGTGCAGTTTTTGAAAATGTTGTAATGGTAACTTTGGCCTTGTTTTTGGTGTCGGCGGCATGTAGAATAAAGGTGTATTACTGTTCGACGTATCCTCCTACCATATCGGTAGAAGTAGCCGGTTTAGAAGTCACTGCCGCAGGACCCTCGGCTCTCTTGACTGATGCTCTCTGCTCGGACTGCTTGATGATACTGGTGCCACTGTTGCACGGCAGATGTCTAGCAGGGACACTGGCGGTGCGGCTTCCAATTTTAAAATGATTAAACGTTCCCATGCCGTGCGAGTCTGGCACGCACACACACACACTACAGCGGCCCGATTGCATAATTAGGCTGTCACTCAGCCCATACACCGGAAAGAGGAGCCAACAACACGGTGATGATGAAGGAAAATTGAAACAAATTTTGGAAAGACGAAAGAGGAGATGAAAGAATGGCTGGGACACATTACACTCTCCAGTGAATCTAATGAGCCGATCAGAGTCCTAGGATGTTTTGGAACACTTGTGTGGAATGACACATGGCAACTGGGTGTCGCGATTGGGGGGTTGGCACCCTTGTTTGTTTGGGAGGTCCCGGGTTCACACCTCGGACCAGAAATCTTTTAAAGTGAAAAGATATTTTCGTCGTTCCTTTTCAGCCTGTCCTCACTCAGATGCTGAAATCGTAGGCTACCTTAGAACAGGCCACGACCGATTCCATTCACATCCTTTCCCGTTCGTCATTCATTGCGGTGTCAGCAGTCAAAGTTGCAGGTTTATAGCTCATGCAGTTGAAAAGTGTCTTTAAATTATCTACGAAATACGGCCAGAAGGCAGCAGAATGAATTTACATAACGTAATGAACTACATTGGTTAGTTTGTAATTTATGAACTGATCAAGACATTTGCAGTTTTTATGAAAAATTGAAGTCCATGACTGCTTAGGGGAAGGAAGGCCATGTTTCGATTTCCAATTAATAGCAGGGTATTTTTTTCTCCACATAACATCTAACCATTCTTTCACAAAACCCACTCGGTGTACGAGTATATCTGAAGGGCACCGAAAGCAAGGCGGCGCGGGCTTTATACTCTGAACCAGTTAACATCATTTGTAAAATTCAGACAAGACGGCACGCCGATGTAAGTTGTTCTGCATCAAGCACTGTTATGTTTTGTTATCTGAAGTAAGTAATCAGCACCAGACAGGCTGCACTCGCTTCCTCATGCAGCCGTCACTGGTTACTTTCTTTAGTGAAAATTGGATGTTCAGGATTTTTCGTTTTAGAGAAGTGTTGCGCTGTTCATGAAACTCAGTGGACAGTTGTGCACTGGCAAACTGTACAAATCTTGGCCGTTCAGGGGTGTGATGTGTTCAAGCAGCGGGCCGACAATGGTGCTGCCACAGCACAGCAACACACTCAGTGTCTGAGTTACGGCCTAGAGCAGGAACGTTCAATCGCAATTCTTGCAAAGTCGCAAGCTTGTAACTACGTCCCTGTCAGTGGAACAACCCGTCAGTCGCCCTCCGTAATGTTTCAATCCTACCATAGTACTGATGTATCGAAAGCGAGGACGTTTACATCCGCGCCCCATATGCGCCTTCATAATATATCACGCATGGAGGTGACTGCACTTCTTAGATCTGCGTCATTAGACTAATAATTCGGGTCTGATATTTGAGGTCCTGAAGACCGTACGTACCAACACTGTGGTTTTATGGCAAATGGCGCATGTAGTCTGCTAGATATGCACTCAAATATACGGCATAACACCCCAGAAGACGGTGATATTAACATTTGGGTTCCTGTTTGACGAAGTATTTTAAGCGTACACTCCATAAAATCCACAATATTCCTGATTAATATGTCCTTTTTAATAAAAATCGACTGTATTTCTTCCATAATTAATATTATGCACAGTGTACACAATCAAGGAGGCAAAAGAATGTTACATCGCTGCAATTTAACTTCGTAAAAAGGCACAAAGAATTTTTTCTCTTAATTATTTTTCTTTTCTTAATTGGTACTTAGTTCCAACATATCATAACGACGTCTTGAAGTTCCCTTTTTATATTAAGTGACACGAAGAAATGGTAATTTAAATTCTTAAAGAACGAATTAATTATCTTCATCTTAACGAGTTGAAAGGTTTTTCTTTTTTTTAATTTTGCTCATAAGAATTTTAATTACACAATATAAAAATGTTATGGCTTCCTTAATAAGCTCGTATAAGCTTCTGAATCATTGTACTTGAAAGAGAATAAAAGGAATATTTTAACTTATTTTGAATTAGTTACTTCGCTAATCCCTAACCTTTGAAGCACGAGGCTTATCGTCGTAATAGCCAACAGTTTTATTCCAACCTCCCACAAAAGACACTGCAGATCTGGGACGAAGACCAGATGATTATCTTCTGAAGACAAGTTATGTGTTTGTTGTGAGGATGGAACGGAGTATGTAAATCGTATAACCTAGTATACAGTGACATTTAAAGCACGTGAAACTGCGTATGAGGGCGGAACACAAGTTTTGTGTGAAACCTATCTTACATCTCGTAGCATCCGCTTCCTACTGTGTTCATTTTTTCTGTCGTTGAAGCAAACCAGTCTTGTACACTGAGGTTGGGATACCCCAAATAATTCAATTTTCAACATCTTTGGGCCCAGCTGGGTCATCATCAGGGAGGCTGATACAAAAGGACGCCCGGAAGCACCGGAAGGTCACAGATGTGATAATGTAAATTAACCTACTTAATGCAATAACAAATTATAAAATTCGTGATTAAAACCAATGTGCATTTCGTTCTAATAATATGGCAGTCAAGTGTTTCTATAAAATGTTTGCTTCTGAAGTATATGAGCGTCGCTGAATGTAGGCTTGTGTCTCGTACGTGTCAGCGACGGTTATTGTAGCGCAAAGGAAAGCGTTGCAGAATTGTCCTCCAGAATTTAAGTTACAGGAAACTGGGACTGGGTTGCAGGTTTTATTTTCCTCTTACTTGTTGCAGCTTGCTGGAATATGGTAAAGTTACTTACACGTTAAGTAAAACAAATATATGTGTGCAGTTTAAGAGCATATGAAAATAACTGAAATGAGTATACTCAGTACGATACACACATGTTCCGTGCAGTCTTCCTTTCACAATACGTATACACTTTTATTTTGCCAACTGCTGCACATAACTTGTTATGCTTTTACTCTTTCTCCTACATGTTTCACTCCGTACAGAGTCGCCCACGCGGTGAATCACTTCAAATACTGCAGCCAGGGTTTTCACCCCACAAATAAATTCAAGTGTGTCAAGACTTTTATTTGGATACATAAATGTACTACGTATTATATACACATAATTTTTATATATTTTACAAATACTTTATGTACAACGTATTGGATTTGATTTATTACTCTGTTTTATTTTATTGTAACTCTAACCGCATACGTGTGTGTTAATGACTATGAATGCCGTGAGTGTATGACTTGCCATTCAAGGACAGACTGCATGCTACATGGATTGTTGGAAGTTAATTCCCTGAGGATGGCTGGAAGTAATAGCCGAAGCATGTAGGAGAAACAGTACGAACATAAAACTTATGTGCAGCAGTTGGCAAAATAAAAGTGTATGTTGTGAACTGAAATGAATGTTGTTCTGCAGCTGTCAACTGTGAATTCAAAATACGTAGGCCTAAGTTCTTTGCCCTGTGACAGACCGAACAGTCAGCCAGACGTATCAAGACCCAACTTAATGACTAATGAAGGTGTAATGGGTTCTTGTTCAGGGCTACCGCACACCTCAGGGGAAGATGACAGGTTATATGAAACAGCAGTGGAATGCTGATTAATAGGGGGAAATTGGGGGAAAAACCCCCTTCAGTACTTCTTTATCCAATATGAATTAATGAGTCTATCTCCTCTGTTAGTACAGTCCCCACGGTAAGCAAATTTTCTATCTTAGGATGTCGTAGCCAGTGGCTGAAGTGTAAATTAGTAGGCAGGGGAGATTCGAGCAGGGTTATCAGTGATTAAAAATAGGACGAAAATGTAAAGACTTGTTTCAAATTACGCAGTTGTTTCAATAAAAACACTTGCAGTTTCATTTCTCTTTGTGCTCTACTTGACGACGCTTTTGCTAATCTTGTGTGGCGTTGAATGGTAGGGTGATCAGTTAACAATTAATTGGAAAGAACATGGAGGAACCTGCTTTCGCCAGTTTGACGTTCAACACCGGAACTGGCCTGGAGGTTCAGGAGATTTGGTGTAACCGCAGTGAGGTTAGTCTTTGCCCTGGCTGAGATTGTATCTAGGGCACCTGCTAAATACGAACCAGAAAGTTTACCAAATCAGTCGGATTGCCCGTAGGGTTACTTTCAGCTTAAAGACTGGTTTTTCTGGGATATGAGCCGTGTTACCTGGTAGGCGATTACCATCAGTTTCGGAGGAACCATATCAGCCTCTATCTTCAGTTTCAGTTTTAACCTTTTAAAGCCTAGCGGCAACTGTACGTACCACCAGGTTTAACATTAAAAAATTCTACATGGTGCCCACATTGCGTTTATGTGTTTTGTACGGATCTCAGAACAAACAGCAACTTTTCTGCCTTATAAAACATTAAGAGACTGGTTTTATAACCGAAGTGGAGAGTGTTTACAGCGCGGTACGCACTGAGTCCTTATATAAAACAGATCGTCTTTAAAGGGTTAATCACTACGCACTGTCCCAGGCTGCCAGTTGGCAGTGCAAGGGACAAGGAGTTCCAAGACAATATGACTTAATAATGTAGCGAATTGCTCATAAATACTGTCGTACGGGTAGGCCTATACAGCAGGAACTGCACAGCACACTGATTAACTGCGTGCCTTTAGAAACGTTGAAGTTCCCTTTTGTAGCAATAAATGTCGTACTTATTATTGCGTCAGTCAGTGAGTAAGTTTGAACGGAAGTGAAGGCAACAATTCCCAGACAAGAAAAAAATTAAACATAGTGCGTGGAAATCAATGAAGGTTCTCTGATTATACAGAATGGATGGAAATAACACTGACAAACTTTTAGAAATGATAGAGAAGACCAACTAAGGGTTTCGAGGTAAGGAACTTACGTACGGAAGCATCCTGTTTCGATGCAGTGGAGCCTCAAAGTCGCGCCAGACATACGCAGTCGAATTTTATGCTGCTGTGCGTCGAACAATACACGTCCAGGCACAAGTACCTTGTCTCAAAATCCTTATTTCGGTCCTCTCTACCATTCCTAAGATTGTGTCGATGTTATTCAGTTGCACGCTATATAAACCGTGAAGTTGCCCCTTTGTTTAGTTGAACACCATGCAGCCAAATTTTCGGAAGAAATACAGTTAGAGCTCCATGCATTTTAACGACGGTATTAAACGGAGTATGGGGTCAGCTTCAGGTCCCGGTCGCTGCAACCCTAAGCAAGGAGTTCCCGGTCATTATT
Source organism: Coptotermes formosanus (assembly GCA_013340265.1). Lineage (NCBI taxonomy): Eukaryota > Metazoa > Arthropoda > Insecta > Blattodea > Rhinotermitidae > Coptotermes > Coptotermes formosanus. Next base: position 316 of record BLKM01010982.1, on the reverse strand, counting down.
AGATAGGAGGATTGGTGTAGACCAGAGCCGTTCTTGACGCTGTAGAGAACAGAAATATACTGTGCCCCTGCCGGGATTCAAACCCAGACTCTGTGACCTTCCAGCCCGTTGTCGAGTAACTATTCTGACTGAGCTATCCTGGCTCCTAATCAGCCAAGTTTTCACTACATTTTGCTGCGGCAGTGAAATGTGCTGTGAATATTGCTGCTCTTAAATAAATGCTTTCTGCTTCCTTCCAGTTTTACTGTGTAGTCTAACATCACATAGCCACTGTGTAGTCTAACATCACATAGCCACTGTGTAGTCTAACATCACA
>BLKM01010980.1:0-21016 GCA_013340265.1 Coptotermes formosanus | reverse complement strand
TAATATCTCTCGAACGGACAGTAATATTGTTCCAACAGACAGTAATATAGCTCGAATGGACAGTAATATTGTTCGAACAGACAGTGGTATCTCTCGAACAGACAGTAATATTGTTCCAACAGACAGTAATATAGCTCGAATAGACAGTAATATTGTTCGAACAGACAGTAATATCTCTCTAACGGACAGTAATATTGTTCGAACAGACAGTTAATTCGCACTGACATGAGCCTAATGTGAGGACTTTTATCGCCCAAGACGACTACAAAAGGAAGCTAGACAGAGGGAAAATGAATTCGGAAAATTTGGGCAAGGAGGGGGAGGAGGAAAGGGAGATCAGTAAGGAGTCGAAGTTTCAAGGATGAGTCGTAACTCATTTAGTTGCAAGTCTTACGTATTACGCCTAAATGTACGTGACGGGTGAAAATTAAAATGAATAAATAATGAAATACGGCCTTCCTTTTGCGGTTAATTCTCATAACTGACGGCGTATGCTTATTTAATAATTAGTTTTTTAACCAGACTCTATGTAGTATGTACCAATATATGGTTACTGTTGATTTAATTAGCACTTAACTTACGTAAGTTTCGTTCATTGAACAAGGAGTTTCAGGAAGTTCTTTAATGTCTGCCTTCCTCCAAATATCCTAGTCTGCATGACTTAGTTCACAGGAACCGTAAATTAATAAGAGGGCTACATAATTTAATGACACCTTCCTGAGAGAAATTCCTGCCACGGTGAGTTCCTACCTGTTTAAATTTGTTAGGTGTGCCCTCAGAATTCCTTACATATGCGACGCTCATTTCTTAATTGTTGACACAGAAAGTTGTTCTCGCTTAATCTGTTTGTTTATGATCTATCTCCATGCAAAATTTCCGAGCCCCACATAGCAGACGTTAACCTAAGGCGTTCTACAGTTCTTCGCTTTGTATAAAGAATATCTCAAGGGTGGAAATTTATTTGTCAAGATTAATTTACAGCCTCAACATTTTAATCTTCATCAACGACAAGAGTAATAGTAAGGTTTCCCATATTAACGAGATCAAATGTTCCGACCCTAACAAAGAGAACATATCCGTGTCAGAAAGTACAACAAAATCTTATACGTAGTTTAAAAACGTCGCTCATATAGTGTAAAAATGTACGGAGATAGTCGCCGGCCTGTAAATTCTCCGCCTTTCTTAAAACTCGAAAATTCATTAAACATGTTCATCTCTGGGCCCCATTTTGGATCAGATGAATCTTAGTCCAGGCTCTAACACACCGTCTCTTTAATATCCGTGTTAATGGTATTTAACTATGCCTGGGCCTGTAAGTGATTTTGTTGTTTCAGCTTATTTAACTCCAACGTGCATGCTAATGTTATATGTCATACCCCAACGCACCTATCCCTCTTATTCTTTTTGATTTGATTGACGAAGTGTAAGGTAAGGTAAAAATAAAAATAGGTAAACACCACAGCATGAAATCATATTGGAGAGTGGAGTTGTAGCTCCAAGGGTTCTACACCTCGTCCCTAGCTGGAAGCTATTGGTCAGCATAATGTCCACTATCATTCATGGCCAAAAATAGATTCTGAAGTGTCTGTGGGATAGGAGGCTAAGGGATTTCCAGGGTCGGTCTTCTTTTTTAAGAAGCGAAAAATCTCTTGCCCTGCCGTTAAGGTAACTCCATTTAATCGGTTATCCAAGCCACTTTTCACCTTTCACTGTCCCGCCTCCAGTTTCTTATGCGTGTTCATTATTAACGCTTACTGACCCAATGTCTAGTTACACTCGACAGCGCTTTCCGTTGCACCGGGAACAATGCCGAGCTCAAATCGACCCCTCAGTTTACAATGTTGTATGTTGTTTTCAAGCTCCTGCACCTAATGGCCAGGTTTGAATCTGAATATTAGAGATTTTCTGGTAAATTAATTTAGACTTGACTCTTGGAATTCCGACAATAATCTGGACTGCAAAATGTGAAGCTCGTCGTATGTGGGCTACAGTTTCTGTGACTTCCCTTTCCTTCCTCTTTCGTAGATAGCAATATGCTTGTCAGCTGTCTGTTTCCAAACAACTTCAATGTCACGCGGTGTTATGATTCGTTCAAAGCAGTTATTTTACATTTTCTTTTTCCATGGCGCTACAGCCCCTAGGGGGAGAGGATCGTGTCACTGTCGAGGCTTCACGATCACACTCATTTAGACACACCGCACTCGGTAGAACTCCCCTGGATGAGTGATCAGCCCAGCGCAGAAACCCTTACCTGACAACACACAACACTCAAAAGAGACAGACATCCATTCCCCCGGCCAGATTCGAACCCACAATCCTAGCAAGCGAGCGGCCGCAAACCCACACCTTAGACCGCGCGGCCAATACGATTGGCTGTTATTTTATATTACCATGGAGTTTTATGAAAATTCTTATTTCTTGAAAATCCGTATATTGTCAACTACATAGCTCGGTACGGCATAGCGCATATAATGACAGAATGGGGCTAGAAGAATAAACCATCCTGTCCATTCCACATGTTCTCAAACGACCACAAAAGTGAATATATCAAGCACTTTTTCCTTAGCGCGGGGGGGGGGGGGTGCTCTTCACAAGTGAAACCTGGGTTAAAAGAACAGCCGTTGTGGACATATTGGTTTATTGATCGAATTGTGTGGTTTAAATTTCAGTACTTCACATTTGTTGCAGTGCCAGATCTGGAACTTAGGGATATTAAAAGTTCTCTGACTTAGCTGAATATCAAATGTCTGTAACTCAGTGCATTTACTATCTACAGAGACTATATCGGCGAATATATCATACGCACGTTTCCTTTGGCGCATTCTCGTAGGTGCAAAAGCACCTATTTGCCTTGTTATGTCCGTCCGTCTGTCTGTTAGCACGTACTGGCGCAGCTCCTCCTGGACGGATTTACGTGAAATTCTATACTAGGGGCTTTTGTGAAAAATTTGTTGAGGAATTTTAAATTTGGTTGAAACAGAGGAAATAATATCGGTCACTTTATGTGAAGACCTAAGTATGTTTTATGGTTGCCGGCAGCATTAAATCACCATAAAAACGCTGGCGTCTAGTGAGGTGGTATCAGGCTGTTGATATAGCCGAGGAGGAATAAATATTAGGCGAAGACGCCACAGTGTTGCTTTATGCGTACATTGCCTATCTTGTCGAATTATGATGTTGGGGACACTTTTGCAACAGCGGGGGAGTCCAGACTAAATCACAGCTGAGCCGGATATGTGCAGCGTCATATAGTGAATAAAGGCCTTGACTGATCAAGAGTGTGGACGAACCCACGAAATAATAACATTTTATGACCGGAGAAAAGATGAAGTTTGGTTGCACTGGGAATGCAAATGTGGAAAAATGATGGAAAGTAATGCAAAATATGAGGTTCTCACAGTGGTGTTGCTTAAGATTAAAGTCTTCTGGGATGTTAGGCTGTGTCGTTGGGTAAATAGTTACGGACGTTGCGAAGGACATGATAGCAACACGATCATTCGAAATGTTAGGAACAAGATTCCTGACGACGTAGCTTAAAGTCGCGGAAGACTTGAATGTAATATGTAGTAATCGACTTATTTTTCCTTGTCCTCCCATTTTTTGGGTTTCTTTACCCTGTTCTTCTGATCTTTCTACTTGTTTTCCCTCTATCCTTTTTTTTGTATTCCCCTAACTCCTGCCCCCTTACCATCTTCTTGAAAGACCCTTTAAGAAGTGCCGTAGCTCAGTCCTTACGGTGAGGAAGCCGTGACCTGGACACACTTCCATCTGCAGGACCCAACTCATTATCCCAGTAGTGTAGACACAGAATTGTAAAGCAGTAATTTATCAAGTCTATTCCGTGAGAGGGTTACTGTGGCTTGGTACCACATATGTATGTCTCTTTACAACTGAGTACTGCGAAAGACCGCGCCTCCTTTTAACATTCTCACCTAATCATTCCATACAACCACTTTAATCAGGTACCATATAAACTGCAGAGTTACAGCAGCGTCGCTCTTTAAACCCTGCCAATCACTCAGGAATAGCAGAACACATTATGGATAATAAAAAAACTGGCGAAAACAGAAGTTATCAATTGCAGTTTTTTGCTGAGCGCAGTAATTTCATGCATGAAGAGACTGCACATGCTGCAGCGACAGCTACACCACACATAAAAAAAAACTTAACGCTAGAGAAACTGAAAGCTGGTTATATTTTTCTTGTGAGTAACTGCAAGGTCTGTGTCAAGAATAGTTATTTAACCCAGTTACTATGTGTTTAAGATAGAGTAACAATCTTAGCTTCATCGTTGAAATATCGAGTCAAGCCTTTCAGCAGTGTCGTAAATTTACAGCACTTTTACAAGCATTTTCTCTATTCCATATTTCTTTTATGTCAAGATAAAATCGTAATTGGTTTCGTTTTAAGAGCACATGATCGTAAAATTAAACGTATGCGGTAAAATAAGTTGTTTATGGTCTGCGATATAAAATCAGTAAGCACGAAAGGCGGTGTCGTAAGGAATTGTTATTATGGGGTTATATGCTGTTAACATGTCATTACTAACGTACGGGGTGAAGTACCGGTTGTTTCAACAAACAGCCCACAGAGGCGTATTTTGCTTACGGATCAGCACTTTGTATGTAACTACTCCACGTAGTAGAGTTCTACGTAAAGAGCAAATAATTTCTTCAGCTATTCAAGGAATTCTCCTCATTTTATAGAACGCGAAGGTTCTTTATTGCATTCACAACAACTCGTCAGCAGTGTAGGTATGTATGTGTATACATAAGTATATATATATATAGAGAGAGAGAAGGGGGGGACTTGTATATTTGTATATATAAAGTAGTCCCTCCGCAACAAAGAGTCACATTGCTGAAAAACACTGCAGCTACTTTCTTACAAAATTACAGGATTTGGATGTAATTATAGCCCCTTTATCAAATATCATCTTACGCGAAAACCGTCAATTTTTCGTGTGTTTAGAAATTGAAAAGTGTTAGTATATATTATAAATCCAAATACTACTGTTCGATAATCTTTTCTAAAAATGGAAATTATCGACATGTACACACATGAGCACATACGCTCACAAACTCTACCCCTTTGTATTTGTCTCTCCATTTTTATCCATAGTAAAATATGTTATACTAGTTGAATTCGTGCGCAAAATTTGCACTAGGTATATTAAAGTGTTTAATCAAAAAAATTACAGCGTCTTAAACTTAATAAAAGTTAAGTATTGTACTTACTAATGCTTGATTCTAGGTAATTCCTTAGGGAGATTAACGGGTCATAAGCAACGTGTAAATAAGAAAGGAAAGGTTTAAACCGACAGTCCTGCCTCTAACGAAGGTCAAGAGAAGTACATGAAATAAGTTTGTTTCACATGGCCTCCGCTTGAGGCATAACTGTCAATTCTTAACTTTAGATTTTTTTTGTTAAAAAAGAATTTTTGAGGACGAATTTTAATAAAAACTAATGAAATTGCCACAATTGCCGAATCATAAACCTTCTGAAAATGTCTGTCTCGAAAGGATCCTTTCGGTAATTCAGTAGATCGTGATTTCGCACAGAACCTCACCGTTTACAGACTTTGGTAAGAGCTTATATATTAGGCGACAGTCAGTTAATGAACGTATACAGTGACTGTACATATAACGTACTCGACTGGTCAGGACACACAAGAATCCCCAGGAGTGTAAATGTGACCTAATATTTGTGTTCGATTTATTGTTGTTTTAATGACGCTGTTAAAGCTCGTATGATAGAATAAAATGGGGTAAATAAGATCGAGACAAATTTTTAAGGAAGTTATTCGCCTGGGACACCGAAAAATTTCACGTAAACGTTAGTGAGGTTAGCTGGTAGTGCTATTCCAATTTTGAATATTTGACACCCAGAAGGCGTGCGGTTCGACTCCCCGTAGGAGAAAGAGATTCTTTTTTTCAAAACGTCCATACCACCTCCGGGGCCCAAGCACCCTGCTGTTTGGGCCCTGGAGTTCTTTTCTGGTGGTAAGCGGCGGGGGTGTGAAGTTAAGCACTCACCTCCATGTAGTGGAGCTATACCTCTACTCCCCCTATATGCCTTCACGGCGTGGACAAGGAAACTTTTTTTCTTTTTACCCCAGAAGTTTAAAATTAGATTCATTTTGAGTCACGATCCACCACGGCAACTGTGTTTAAAGCATTTAAAACTATTACAGAGCACAAGAACAGCTTCAGACGATAGGAAACAAAAAATAAAAAAAATTTGTGGGGCGTAACGTTGTTTTGCTGCTTTTCAGCAAGGTACGGTGGATGTATTTTCAAGCTGTGATACTACTGCATGCGCTGAAGGAGTTTCCATCCAGGAACTCGCTTCTAAGTCTCTCCTAAGTGGGCCATATTAACAATAGAAGGAAGACTGAATAGGAATGGCATCAGTGTGGCTACAACAGAAGGACTCTTCTGATAACAATGTCTGCTGCTCTTTTGTCGGCATCTAATGGACCCTTCATGTTTTCTGTTCTCCTGACAAATCGAAATGATGACCTCAGTCCGTGTATCATATTTATACCTCTTCCTCTTTTAATGGCAACTTATCATCTGTCCTTTCCATGACCTTTCCACTTCTATTGATTTTCTGGTTACGACTGAATGCTTCGAAATGTATATGTGGCGGAAGAGGTAGATGGAGACTTCGAAGTTTGAGATTACATAAGAAAACTGCTAATGAACACTGCATTGTTTATATGAAATACAGTACTTTGTCTTCAGTAGTACGGGAAGCTCAATAAGTGAATCAAATTTAGTACTGACAGCTGTGGCCGGCATGTGAGTAGGACAGTGGAAACAAGATAGGGAATGCACGTACTACGTTACATTATGACGAATTCGCATAAACATTGTTGCCATTAAAACGCAACAATGCTTTACCTAAAACACTAATCACCAACAAATGCACGAAGAGAGTTTTATCATCAATCGTCACACACTCCTACATGTTTCTATCCTGCTGGGTCATCTTCAGGGAGAACTTTTTTGTTATCGTTACACTAAGGTTGCACTTTATAGTTGAGTGAGAATGTGCTGTTGACTGTGAACTGCGTTGTTTTTGGAGGCGTGAACTCTCTGCGGTCCCGGCCTGCAGGATATAGGATCGAAACGTGTTGGCCTGTTGAAAGACTGCAAACAAGGGCTTCTCACTTGCACTTGATGGTAAATTCTCAATCATGTAAGCTGGTAAATTTCATCCTAGAACAGGGCACAAAGGCCCAGAGGGGGAGTAGACATATAGCTCTATTCTTTTCTTAAAATCGGCGCTAGGCGGGGGATGGGTGGCCAACGCCACGCCCCGGCCACTTTACCCCTAGGAAAGAGACGCAGTACCCTTTTACAGGAGTCTGGGTGGATTCACAGAAATGATTAACTTATATCATCTTGACACAATTGTGAATGACGGCTACAAGATTTTCCATTTGCATACAAGAAAAAGGAACATCGAAAATATGTGGCTGAATAGGCGACTACAGTCAGCTCGGTAAAGACGAGAACGTAGGTGTTAAATAGCAGAAGAAATGGAAGAAGACTTAGGATCAAGCTAAAGAGGAATTAATTCGGAAAAAAAGACTTGTTTTTAGTGAGTGTAAAGACGTTGTTTCGAAGTAATTAGAGAAATTAATAGTATGTAAAACGAAGGCCGATCCCAGTGGCCCCGCGGTCTAAGGCGTGGGTCTGCGGCTGCTCGGTTGCTGGGATTGTGGGTTTGAATCCCGCCGGGAGCTTGAAGGTCTGTCTCTTGTGGGTGGTGTGAGTTGCCAGGTAGAGGTTTCTGCATTTGGCTCATCACTCGTCCAGGGGAGTCCTACCGAGTGTGGTGTGTCTGTATGTGATCGTGAAGCCTCGGTAATGAGGAGTCCCTGGCCCACTAGGGGCTGTTGCGCCATGGAAAAAATATATATATATATAAAATGAAGGGAATGTCACTATAATTATCAGTCTCAGACAGTGACAATTTCTGGTGCTGTTTATCCAATCGTAGCACCATGGTCAGACGTACTCAGTTTCAATACCACGTAAGGAACCTCTTCTTTATGAGATGTAGGGTACCCACCTTAGTGCTAATAAAAGGTTAATGTAAACTCTAGACCACCAGTACGGGCAGAGTTTGGATAAAAAGAGAATATTTAAAATTACAAAAAGGGATTAAAAATGAGGAGCATGTAGCATGTTGACAGTCTTTGCATGCAAGCTACACATACATTACTTTACAAGGTTTGTTGTTTGTTTTCCTGTGGCTTAACATTCAACTCACCTTTCTTCGTGCTTACACTTTGCAGCTCTGAGGCTTTAAACATGTCTGAAATTATTACATAGCTGTTGTATTACATAAATTTGTAATTTTACTTCTGTATAACTTCAAAAGCCATGTTGAGAATTCATTTAACGTCAAGAGCATGGGACACTGCAGGAGCTGCAGGCATTGCCATGTTTCTTGTTCTTTGAAAGCGAAGGATGATAATACGACGTCTTTATGATATTCCCTTCGGAAAACAAGACAAAATGCCGTCCTTTTTTCTCTCCGGTTCTCTTGTTTGGATGTTGTTTTCCTTGGAAAAAAAAACCTTTTTGTAGGAAGGAAAATGTTTGCTGTTTACATGTTATTTGCTGTCCAATTAGTGAAGTTTTAAAATCTCAACTCAGCAAAAGACGCCTTTCGCTTACAGGTAGACGTTACGCAACTGCAATATTCAAGTGCTCAGTTCGTGGTTTGTTAGGCATTCCTTACGAAGTCTGTCTGTGACCTACCATTAGAGACTACACAGGCTGTCGGATTATAAACCTGAAATGCTGACAGATCTTTATTACTTGTATGTCCTATTATGAAGTTGTGATGATTTTTTGTCATTTTAACACATTTATTATTTTAACCATAGAAGACTGTGATTAGTGGGTTTATTTCTGCTTCACTGGTTATGAAATTTACATTTCACCCCAGAAAATTGACATCATCAATGTAAACAACAACACTTTTTCATGTCATTCAGTTCCGACCTTGAGTAACACTAAATTTGCTCATGTCACATTTTGAAGCAAAATTAAAAATCAGTGTGGAAAAGCACAGCCTTTTTTCGGCCCGTTTTGAACATTAGCTTATGGACGTACTACTGACAATCACGTCTGTTAATTTTGTCTGTCTTACGCACGTAGCCTAGCGCATATTACAGTTCATATCCGCCCCCGTAAATACAGAAGTGAACTTAATCAGTTTCGCCAGGTATGAAACAATTACAGGTTGAGCACGAAGTGTGAGTTGTGGTGTGATTACTACCCGTGGGCAGGTCGATGGCTGGTTTGCATTTAGCTGCTCTCAGTTGTAAGGGTGTAAAGTTGTTATTTAAATGTAAGATGGTGGAAGTACTCTTCAACGCATTTCAGCACTTCGGAAGAAATTTGATATTTTGATTGATACCAGAATTAATATTTTACTAGTAGATTATTTCCGAAAATATATATTATGTGCATCTATAAATACCATAAATTAAGTGTAATTATGCTCAGCTGGATGTATTACACGATGCATAGTATATTTTCTTCAGTGGCGTGTTTTCGGGGAAGGGTGCGCGGCACAATGTGAATATGAGGGAACACAGAAGGCGCTGTATTTATATGCTTAATCTTCCTTGACTGCTTGTCCATGAAGATGAAATTAATATAATAATTCGATACACCCGTAACTACTTACCAATCGACATGGCGTAACACTCCGAAAAACTTGAATATTCATAAAAGCCGCCCGGATGGCGCTGAATCTCGGATTATTTGCTAATTAGGCCAATATATCAGCGTTTTTCATTTAGATTATTGAAAACATTTTTCCGACATCGGTTTACAAAACGTCTGATATTCATTCAACATACATTTCTAAATACCGGACTTGATTTCAAATGTGGAGCCCTGACTAACAGCGCTGTACAAATGTAATGCAAAGACGGAAAACCAGCCGTAGTTTCGTGCAACAGGAAATTGCGGTCTAATTTGGCGAGGATTGAATTAGCAGTTTAGCCTGTTCTCTAACTCTTTGCGCTCCTCTTCTAACCCCGCAGTTTCTCTGAGATCCGGCCCTGTTTCTAAACCTCATTAATCTAAATTAAACCTGTACCCACGGCCTCTAATTACAACTAACTGCTATCCGATTAACGCTAACTAACTCGCGCCAGAGATCAGTAGACCCATGGGGTAAGCGCTACAGAAGAACGGCTTTCGACAATGGGAAGAAAAAGAGATGGCGCTCGCGAGTTATTAAATGAATCGATAGTTGGAATGACTCTTTCTGGGATCAGCTTATGATCTCACATTTCTTAAAATGCATCCCGAAAGAAACCTAAATTAGACACATGGCATACTTAAACGTTGAGAGACGTCCACTAGCTAGCATGTTTTACCCACACGAAAAGTCACGGTCGAAAGGTCCAAAGACTTTATGTATTTATGGAAATGTGATGAATATATGTGGAAGTTACTTTACATCTACTAGACATTTATTTGGGAAAAAATAAAGTAAATGTGCACAGGTTTTTGGAATAGGTGGAGTCATGTATCAAGCCAATGCAAAGGACTGTACAGTGTAATTCTTAGAAAATTATGTAACATGTGAAGTATCACTGATGTGTATTTGGACTTTTTTCGTCGTCAAATACACACCAATGATATTTCGCAATGCAAAGAAGTTCATATTCATTGATTTATTCCGGTACAAATTTTTCGCTAGGGTAATTCTCACTCTCCGATACTCATATTTATAAGACGACCTGATGTTGTGCCACTGTCACCACATTTCCAACTGTTGACAAATAAAGCAACAATTCGTATCAATCTAGCAGCAATATTGAAGTTCATTTTTAGACCAAACTTTGTGTAAGAATAGGACCTACATGTTCCTGTGTCCCTTACTGAACGTTATAAAGGGGGACTTTATTCGGATAGCACCTTGTTTCTTTACATTGTTATAAAAGTTTAGCTACGCGGTGGAAGGCGCAGGGACTGTGGCTTGATCCTTCTGTACAATGTAAAGTCGCTTGGCACCACCCAGCTTGCTATTCAGAGGGTACCAGGGGCTTTTCCCCGAAGGTAATGGGGCCCGCGCCTGGAGCTTAACACTTCCCCCATCTAGTGTCAGCATTCAGAATGAGTACATTTTTTTCCTTCCATGTGCTTTCATGGCGTACACAGTGACAGCTGTAATTTGTGTAATGAAGAGTACTTATCACCGTTAAAACAATTTTATGTTACTGATAAAGTGACTTGTTAATTACTCTAGTCTTTCAAAGATCTTCCCAGCACGATACGTCTCAAGGTATTGTATTACATTAGGCTATTTTTATTCCTTCGTTACAAACTGACACGCACAACCTTCGTACTATCTTTAGTCAAATGCGGTGCTTCCTGAAAATATTATCTTACTTTAACACCAAGTCGATTGTAGTAATCCTAATTTTATGACTTTGAAAATCTACATTGGTTGTATTCAGGTGGAGTCAGCCAGCCGTCGTAGCGAGTTTTGTTGTTTGAAGCTGTTAAACAGAGACATGTTCATACTTAAATAGAAGCCACACAAAACAGCTGAAGTGTGCGTCTTACAGCTCACGAGTCGACAGATTTATTTTCACGTGTTTTGTGCATTTTCATTAGGCTCAATGTTTCTGTTTTTGCGCAATGCTGAATTTAATTTTATTGTACCACTCCGGTCACATTTACGAGGGAACAGATGTCTTTGCTTTCCAGTACAGCACACGGTTTTAAGCGCGTTTGCAAAGTTGCGAATAGCTACTACTGGCTTCATCATGCCTCCCTGTTTGTCTCTCTGCCCCTCCCTCCGTCCGTCCGTCCGTCCGTCCGGCCGTTCGTCCGTCGATCCGTCCGTCTGTCCTCCGTCCGTCCGTCCGTCCGTCCGTATGGAACGACTCTGCTTCCACTGGCTGGATGTTCGTGAAATTTTGTATTTCAGTTTTTTCGAAAATCTGTCGAGAAAATTCAGTTTTCATTACTAACCCATCTGACAAGAATAACGGGTACTTTACATGAGACCTATGTACATTTATGGCAATATCACACTCAGTTCTGCTTAGAATGAGAAGTTTTTCAGACAAAAGTTGTAGAGAACATGAAAACACATTTTACACTAAATACATTTTTTCCGAAAATCATACCATTTATGAAATATGTGGAAAAATATGGTAAAACCAGACAGGCCACAGATGACAATACAATGCGGCGCATGCGCTTTACGTGCTGCATAAATAAGACCACGGACACACAATCAGAATACGTAATACTTATTTTTTTCCCACAGCAACAGTGGTTCCGCGAAGGGGCCCAGTGTTATATTGTGTGTGCACTGCCGGTCCTGTTTGCTTTCATATCACTACACGCATTTGTTCTAAATCACGGTTCGTATCCTAATATCGCGCCGCAAGTGTCAGTCTCGTCGCAGTCTATTTCACGGACTTACAAGTTTTCACAGCTCCGTTCTGTTTTCGTGTTACCTTTATTATACGTTTGTTGTTCTCTCTCTTTTCATGAGAGTACTGACCAACAGTTTGTGTCCTGAAACCAAGTCTGATCCAGCTTTTAGTCTGCTTGGTTTATATTTAAAAGTGTATGTTTATAGTACTCGGTCAGTGTATTTGATGCATTTCATATTACAAGGCTATCGAATAATTTTCTTTTATTTTGTGATTACTGATCCAGTACCAATAATTTACATAGTGTAATTACCAATATTTATGCTAAATTCATAAGTTTTAACCTGATGCATTGATTTTCAGGAAAGTAATTTAATTCCAAAACGTAAAAAATATATGCCTTCGATATGAGTAAAATGAAGCTGAAGTAAAAAAATTATCAGCGATGAAAAAGCCAAGTATGTAATTCACTCGCCCTTCCATTCACTAACGAGGCATGTCGGCTTGATTTGAGAAGTGAGATATGTTTATTTTAAATATCTTTCTTACACTGTGTAATTGTTGCATTTTATTGTTATTATTATTATTATTATTATTATTATTATTATTATTATTATTATTAACCAATAATACCTATAGTAATGGGAATGCTTTTCAACTTCTCAATTTAAGCAACTTGCATGACAGAAGACGAAAAATTGACGCAGTTTTTATTAATGTTTATGAGTTCTAAATCCTCTCGATAGCTCGTGGGCATTGTTAGTCTGCGGAGTTCCCACCTGGAACCTCGGAGATGTGCCTTTGGTTTATGTTAGTCCATCTCCGCTAGGTGTGACACTGCATAAAATTCAGTTCGTAGTGATGTTATGTCTTCAGAAGGTAAACTGTCACACTTAGACTGGATCTAAATTCTAATTTACTTCGTAAGATAATATTTTTTTCTTTTTTTGTGTGTGTTATGTGTTTTCTATTTATTGTCCTTTTTTATTTGTGTTTTTAAGTTGTGCTACTTATGTTATTTTCTGTTATCTCAGCATGTTAATAAACAAGAATTATTAATCGTACTATTATTATATAGTTATGTTAAAATATTTTGAATTCTCTGTAAGGAAATCGTGACTGAAATTAACGGTTTATTTGTATAGGATAATAAAATAAATATCTAATGTTATTGGTGGACTGAAAAAAAAGAAAAGAATATAAGAGGAAAATTTTAAGAAAGAAAAATTATTAGAAATACTTGCCATCATGAAACTAAAATTACACACAACTGATTTTCGTTTGCGTGTGGCAATGGAGACAGGAATCAGGCAATGTCTGTCGGGTTTACGAGACCGACTGCGTGGACACTTACGTTTCTTTCGTTTTCTGAGCTCGAATACTGAGAGATAAATAGAGCCAGCCTCCAATTCTTTGTAGATCTTCAATTTCCAGACTGAATAGTGTTCAGGGAACATCTTTACATCTGTTAAATACAAATTAAAATCAGTACGGAACTATGTTGGTTAATCGCTGCCCCCATTCATTGACACTATCAGCGACATCGCTTTGGTATATAATATATGTGGCAATTCTCAGTCTTCTCTGTGTCGCTCATCTGTTATCACAGGGAATAACAGAAGGCAAGGGGCACGACACAAGATAGAATTGTAGTAATGAACGTTGCTTTTAAAGCGACGGTACTATGGTGTATGAAAACCCCTTCACATAATGGCCATTAGTTCACGTAACTGCGCAGGACCATTACAGTAAGTCTTATCTAATCATGAAATGTATTAATACCTTAAGGCCTGTTTGCGCCATCATGACCTACTGAACTACCCAGCGGGTCTTTTAGAGAAAGTCGTTTTTAAAAAGCTTGTGGTTCGGCAATGATGGCCGTCTCCTTTGTTTGTATTGATTGTTTAAAAACAAATGCTTCTTAACAAAGGGCTAAAGTTCGAAATCTACAATGCTGCCTCAAGCGGAGGCCAAGAGAAGTTAACATATTTCACGTACTTCCTTCTGCCTCCGCCTGAGGCAGGGCTGTCAATTTCAATATTTGTTTATTAAAACAAGATTATGACCAACAAATTGCACATATTAAAAATATAAAACACTCCTACATGTTTCGGCTGTTGTCTTCAGCCATCTTCAGTGAGTAGTAATATTTAAATACGTATAAAATGTTGTTATGCAACTTTGTCATATGTAGTTGGTACAATATTTAGCGGCGACAGCTATTAAAACCCCCCTGTACAGTGTTATACAAAAATGTTAAAACTCTTGTATTGCAGGACAGTTATTGAAGTCCTCTGCCTCCAGACACCTTGCGATACTAAATTCTCTTCGAGTGAAACTGAGTGGTAAATCCTATATATTGTCACTCTGTGTTTACACCGTGAGAGATCACCCTCTACTGTACATTACCCAGTTTATTTAAACTTGTATTATTTAACGACTAAGGCTGAACATTGTGGTAAATTTATTACACCTGCATGTTGTGCAATTGTCAATAATAGACAAGTTAGTCATCTTGAACATCGAAATTATATACTGAAATTGCATCCACTTTTTCCTGTTTTGTCCGTTGATGGCACGGGAATTCCGAAGACATGTTTGTTTATCCATGGAGTTCAATCAGTTGTGCAGCAAACATTTATGAAACCCCTGTGACAGAGAAAACCGAGGGTCGTCTTGAGCTTTCGGCACCATGAATGAGAAATTTCTGCCGCTTTGTATTCTATCAAAAAATTAATTAATATTTAATGCATTAATCAACTTATGTGCTTAATAAAATACATTCAGAAGTATAAAACTCCTATAAAGGTCCTACATGTTTCGGCACCATATTTTATTAAGTGTATAATTTGGTTAATGTATTGATTATAAGAATATTCACAGTGTGAATAACATAAAAATCCGAATAATATAAAAATCTGTCACAAAGATTATGCGCAGTGATGGTTCATCAGGACTTCCTGCAGGAACTGTGTCCGCTATCCCAATACAGTTGCTTCATTACTATCACCAAGCATCCCAAGAGAGGAAGAAAATTATTAAGGAATTGCTTCATTATTTTTGGTGTTTCATATTCATAACGTCTCTATTATTGTAAAATTACATATAAAAAATAGAAAATATAGGTACACGAATGGAGCAATTTTATGAAGGGTTTATTTGCTGTTTTGCATGTTACATTGCAGGTAAATTGTTTATTGCAGGTAAATTTTATTTTTACAAATCTAAAATTGCAGGAATCACTTCGCACAGTTTTCTCCTCACATAATTAGCTGTAGCACAGATTACGGGATATAGAATTTATAATAGGACGTTACGGCCGATAAATTTTATCTACAACAGTTAGTTAGACACTCGGTACAAAATTTATTCGAAATCCGTTCAGCAGATTTAGAGCTGGAACGTGTGCATGATCACTGTGCACGTTATAAAACGCACGAATAATATCTGCTAACACGTGGCAAATAATTGTAGGACATATGGACGCGGGGAGCTGGGAAAGTGTAGTAGGTATAGAGGCTGGAAAACCGAGAAATCCTAGGTCGATTCCTGGCCGGGCAAGGGATTTCCTGCTTCTCTGAATCGTCCAGACCCTTCCTTGCGTCCATCCAGCCTCCTGTTTCCTGCGTACCGCGCGATCGTTCCTTGGGCATAAGATTAAAGCGGTCTTGGTGTGAAACTGACCACTCACCTCCGTCTATCGCCGATTGGAAGAGTGAGTGGAGCTATACTTCCACTTCCCTATATGCCTTCATGGCGTGCACAGAGAGAGTTTTGCCTGTTCCTTTACATATTGACACTGCCTTCCCGATGGGGTATTATTGTGTGTAAAATTCTTATCAGGTACTCTTTTCGATCTTTAACCTTGACAATGACGGGAGGTGTAATTACACCCGTGATTTAGCTCTCCCTAATTCTCTGTATTAAGAAGAGAACTTCCTCTTCAACAAAGTCGATTTCAGGAGGTAGCGTCAAGTCGGAGGGGAGGTATCCCTAGAAGATTGTATCTCATTCGTGACTGCAGAAACTGGATGTGCATTGCTGTTGCATACAAATTAATAGGTAGAGCAAAAAACGCCTTGTGTCTTAGTGGCTCTAGAAGGCTTTCATTAACCAGTAAAACCTGTAAGTACCGCCTACTGCACCACTAAGAAACCCTGCGTTTGTCACATAGCATATTTATCTGTTCCCCGTGATTCTCACAAAAACATACAACGATTATCTTACGTATAAAAGGGAGAAGAAAGGGAAATCCCGCCTATTGTAAGGGCACATACCTTCAGACTTCCCAAGTAAATATCGGGATAGGAACCTGCCTGTAAGAGCAGTCGCGACATTATATGGCATTAGTTGATGTAATGTGAATATGGGATACTGTTCTCATATTTTCTTCCTAGGCCTAACAGCCCTTTGTGGGCCAGGGCCTCCTCAGTATCGAGGCTTCACGATCACACTCAGACACACTGCACTCGTTAGGACTCCTCTAGGCGAGTGATCAACCCGACACAGAGACCTCTGCCTGACAACACACAACACTAACAAGAGACAGACATCCATGCCCTCAGCGGCATTCGAATCCGCAATCCCAGCAAGCGAGCGGCCGCAGTCCCACGCCTTAAACCACGCGGCCACTGGGATCGGCACTGCTGTGATATTGCTGTTGTTTATTAATAGTCGAATATTAACATTTAGTCCCATTGTACTAATTGCATCCCTCTTTCACAAGAGTCTTTGCATATTACCATTTGTTAACAGACGGGTATGTTGCAGTAGCGATGTCGATTGTTCAGCCGCTGGGATTTACTCCCTCTCTCGTTTCATTAACCCCCCCCCCCCACCACGTTGTAAGCGCTAAACTGTCATTTATTTAATTAATTAGGTACAGGGGTGATTAGGTAGGTATAGTTAATGTGATGTAGTGCCCCGCACTGTGAGATTGTTAGTGGCTGGTAGGGATGTACACTTGTGTTTGCAGCAACTCAAAGACTGCACTGTTAGTTCGGGAATTTTGGTTCACATCTGAACTGTAATAGTATGTGACATTTGTCACATAATATTACAGTTCATAACCTTCTGTCAATGTGATGATCAAGAGTCCAGTTTCTGGAATATGACGCCGTGTAGACAGGTACATATGTGTCTACATATCAATGCCGCCTTCTTGTTTAGGGAGGGTAAATCATGTTATCTGTGGGTTCCAAAGCCTTCTTTACTTTATACGTGTTACGGGGTTTCACGGTACACGAATATATGCAGTTTAATTTACACTCATTGGAAAGGTATGACCTTTCCTGCACGAATTTTCACGAACCTAACGATTGGTCATCAGCATTATTTGCAGTCTGTAGTAACGAACTGCAGCAAAATCGTAAAATGAATGTGGACAGTAGTCACAAGTGGAGTATGGCCTGTACTACACTCATTTTCACGAAATTTGCCATAATGAAATAAATTTTTGATAAATCTCCTGCACTGAATTTTTTTCAAACAGGACGTCCAACGTAGAAAGGCGGCGAAGGGGAAGGGGCGAATTTAATTTACCGTCTTAAGGAAATGTGGCTTATTTTACAAGGATTTTTAGAAAAACTGGGTTACTGTATTGTACGTTGTCTTATTGTTTTGTATACCGGTCTCATTGTTTCCTGTGTACTCGTTTTAGGTTCTGTTATTCCTTTTTATGATTGTTTATTTTTTGTGCCTTTTGCTTCTACTTTGTGTGTTCTGTATTTTCGATTGTCTTGTACATTGTTTCTCCTCATGTATATTTGTTCCTTTCTACTTGTGTACAGTTTACGGACCGCTGCCACCGGGTGAAATCCCAGTTGCAGTTAATAAATATCATTCATCGTTCAAAAACTCAAAACCCTTCGACAGCTTTATGTGGATTGATCGCGTACCGAATTTCATCCAAATTGGCAAGGTAATATGACAAGTACAGGCAAAAATACTGTATACAGTTAAGTAAGGTGTCTCTGAGCCGCCCTGCACGGAACTCAGAGTTGCTCGACAACTTCTGTAAAGAACCCCTGTACATAATATCACAAAGATACGACGAACTGCCTAGTTGTTCGTAAAAGGTCGCAGAAGAACAGAGACCGTCTTCATATCAGGCTCTCATTTTCACGTTTAGAGAATGCCTAAAACCGTTTATTTTTCTAAACACGTTAACTGATTCGTCTTTCTAATGCAGAGAGACTGTGTTTACTATGAGGTACGAACTAAACATTTTTATTACTTAGATGACAAGGAGAGAGAGCGCGCACTTCTTGATAGCTTTCAGAGTCGCAACATTTGCCTTTCTTTGAAATAAACATAATGACCCCTCTCACTAAACCCCATGACTTTGTCCTTCTTTCTCTGCTTCCTTTATACGTCAGAGGATCAACTCCGTTCTGCGCATGTGCACGTCTTACATAAAATATTAGCTTGTTTTTTTTTTTTTCATCCGACTTGGCTGGTAGTTAGAATTACTACCCTAATTCCTAGAACTTTATTTACTGTACATTTAAATATCCGTTTAAACCTCACATCTAGCGTGCAGTAAACAGTACATATATCAGATCAACACTCACACCACGTAAGTTTATTCCTCAGAATTGCTTCACAATTTTCTTTTTTCATGTTGTGTCGAAGTAACGTTTGAAAAGACGTCTTCCTTATTTCCGTTAAAACCAACTATCCAGATGTGACTAAGTCTCTTAGAGTCTAGCCCGTACTCTTATCCCCAAAATGAACGGAAGACCCTAATCTGGCTTAAAAGGCCTTAGGCGCGTTTCTATAACTTACCGTCTCGTTAAGCGTTGAAACTTGTTACATGTGAAAGGAGTGGTACTGGCGAGGAAAATGTGGAGTTACTGTAGGGGTGGGGGTTGTAATTACTGTTATGAACTGACAGGCTTTACATGTTTGATGACGAGGGATCATGGAGGGTTGTGTGTCAGGAAACTGCAGTTCGATCCTCGTTCCGATCCTGATATTATGAAGTTGAAGAGGTATTAAACTCTAATCCACATGATGCAGTTTCACGACGATAAGCAACCTTCTTTTTTTTTTTCCTAAAAACAGATTCACCATTCATGGGTGGCTATTCATCTTCATCAGATACATTCATCAGGATGACAGTGTTCGAAGACTCTGCGTGATATCCATCACGGGTTCCTAAATGGAGAGGAACGGAAATGTGACCATAAGTAGAAACTGCTGTAATCCTGGTTAAGCACTGAGGGTGAAGATTACACTGAATCGTTGCTTCTAAAACGAACAGGTGTTTCAAAATTATCGATACTATTTTGATAAAACTGAGGTTTTGTACGTTGTTATGCAAAGTTTCGCACAGTCTCTTTGTCTTAGTTGCAACCTTCGTATGAACGTGTTTTTAACTCGTTCGAATTATGGTGGTTCTGTAACGGGTTACAGAAGTTTGTCGTTTGCCACTCATCCTCCTCAAACGAATACTGAACCACTATCTTCGAATTGTCTAAAAGTGTTTTCTTCCACATCCTTTCCTATTTCTCTTACAGGACGAGAAAAAGATTCAACACTGTTTAACCAGTTAACTTTGAAAAGTCGCTAAATGAACCAATAACCAATAGTCATTTTCGTTAAATCAGCCAACTCATGCACTAGATAAGATACGTGCGTAAGCTATTATAAAAACCACAAAATATTTACGCACTGAGGTGCCATCTTCTGGAGGGCGTTCGATACAAAGGAATGTGGTTGCAACACCGGGCTACTTATTTAGTTGCCTTGACAGAAGTGCTTAAAATATTGAACACTAAAACCCCAAAATGCGCAAGTTTGCAAACATAAATCACAATGCTCTAATGCTCGAGTATTAAAAGTGTTAAAAATAAGCCACTCAAGGTGCTGCAATTGTTCAAAGGTGCGTGAAGTATGCACACAGACGTCTGCGTTCGTAATTTATAATATACAATTTGCATTTTTCTCTTCTTTGCTCATATTATTATACATAGATTTAAGAGTTATGTATTTTTATACACCAATGCAACCAATTACGGGTAAATTGTGCCCTCTGCCTGAACAATTCGTCATTTAATTTAGTATTATTCCTGGGATAATCGTTGGCTTGGTAGGGACAAGGTATGTCGGGACACTGCGGCGACAGGTTTTAGTTGCGTCAGAACGGCCGATGTCTTTACCAGGTAGACCTATTAGCCGAGCGCGATAACGGAATTTCGGTTCTTATACAGAGTGGCGCAGAGATGACTGACACAATTCTTATTATCGTGTGGCAAAAAGTTGTCAGCCGGCTCTGCGCCACCCTGTATTAGGATCTCGGAGAGATATCAAACCTTTTCCCGTGGCTTTACACAGTGACTTCAGGTCTGTGTCAGAATAGTAGGGTGTACCTCCGAACATCATCTGACGACATCCTTTCAAGTGCTCGTGCGTTTTTCTGTGCTGTGTAGGTTGTCCAGTTGAAACTGCGTCCTGCATTAACCTCGCATTAATCACATTTTTTACAAGTGTGTTTTTAACAAAATTAACACATCAGATACGCAGGTCATTTATTATTATCAGCTTTTAAGTGTGATTGAAATAAAAGTGCGGATATATGAA
>BLKM01010978.1:1224310-1595006 GCA_013340265.1 Coptotermes formosanus | reverse complement strand
CAGCCTTGCCTGTATGTCTCTGAATTTCCCATCTTCATTCTACCATGCACATGTTCCCCAGTCTTCATGCTACGTCTGTATTTCTCAATCTTAGGTCTACAAGTCTGTACTTGTCCATCTTCAGTCTATGTGTGCCTGTATTTGAATTTCCCAGCCTTGCCTGTATGTCTCTGAATTTCCCCTCTTCATTCTACCATGCACATGCTCCCCAGTCCTCAATCTACATGTCTGTATTCCTCAGTCCTAGGTCTACAATTCTCTATTTCCCAGTCATCAGTCTATATGTGTCTGCATTTGTCCAAATTTCCCAGCCTTGCCTTTATGATTCTGTATTTCCCCACCTTCATTCTACTCTGCATATATCCCATTGTTCAATCTATGTGTCTGTATTTCTCAGTCCTAGTTCTACATGGCTCCATTACCCAATCTTCAGTCTATACATGTCTGTATTTGTCTTAATTTCCCAGCCTTGCCTGTATGCCTCTGTATTTCCCAGGCTTCATTCTACTATTCTTATATTTCCCACTCTTCAAGCTATGTGTCTGTATTTCCAAATCTTAAGTCTACATGTCCATATTTCCCAGTTCCAGCCTACATGTGCCAGTGCTTCTCAATCTTCAGTCTACATGTGTCTGTCTCTGAATCTTGTCTTTACATGTCTGGATATCCAACTCTTGGTTCTACTACACCTATACTTCACATTCTTCAATATATGTGGCTGTGTTTCTAAATTCAGCTTACATGCTTAAGTACTTCCTAATCTGTAGTCTATGTGTGTACACATTTCATGTGTCCTCCTTTACGTCCTTCAGATGCACGACACACGTCTCACTTTTCCTTCCTACCACTGTACATATTTTATTTCATTCCTCTGCATGGAATTTTTCATAATTAATTCTCTACTTGTTTTGTGTCACTTCAGGATATGTTTTATTTTTCCTTTATCATTGTATACCTAGTGCATTTCTGTAAATGTCATTTCTTTGTTTTTCCTTCTCAATTCTGTGTCTATTTTTTCATTTCCATCCACGTGGTTCTCATTTTTTCTTCTGAATTCTGCAACTGCCTTACTTCATTTCTGTGCAAGGTAATTCTCTTGCTATTCCTTCATAATTTTCCATGCCTGATGTACACCACTTCTGTGCACAGTCTTTTTCACATTTTTCTTCCTAATCTTGTAATTGTGTATTTCATTTCCAAACAAGACACTTCTCTTATTTTTCCTTGCTAATTTTGTACATGTCTTATTTCATCTCTGTACAGTACTTTCTCTTACTTCTCATTCTTAATTCTACATCTCTTGTACTGTATCTCTTTCTGATCAAAGAACAGTTCTTATTTTCATTCTGAATTTTACACCTGGTTAATTTTATTCTCATATATGGTATTTGCATCATTTTTCTTTCTTACATATGTACTCACTTTATTCCATTTCTGTACACAATATTTCTCTTACTTTTCATTCTTAAAGACAATATGTTCTACATACATGATAGGTCTGTTCAACTTTCCCCCTTCAATCCTACAGCTGTTTTATTTTAATTCTGCATATGGCATTTCTTTTATTCCTTCTTTCTTAATTCTGCATTGCTTTATATCTGTGCAAGACATTTTGTTTACTTTTCCATCTTAATCCTATATATGCCTTATTTAATTCCATACGCAACACTTTTCTTACTCTTCACCCTTAACTGTGTATGTGCTTTATTTTGTTTCTGTATGTGATTTTTTTCTCATGATTTCCTCTTAATTTTACCTTGAATGTTGCATGACAGCTCTTTGTCCATCAATTTTCCAATCTCCCTCTTTGTCTCTTTACTATCAGATAATCTATTCCATGTGCATGACATTTCTCTTGTCTTCCCTCTATAATTCATGATCTGATTTATTAAATTTATGGACATGACACTTCTGCTGTTTCCTCCTTACTTCTGAATCTGTTGTTAACTTACATACATAGCATCTCTCTTACATTTCCTTCTTCATCTTGTGTCTGTTTTATTTAATTTGTATCTGTATCATTCCCATCACTTTTTCCTGCTTAATTCTATGTCAATTTCCTTTCACTTTTGTACTTAACAATCTGTCCATAAATTTCCCATTCCCCCTATCTCTGGTTATTTCTGGGCTAGCACAGTTGGTGTAGCGACTCGCTATGGGCTGAACTGTCAGGTGTTCCAAACCCAGAAGAGGTAAGAGACTTTCTTTTCTCCAAAACTGTCCATACTGGCTCTGGGGCCCATCCAGCCTCATACTGAATGGGTATCAGGGTTCTTTCCCCAGGGTTAAAGCAGCTGGGGCATAAAGTTGATCACTCACTTTACCTAGGCCAAAATTAAAAACAGAGTTATAACTCTACTACCCCTCTATGCCTTCATGGCGTGGATAAGGGCCACTTTACCCTTTTACCTTTACCTGTCTCTCTTTACTGTTAGATAATCTAAAATGTATGCACTTCATATTACTCTTCCTTTCCCTTCATAATTCAATATCCCTTCTATTTCATTTCTGTGCATGTCACTTACCACACAGTCCAGGCACACACAACAAAGGTGGAGCTGCTACCTGTAGCCCCCATTAGGTTCACACCTGATAAGCCCCTCTGAATAATTCTAAACTTCTTTTACTTCATTCCTACACATAGATTTCTTGTACTTTTCCTCTGTAAATCTATTATGTTTATATTCTTTCATTTCTGTGCGTGCCATGTCTCTCACATTTCCTTCTTCCCTTTAAGTCTCCTTTATTGTAATCCCTTATTCTCCCCATTTACATCCGTTTTATTTTACTTATGTAGACAGAATTTTTTCTTCTTCTTTCTCCCTACTTCAACACCTGTTCTATTTAATTCCTCAAATTATATTTCTCTAATCTTTTCTAATTCTATGTCCCTTTTCTTTCATTTCCTTTTCAAATGGATGCCTGTCTTTTTCTATTTTTGTACATTTCCATGTATATCCCACTTCATATTATTTTTTAATTCTACATCTGTCTTACTTCATTTCTAAACATGCCACTTCTGCACTTCCTTGTTAATCACATGTCTTCCTTGCGTAATTTATGTGCATAACATTTCTCTTATATTTCCTTTTTAACTGTATATATTTTATTTCATTTCTGCATACTGCAGTCCCCCATATTTTTCATCTGCAATTCCACAACTGTTTTATTTCATTTCTGTGCATGGATTTCTTATTTTTTATTTTTATTTCTTTATTCCCCCCACCCAATTCTATACCTGTTTAATCTCACTGTGTGTCTGACAACTCTCTCTTCCACTCCATCCCCCTTGCTATCACAGATATCTGTTCTCTTTGCATTACATCTCATTCCATTTATGTATAATGGATTCCTCTTATGCTTCCTTTTCATTCAAAATTTGTGTTAGTTTATTTCTACAGGTGGCATTACTTATTCACTTTACATCTACTGTATTTCATTTGTGTGCATGGCCTGTTTTCATTCTGCATGTCTCACATTCTTGTATTTCATTTCCTTTATACATCCTTCTGAATTTTATGCGTGTTATGTCAGTTCATGACATTTCTCTCTACTTTCTATTCTTAATTTTGCACCTGTCCTAATTTTTTTCATTTCTGTACATGATATTACAGTAATTTTTTAAAATTATACATGCTTTTTAATTCAATTCTGTGCATGCTCTCCCCCTCCTGCCCCCCTCCTCCTTACTACAACATTCGTCTATCTTGTGTGCATGACATTTTTGTCACAGTTTCTTAATTCTACCCCTGTATTGTTTCATTTCTATGCAAGGCATTCCTCTCTCTTTTTCAGTCTTCATTTCTTTTATTCAAATCCTGTGCATGGATTCTACATACATCTTATTTTCGGTGTACTGGCATTTCTTGTGTATTTCCTTCTTAATTCTGAAAGCGTTACATCAATTTTGCATATAGAGTTTCCTCTTTCTCCTTCTTAATTGTATAGCTCTTCTATTCCATTTCTGTAGATGATATTTCTCTCATTTTCCATCTTGCATTTGCGTCTTTTTTATTAATTTCCATCCCTTTTCATCCTCTCTCTTTATTATCAGACAATTCATTCTATGTCTGTTATATTATTACCTTTCCCCCTTCATTAAACACTGTTTCATTTCATTCATGCACATCACACTTTCTTTACTATTTCCTCTTAATGCTAAATCTGTTGTATTTCATTTCTTTACATAACATTTCTTCCCTTCTTGCCTTCTTTATCCTATGTTTCACGTCATCTCTCATTTTCCTTCTTAATTCTATGTATCTTTTATTACATTTATATGCATGGCAGCTTTCTCTCCATCAATATCCTATCTTCCTCTTCTCACTTCCCCATCAAGCACTGTGCAGTATATGTGCATGGACCTCCTCTCATCTTTTCTTCCTAATTCTAAGCCTGTTTTATTTCATTCCTATACCTATATGTCCCACTTTTCCTTTGTTTTGTGCTCCATTTTTATCCTTTCATTTCTGTGCATGCCATTTCTCTTATGTCTCCTTTCATTTAACTCTGATTTATTTGATTTACCTGCATGTTATTGTTCATATTTTTCCTTCTTACTTCTGCACCTCTTTTAGTTCTGTACATGACACTTCTTACATGCATTCTTAATTCAATTTGCTGTATCTCATTTCTACAAACAACATTTCTTGTATTCCTTCCCCATACACCAGTGTTTGCTTTATTTCGTTTCATTACTGTATTATTTCATGCCAGCACATGGCATTTCTCTTATAGTTCCTTNGTGCTGTTACTTTTTTTTTTTGTGAATAACAGCACCATTTCTTTCTTAACTTTCCAGACCCTTCTGTCTTTACTTCTGACACATGTACACTCCATACATGCCACTTCTCTTATTCTTATGCATGGTGTCCCCATCTACAATGATTCCATTTCAAAATTGTTTGTTCTGTGTGGCATTGTGTATTCGTTACTTTATTTTCCTATCTTCATTCTAGAACATGTTATATGAAACCATTCTTATGCATGCTGTTTTTCTCATGACAACCAATTCTAATCTCAGTTTTATTTTCTCTGTTTTTATTACATGCATACATACATGTATGTTTTAATATAATACATTTGCATGTATATTTCCACTCATGACCTGTATCATGCACTGTTCTAACATATGAAGAAGTATGATTCTGTGATCATTTTGTCTTCATTCTCCACTTCTTTCAGGCACTGTTCATATCAATATTGTCTCCCCTCCCCTTCACTTTACTGTCTGAAACATTTCAGTCCTGTGTTCTTTACGTCATATTAATTTTTCACGTTCATTCTCCACCTGTACTCTGATTTAAATTATACATCTCTGTACATTTATGCTTCATCTCCCTCTATTTGAGCCACAACAGATTATGTCTTTCCACAGTCCATCTCACACTGTCACTTTTGATCTGTTTATCAATCTCTGTTACGTACAACATCAATTCTTCATTCTATTCTTTGCCACACTTTTGTGTTCAACAAATCCTCTGACAATTTGCCTTAGTCCAGTCTCCATTCTGCATGCAAATTTAGTATTACATATGGCCTCTCCCCTCCCCCACATCTATACTGTCACAAACAATCCTAGCTTCTGCTCTGTCTTGCATCTTTCTAATTTGTCTGTTCATGCAAAATTTGAGCTTCTGACAGCAGTGCTGCCAGACAGTCATATCTTCTGAGAAGTAAATACAGCATAACATTCCAAGTATCTCCTCTACTTACTTTCAAACTTCGTTATATGTCTATAGCTTAAGTACACTACTATCTATCCTCAGAAACATTTTTCACATTTATTGTGTCTGTTTCTACTCCTTCAATCTTCATCAAGTTGATGCCATTATCGAGGACACTACAGGCATGCCTTGTGTCTCACATCATTCCAGTCTACCTAGTCATCAGTATTATTTAAAATTAAGGGGGTTGTAAAACATTGTGATTAAAAATGAATTATATGTAGAAAGGCCACACTGCAGCCCAACTTCTGATCGTGCTGAATCTAATCCATAAGTTCTTACACATGTACATGTACACATACAATAATATCAAAATGCCTCTTCTCTAACTAAACCTTTTCATCTATGGAAGATGTACTTGCCATGATGATAATGGGAATGATAAGAGATTCTTTCTTTATGGTCTCATTCACAAATGTTGAAATGCTGACTTAATTTTGTATCCTCACATATTTCAGTTTACTTTCTTTTCTAAGTTATTATCTGAATCTTTCACTCTTTCTTCATATTGTCTTTCTGTTCAGCAGCTCCAGTTCTTCTTAATCTTAATTTCTGTGTCTGTACATTTCTATCATCAGTGCTTTTTTCCTTCACTTTCCTCTTTTATCATCCTAAAATCAATACCTTAAGTTGTGTTTTCTATAATACTTCAGTTATATCTCTCCTTCTAAAACCTTCCCCTCTGGTACTTGCTCACAGTATTTTCTCACCCATTTTATGTAGTACTCTCCTCTTGTTTTCACATACAAATTTATCTAAGCAAGAACTGCCACTTATTTCAAAATGAAAGGATGTGACTAAACACGGTACAAGTCCATACTTCCTTTTTGTAGTCCACTATGAATTTGTTCTATGAGCACATGCCAAGTAAAATATGATTAATACAGGATGCAGACTCAAGACCACAAACATTATTAATATCCATGAACAGACACTGTATGTACACTATCGTGATACATACGAAGTGAAAACAACAACGCCACAGCCATTCTACTTAGCAACCCACTCAACGCTCTCCTACATGTTGATACACCTCTCAGGCATAAGTTTCATTACATTCCATTTGACATTCAAAATTATGGTTCATCTTTATTTTATACTAATTAACGCTTTTATTATTATATGATACATTCCACTTTTTTCAGTTCTCATTTCTTCATCTGTTCACAGAACCTGTCTTCAGACTCTCACAAATATGCACCACCACATTCAAGTAGTTCCTTTAGAATCACAGCACGTTAATATTTCAAGGTTGGTTTAGTTTATTCATTGATATACAATGTCTGCTCAGACACACAGCATTGAATTAAAATCACTTATTGGAGTTGCATTTCTACTCATACTTAGCTATCAGTTTAACAAACTACAACTGTGAATCATAATTATGTTATTAATGGCTGTGGGTGCAACTTCCCATTCATATACTAAAATACTGTGATGTGGACCCAGAATAATACTGCCATTTTATCATGGAGATAAATCCACTGTCATGGAACGGCAAATACAAAACAGGAAGACGCATGCTACTTCCACTACCAATAACAAAACCCAAGCATGAAGACAGAATGCAGATGACCGATTATACTCCAAATAAATTCCATACAGGCTGGACAACAGGAAACCATTACTGTATTCCACTGACTACCAACTGTTGTAAATGCTGGAAAATATGAACAACAAAAACGTGATTTTGGACAATGGAGGCACAGCTCAAATACGCACTTATGGGAAAACACCAGCATATTAACATGCCATGGAAATATGTTCTCAGTTGATGAAGTGCCTACAGATTCTACCTTCTGGCAGGAAGAACACAACTTCAAGCTGAAGAACTCTAATGTAAGTAACACACAATCAGTCTTTTATATGTACAACATACAATTCTGCAGAAATGATTATTCTCTGTTTTTAAGATCACATGTTTACATAACAGACTAGCTAATTTAAAACATGTCCTCCTTAGAATTTGTTTGTCATATACAATTTGGCTGCGCTTAATGAAACGTCACAAAATTAAATGAAGAAAAGAGCAGAACATCAACAGCTTACTGATCCTTTTACACCGTCCCACATTGGACTCCCATATGTCTCACCGATACTCTTTACTCATAAACAAAAACTGTATATAGGTATGCCTACACATAATCTTAGAAGTAATTCAGATGGTCCTAAATGTCGTTAACATGGACACAGAACTGTAAATTCTTTTATGGTATCCCACCTAGGGAAACAATAGCATTTCATATTACACTCACACAAAAAAATTAACGTAATTCCTGTATAAATTATCATGGGTAGCTTGTAGGAGTCTGATTTATTTAGTTTGTGTGACACACTTTTGCTAAACCATCCACGTGAAGACACATTTACAATGACTATTGTAAAGGGAGTTTTATTCTTTCCCATAAGAAATGACTTCAAGCCTAGGCCATAAGCTTGCTAATTTGTATCGATGACCTGCAATGTTACAAAAGATGCAGCAGAGTACCTAGCTAAAACTATCCCTCAAACCTTCCTAAATATAAAGCTTATGCTGAGAACAGCAAACAAAATGAAAAGTAGAATGATGTCTCTCAAATGAAAACATTCATGTGGTTAGGATAGAATATCAACCAAACTATTCAAAATCTGCACAGATTACATTAGTACTCCATGAATATGCATTTGTAATCATTCAACAACAATGCAAATTTTCTTAGACTCACTTAAATATTCCAAAGTCTGTATAAGAAAGGTGCAAAATCATGCATATCCAATTACATACCAGTTCCATTACTAACTGCATTTTGTAACACATATGAGAGTTGTTTATAATGAAGTAACTAACATCCACGCAGATGAACAATTGATTCAGAAAATATATCATTGGGAAAGAAGCCATGTAAGCTTTACAGAAAAAATCATATATGCTCTTAATAATAAAATGCATATTGCTGGAATAGCATGCAATTTTGCTAAAGTATTTGATTGCGTAAGTAAAGCCTATGCTCACGGGGCCTACTTTTTTATAGAATTCAAGGTACATCAGGTCAGTGGTTTAAATCACATATTCATGAAAGGAAACAAAACGTAGAAATAAATTCACCACATTCAAATTACAGAAAACACTCACAATTGGGGTCATAAAATATCAACTCCCTTGGGGTTTAATACTTGCTTCTCCAGTCTTTTTCATATATATATATATATATATATATATATATAATATATATTATATATCAATGATCTGTTTCCAGCTATGAACTCTCACTTGAAACCTACATCAGTGATACTAATGATACTAATACCCTTCTAGTATTGTTACTTCACATCAGCAAATCAATCAGAAGTTGCGTACATGGTGTCTTCAATTACTTTAAAAATGGTTTAAAGCCAATACATATACATTGAATTTTGACAAAACAACTTTCTTTAAATATAGGATATAGTAATAAAACAAATTAAGAAGTAGAAAACTAAGTTTCTTTGTCCATGCAATGGCTATAACTTAAATTGGAAAACACACCGCATATGTCATTTGTAAATTAAATTCTGCATGCTCCGCAATGAATACAGTAACATCACTCTAAAGTATGTTTGTTTCACGTACTTCCAGCCCACCATGTCACAGAGAATACTCCTCTGCGGCAATCCAACAGACACCAAAAAGTATTTTAAATCTGAAACATAATTATTAGAGTAATGGCAGGCACAAAAAACTAAGACTCTTGTACAAAATTACTTAGGAAGTCTTAACATTCTTCCACTTAGCAGTGAATTCTTACTCTCATTACTAAAATCTGACATGAACAACATGGAAAAATGTCAGACTAATCCATATATAAAAGACAAAAGGCACAGATATGACCTAAATGTGCCAAGCACCAACCTCAGTAATTATCTAACAACAGTTCATTATGCAGAAATCAAATTGTTCAGTAGCCTTCCACCAATAATTAACCTTTTAAAGCCTAGTGGTTACTTTACGTACCACCAGGTTTAACATTAAAAAATTCTATACGGTGCTCACATTGCATTTATGTGTTTTGTACAGACCTCAGCACAAGCAGCGGCTTTTGCCTTATACAACATTAACTGACTGGTTTTGTATGACCACAGTGGAGAGTGTTTACTGCGTGATATGCACCGAGTCCTTCTATAAAACAGATGTGTTTTATCTTTAAAGGGTTAAATGTTGAAATCACGATATAACACTATTTACACCACTACTTAAAGTGCAGCTATCAGCATATATCTTCTACGCTATACAAGAACTTATGTCAAATGAAAATTCTAAATTTTCTCACAAACATGCAAGAGAAAAACTGTCAGTTTCCTGTAACATTGTAAATAATAATTATCATTTATTTATCTCTGTATCTGACACAAGTACTATACTCTGTATCATGTCCTGTTCTACATCGTTGGTTTCGTCCGCCAAAGGATTCATCGAACTAAACAAATTCAATCCTATTCTATCAAGCTTAATCAAATTATACAGAACAAATGCATACAGAGCAATTCTTTTCAGGCTCTCTTTGTACACTAAAAAGTATGAAGCATGCATATAATATAAGTTTTCTTTGTGTAACACAGGTACCATAGGCTGATGGTAGAAGATGGGATTAATGACTTACCCTGAGATGCCATTACTGATGTGGAAAAGCAGATTATCTTGCAGAAGCAACTTGCTGAAGAAAGAAAGAAAGCCAATCATAAGAAATACTTGAAACTCATTAAACTTCCTGATGGATTAAATAAAGCCTTAAAACCACCACCAAAATGAAGCATATGGAAACCTTTGAAGCCAAAAACTACTCCGTCCATAAACGTCAGAACCAAAAACTGTGTGTCTAGCATCCGTGACAAAGGGTGTTTAACCATCACCTACCATTTATTTGAACACTGCAAACAAACTAAGTAATTGTTGGATGTATTATAATATTACGTAGCTCACATCTGTATAAGCATATCAACACTTAGTGTTTCAAACCTCAAAAGTTTTCTTTTACATTGTCAGTGACGACATTTCTGGTTAAAAGTAAAATGTTTTTTACCTGTGGGCTAAGTAAGCAGTTACTGGAAAAAACTGTATTCCTAATGAAAGTTTTGTACTTCTACAGAAGTGCATGATAACATATTATGGAATATTAATTGAACCACTTTACTTACATCAATCAAAACATCTGATACACCAGCCTAGTATACATAACTTTCAATTCATGAATGAGTAACTTCCATGCTCTAAATGCATGTACTAAAAAAATTCTACTTCAGAAGTGCCCCACGCGAATTTCTATGAAAGTTTTCAGTGAACAGGTAACTTATCTACAATGGAGTGAAATGACAAGAAATAATAATACTTTTAGCTTCCTTTCTATATAAACACTATTTATATACACTATACTACTCATTACAACCCACAAACCATTCATTGTGCTTTAATAGGGATAGAAAATTATTGCAAAATAAAATAATAATACACAGACCAACACAAGAAATACATGCTTCGATGGATCTTCTAACTCACATCAATTTCAGTTTATGCAGTAATTTATACTGGCTGCTATGATTGTAATGTCGCCATAAAGTCAAGTGTGAAACATTCTATATTGAACGCAGACCTTCTGAAACTGCTGTTTTTCTTATGTTTAATCTGAAGCTCACAAAAGATGAATAACTGACACACAACTGACTGGCACTTGGCCAAGCATTGTGGAAGCAGAGGGGAATTGACTTTTTTCAGTCAGAGAATTTTAAGTCATAAG
Organism: Coptotermes formosanus; assembly: GCA_013340265.1. Lineage (NCBI taxonomy): Eukaryota > Metazoa > Arthropoda > Insecta > Blattodea > Rhinotermitidae > Coptotermes > Coptotermes formosanus. Next base: position 1,583,533 of record BLKM01010978.1, on the reverse strand, counting down.
GATGGTTGCCTGACGTCACTGATAACTGAACAAGTGACTCACAAGTGCCATGCCACTTTGCTTCAGGTGTACAAACTCAATTCATTACCTATGCCAACACACTTTGTGTAAGACCCCGATGTAATGTGTGCTGCTAGCATGTTCCTATTTCCCTGTTTCATGACTGCAAAACAATACATGCTCAATCACTGAATATTAACTAATGATCAAGTTTCTAAATCCACTCTTTGATGACACATTTTCTACATATTTTGAAGTCTCATATTTATTACGGGTAATATCTTATGGTGGTTCTTTATGTCATAAACAGGGAACATTATAGCCACTGTTTAATTATTTCTCTTCTTCCCAAACAAGTAAACTGTCCCCCAGTTTAGGACTGTCTAGAAACAGCTCCTTTTCCTTCATTTTTCACCACGTGATCTGCTCTTTATCTGCCACTGCATTACTTTACAATGACAAAATGCTGCTGTGTGGTTTTAACACAAAAGAAAATTGCACATTTCACATAGGCATGTTATAATTCCCAATCAATCACACACGTGTGCATCACCATATATTTCAAAATTAATATGTGCAATCCCAAGCAAGGAACTTCACTGGATAAGTTTCTTGGTCCGTTGATGCTCATTAAGTGGTATGTAATCCTTCATCATTTTTTGAACCACATATGTAAAGAAAGCTTGTGACTGCACAACATTACATGGAAATTATCATTCTATAGCAACGTTCTATTTTACAAATTTGCCCTTGCCTCGCATAACTAATTTTTGGTTAAAAATACAAATGTGCACATTTTTGTTGAAATGTATTTCTGCATCCTATATTTTTATGTACTTTCCTGCTTCTTAATTTCTCACACTTCCTTTAAACTTGTCTCAATATCCTACTGAATTTTGTGCATTTTGTCATATGCCAGTGTAAGTACGATAAACGTTCAAAACATGAGGGTTTATAAAAATGCAAACTAAGCTTTGTGATCACTTGTTCGAGGCAACTTTGAACATGTATAATACCCAAATTCTTTTCACATCCCTCTATAACCCTTTCACCATCATGCAAGTCATACTGTGATAAAAGTATTGCACTTATTTTCCATAAATTGCTGATTTTCACCTATTTGTACATTATCAAACAATCAATATCATAAGATTTTGTAAAATCAGTTATGTGTATGTATTACAAAAAGTGTTAATACAATTGTTTCAAAATGTACTGTCTATGGTATCATTATTTTTTGGCCACAAAATATGACTAAAAAGGGGAAAACACACACACACAAATCTGTACACTAGCCATGATCCCAAAATATGATGAGATGAAAGATTCATGCACTAATCCATCTTCCCTTTCATCAGGCCTTACTGTAACAACTGAAACCTCAGTTGTGTTTTTCACTCACAAATCAATCTCCATTATAACCACAGAAAACCAATCCCCATTCAAACTCAAGTTTCAGTCACAAACCATCCTGTATGGCAACCATGGAAACTCTCATTGTGACACAAGCCACAAACCAAGCTCTACCACGATCATGCAACCCAAGTGTAACTAAATCACTCACTCACAGAAACCCTGGCTGTGACTGGACCATGAGTCATGAAAACCCAGGTGTCACTCAATCATACCCCAGGTACTACAAAAGGTATATGCATACAGACAAATCAGTTTTGTATATTTATGAAAAAGCTTCACATTCATGACATTGAAGTAAATGATGAATGGGAATGATAAATTTCTTCAAGAATGGATCATTTATTACCTATTTTACCTCCACTATGATGACAGTCCCACTTCAAGATGCACACAATACCACTGTGTACCATCACTACCACAGACATGACATTCAGGTAATGTGAGCCATCTACAAAAGTGATATTACATTCTCCAAATACAGGGACTTGAATGAAGTCAAAATTTTACTGACTGGAAACAAACATACATATACGCAACACATTTATATGTGATCAGATGTGTTTGATGTCAAGCGGTAAAAATATTCACACTAAAGCAACACAAGGGTGAGTAGTACTGTATACAGAGTAGAAAGACACACAGCACACAGCTCTGGTGGTAATGTGACCTAACAAATATTTAAAAACATTTCCCTCCCCTCAGTGATGCCTGATCAGGAAACTGCTCATCATGCTTTCCAGCTGAGACACAAGTCACTTCCATTAAAATTAGCTCTGACAGAAATAATTACATTTATAAACCACTCTTTATAATACGTGGCATATACAAAACAGACAGAATTTTAATAAACTGTATTGTCCATAACAAAGTATACAAGTCAGCATGAATGTGTACAGCAGCAGCAAATACAAAATAAAAAATGACTCATGGTAATTAGTTTTATCCTCCGAACTACATGGTCACTACAGATGAAACATCTACACAAACTGTGTTCTTAATCAGCCTGAAATTTATCCATAGTACAAAGCTGTTATATTTTGCTGTTAGCCTGCACAGACTTTGTTTGCATTTAGTGTAACTCAACACAGTTTTTCATATGTACATTATACATCAGTTCAATTACAAAGTTCAGTCCAAAATCATACCACTGCATGACAGTGCTATATTTCCAAAATGGCAGGCTTGCCTATTTTTCCCTCGTATTGTTTCAGAACTGGACATACTTCCTGCTGAAGGAATTCAGTCACCTGAAACATATTTACATGTCAAGTGAGAGATATACAGGATCTTGCAAAGATGCTAACAAACCGTTGGGTTCCGTGCAATGCAGGAAATTTCATGGCCAGCTAAGCAACTATTGGTTTCTGAATAAGGACTCTGCTACAAGGGGTTCTTGGGAAGCTTGTCAGGAAATTCCCTGCCTTTGATGGAACTTGAAGGTTCATTTCCATGTTCACACAGCCTGCTGAATCCAGTCCACACTCTCACACCCCATTTCTGTAAAAACCTTTTCAATATCATCCTCCCATTTATGTGCAGGTTTCCCAAGTTGTCACTTCTCTTCAGAACACTTGTCATAGCTCTTTATGAGACATTTCTTCAGAAGTACCTCAATGTCATTATACAGTTACTAGATGTCCTACCTGGTCAGGAGCTCTTCCAACAAATGTTGATGGGTCCAGCAGCATGTCAAGTTGAGGCAAGATGGGAGCAAAATATGGAGAATTACGTATTCTATCCATAAGATCATTATCCAACCCATGCTGCTTCACTTGGGCTCCAGCTTCTTGGGAGAGTACTCGAATTTGCTCATGGCACACCTATGGCAAAACCAATGGTAAATGGCATGTCCAAAACACATTCAAACACAGATATAAAATGCACACAATGTCAGTAGCCCAGAAATTTTGCAAAGACTAGAGCAGATTTTTATACACACAACTTCAGCATGAAAGTTCCAGCAAATCAGGACCCTGTCTTGCAGGTAGAAAAGAAAATAGTGTGTCCATTCCATTTTGAACATGGCACAGCTAAAAGACAGTCTGCACATAGAACATTGTACAAGCAACACATACCCAGTGTTCATGGCATCTTGAATGTGGTACAGTTGACAGATAGTAGCATGCCCATGGCATCTAGAATACCATACAGATAACAGACACCCAAATCATTGTGTGTATTACTACACGAAGAACAATGAAAAACAAATTGCACTGCAACATAATGCTACATTTCTGAGCTGTGTGAACTGCACATGGAATCATAATACTATGGCTCCTGGCACCAATATGCTAATGTGCAATTTATACCACATATTCCCTGTTAGTTATGTACAGAAATTTTCTGTGCTAAAACCCAGTTTTAGTGGTCTGGCAGCACACTCCAAGACAGACCACAGAATTTGGCAGAGTGGGAATTCTGCAATCCTATTCTAATGTAAAACCCTTGCACTGGCATATAAGTATTCTGAAGATTACTTAATTCTGTTCAAGCTTAACACGTAACTTACAATGGCGAATGCGTTACATACAACTAAGAAGTGCTTCTCTTCCCAGAATACAATGGTGTGTTTTACAGGCATTTTCACCTAACAGAACATAAGAACCCCAAAGCTATGTTAATTTTTTATTATTTTCAAATTTGTCATTGATTTCCCTAAAAATAAATGTTGTTAAGACATTTCTGATAATCACTAGTATATTCTTGTCACAAAATACAAAATTATACCTCTCAAGCACCAGCACACAACATGTGAACAATTACCTTCATCAAGACAAATAACATACCTGCCGGTCTCCACCAGCTTTCACCATGGCCATAATGATATTCTCTGCAGACATAAAGGGAAGTTCTTGCCTGATATGACGTTCGATAACTTTAGGGTACACAACAATGCCCTCACAAATGTTCTGCAGCGTCAAAAGGATGCTGTCAGCTGACAGGAATGCTTCAGCCAATGTTATTCTCCTACAGAACCACACCAAGCATCACACAAATTTAAATATTGTTTCCACTAAACTTCAGCAGACTTGTACATTGTCATTCATCCTGTACAATACAAGACATAAAGGGAACCAATCTTCACAAAACTCACTTCTGCTTTATTGGTATATGAATTACAAAAAGAAATCAGCTACTGATTTATAAAAATAATACTTCTCCACACATATTTTGAGCAACTTGTGACTATAATTAAAAATTCAATATCCTATTAGACTGATAAACACACACATTTTTGTCACTATCCCTCTTCGCCTCTAAATTTACATTTACATCATGTGAAATGCATAAAAATGTTCATGCTATGGGATTTGAATATATATCAACTTCCTGGGACTTAGGTGTTTCCAACACTAAACGATAATCTCTTATTATACATATCCAGAGCTCCTGACATTAATTCCAAATTAAAATGTTACAAACAAGGAATGAAAGATGTGGAAGAGCATACATCAGTACAACACTTCAAAAAGAATAGGTCAAAAATAGGTCTTAAAAGGTGTCACTTCTGGTCCTCATATTGAAGTATTCAATAGCCCACCTATTTGCTGAGTCGTCAAGAGTACGTTCCATCCACTGGGTGGCCGCAGTTTGAATTGTGTTGCCTTGAAGAGTCATAACATGACGAGCGATAGAGCATGCCCTCTCACAGCGCATGGGGTTGCGTTTGTATGGCATTGCACTAGACCCAATTTGAGTACTTTCAAAAGGTTCCTCCAGTTCCTTCATATTGGCCAACAGTCTGATGTCTGAACAAATCTGCAGAATGTATTACTTAAGGAATACCATGCATATGTAAGAAACATATTCACAACTTTAATCTTTGTACACAGATCTTTTGGATGACCAATCTCCATGTACCTTTCACGTTAATAACTATTTTGATACTAGTTTATGAACACTGGCCAGCCAGGTCAGATGAAGAACACAGTAGGCAATTTATATAAAACAAAACACATTAAAAACATGAAGCACAATCTTTCAGGAACAAGAACTGTAATATTATGTCACAGCATGTACTTACCTTGTGGACAGTGGCCCCTAGGCTGCTGAGAACAGCAACACTCTCCACATCCACCTTACGCGTATATGTCTGGCCACAGACAATGAAGGAGCGCTGGAAACCAGCCATTTTAGTCACAAGCTCATCAAGTGCCTTAACCTTAGAACTGTCTCCATTAAACAGCTGCAGAAATGATGCCTGAGTGCCGGTTGTACCCTTCACACCACGAAACCGTAAGTCATCTCTCGCTCGACGTAATGCCCGTTCATCCATCAGCAAGTCTTGAAGCCAAAGACATGCACGCTTACCAACTGTTGTTAGCTGAGCAGGTCTGTGAAGAAATTGGTATCAGACAACATTCATTGACACATAAATATATTCTCTACTTGAACAGCTGTAAAGTATCCATAGTCATAAATGGATAATTCAGGATACCCTCAAAACTGCTGGACTTGCCTTCTTAAGAAAGGACATGTACAAATTTCAAAACATTATTGGACACTTATGTGTTACTTTTGCCAACATCACCCAACTTGTCTGAAAACATTTCTAGCCATCAAAAATGTAAAAGGTAAAGCTGTCCCTGTGCATGCCATGAAGGCATATCAGGGAGTGGAAATATAGCACCATACATTCTTAGCCCCAGCACTAGTTGGAGGGCCGGTGGTCAGCTTCATATCCTGGCAGCTGCTTTAGCACTTCCCACCACTATGGGAAAGAGCCTGCAGAAACCACTAAATAGGAAACAGGGTGGGCCTTAGAGCCAATCTAGGCACTTCTGTAAGTAGTGAAAAACGTAAATTTGTCCCTGTTCAGGCCAAGAAGGGATACAGGCGGAGTAGAAATATGGCTTCACTCATTCTTAACCTCAGAACTAGGTGGAGGTCAGTAGCCAATTTCATGCTCCAGCCACTTTACTTCCAGAGTAAAAACCCCCTCTACACATGAAGTAAGAGGGTCAGTGGGCCCCAGAGGTAGTCTGAATACTGCTGGAGGACAGTAAAATCTCTTGTTCCTGCTGGGAATTGACCCATTGATCATCCAGCCTGTAGCATATTCACTATAACGACTATGCTACCCCACCTCCTTCCAGACACATTGGAGACGAGATAATTTTAATGATGTAAGGTGACTGCATGTGGTTGAGAAATGTGTCCTACAGCGGCATTTGGTATTTGTAATGTTAAATTTTCAGGTAATAGTAGCTGAGAGTTGGTTCATTAATATTCATGAATAACAGTAATTAAACCATAAACTTACTGAAGATGAGTGAAACCAAGAGTTGGTAAATTTTTGTACTGGTCTGCAAACCCAGCCAACCTGTGGATACAGCCAGCCAGCTTGGGAAGAAGTATGTCAAAGCCATCACGCAGAATTATCAGGTCCTACAACATCACCAACTTTCATGTACAGTAAAGTGAAAGGCCACAACCACTCAGTGGTTCTAAACCTGCAGGTCACAAGAATCCCCAAGTTGGCTAAAAACATAAAATAATTCATCAAAATATGCCAGGCTTTACAAAATTATCTGTCCAATGCATGTGAACACATTCCTGTCACTGCACTGCAAACACTAGTCTAATGAGAAGCCAAGATGTTTGAAAGTTTAAACACCATGGGATAACTGCCAGCTGTTACATTCTGTTAGTTTTATTCTAAGGCAAGCATTTTTGGTATTATGTGATTGGTTGATAGAATGAACGCCTCCAAACATCTGTGTCATACCATGCTTTATTCAACTTGCCTCAATTATTAACCCATTCACGTCCCATCAGGCTGAGATAGAGACCAAAAGAAATCATAAGAGAGCCATTGAAATAACTTTTTTTTATTTTATGTCAGAAGCCCCTCAATTTGAGATTTCTTTCTGCACTGTTAGAACATTTCATGGAACATTACAGACAGAGGCTACAGAAAAACAAAGCTTTCAAAGTTTCAACATGGTTAACTCTCAGAGAGACGTCAAAAAGTGAGATGACAACAGTTTTATTGACATGTGTGCTCCGTAATTTCTTCCTTACACCTCCATGTGTTTGCCTCTTTTTCATTCTAAATACACATGCATATCACATATTTAGCTTTCTCTTCATGCTCACGATATTCATCCCTGTCTCCAAAGCTTGTAAATAAATCCATGATTTACCTCCACCAATAAAACTAAGTTTTGATTTCTGTACAGGGTCATGTTTAGTTCTCTCTCACATGAGGAGTAAATGGTTTACTGCTAATAAGTTGTCCCTAAGACTACATCAAACAAATAACAAAATTTTTAGCACATAATACACCACAGTATGCATAAATTATCAGGTATAATGATAATTACTGTACACAAAAGAATTGGTAAATAGAGAATTATTTGCTTCACAAATTGAAAAAACCACACCAATCACAGCCAGCAGCTTGTCACTCACAGTGTTATCTCCCACGTAACAGGATGTTGCACCCAAGTGAATGATGGGGGCAGCTTTAGGGCAGAGTGCTGCAAGCACATGGACATGGGCCATGACATCATGACGTGTCAGCTTCTCCTCAGCTGCTGCCTTTGCAAAATCAATTTTGTAGATGTGTGTCTCCATCTCTGAAATTTGGTCATCAGTAATAGGCAAACCCAGCTCCTGGAATACAATAAGCATTGGCTATATAACCTGTTTATACAGTATGTTCAAAAAGAAACACAAACCATGGAGAATGTCCACACATCTCGCACCTCATCTGATTACTTAAGAGTCTGCATTTCATGGGCAGCTGATATCAAAAGGCTTAAGGCCACAAACATCTCCATACCTCAGGCCACCTGATTTCTTCTTATGGGGATTTTTAAAGGACAGCGTGTATGCCTAACATTTTGAGGTGGCTCCAACATTCTGGAATAGATATGCACCCCTGATTTATATACATATGGGTCTGCAACATGGCAGCTGAATAAGTGGACGCGCTGGGACTGAGACACTAACCCAACGATTTCAACATCCAAATTTCCCTTACCTTCACTTTAATTTTTCAACGGTTCTCTTTTTTTTAGGCACATTCGCAAAATCGCGATCGCGACTATTAACTTCGTCACGTCTGTCTGTCCCTCCGTCCTTCCGCTTGGAACAACTCGGCTCCCAGTGGATAGATTTTCATGAAATTTTATATTTGAGCATTTTTCGAAAATCTGTCCAGAAAATTCAAGTTTCATTAAGATCTGGCACGAGTAACGGGTGCTTTACCGGAAGACCAATATCCATTTACGATCATATTTCGCTCACTTCGTCTTAGAATGAGAAATGTTTTAGACAAAAGTTGTAGAGAAAATCAAAACACACATTTTCTGACCCATACCTTTTTTTCGAAAATCGTGCCGTTTACGAGATAATGTGGAAAAATACGGTACAGCCACACAGGCCTCAGATTACAATATAGTACGGCGCATGCTCTTTGCATGTTGGATAACTAAGGCTACAGACACACATTCAGAATATTTAATACTTATTGCTATGTTACGTTATAAATACAGTGTGTCTTGTTATTCACTCAAAATACCTGAAATACAAATCGATTTAAGCATATACTTTCTTCATTCATTACAGCTAATGTAATTTACCCCTTAAGTAATTTCGAAATATGGTGTCTACGTTCAAAAAGGATTACCCTAACAGAAATTAAATTACTAGAAACAAAACATGACGTTGGAATACAATTTCGTGCAGGAGAATTTGTACAAGATTCCTGGGCAACCACTGAGACTGGAAAGTTAGCGGTCTGTGGAAGTGTCCTTTAATTATTACCGGCAATGACCTTCCCATGTGTTTGGAAGACCATTGTTGCTCGCTGTATGGAAATGTTTGCGTACTTATCGTAAAACGTCCGCAGTATCCAACACATTTAATTATCTAGAAAATGGGTAAGTGTACTCGACATAACATGCGTGCTTCGCTTTTAGACTTTCTTCACGACGTAAAAACGAATGCCTTATATGCAGACCAAGTTCGTCCGTCTGGCCGTGACATATCAGCGACTGTACCGTCTGCCGGGTTTTCGTGAAATTCGGCTCACTGACAATCACACTTTACTTAAGAGAGTAAATTAATTTCTACACGTACTTTCCATATTCTTGACAGATTTGGGTAAAATCTGGTAGGTACTGGAGACCTCCACGCAGTGCCGTTGAGTAATTCTTAAGTTTCGTAAAAACGCAGTGAGAGACGTACTTTACTTGAGAACATACGCTAAATTTTTCTCATATCTTCTACATCTTTCATCCGATATGGGATAAATTTGGTATAGGAGATGTCAACAAAAACTCACTGAGTGACTGTGGGTTTTGTGATGGGCATAAGCGAAATAACATTCACGTATGTATCGCGAAACCATGACATCTGGAATAAAGAACGCCTCGTTAGAGTCTGCGCACTATGTCACGGGGTACACCAATTGCAGTCACGTTCTCTCCAACTTCCGTTTTAAGATATCTTTCGCCCTGACAAGTACTTGGCGAGTGACGCTCGACAGACGGGCATAAACGCATGCAAGTGTGTTACGTATGTCCTAACCTAACCGAAACTATAAAATTCCCGATGTAATATTTCACGAATATTTGTTCAGGGTTTAACGAACTGCTATGTGAGGACAGAAAGCCACAGTCGTGCTGAAGCTCATAAGCACATTTTCGTAAATTTTCGTTGCCAATGTGGCCGTACCATGGCTCAGGAGGACCGATTTCGATCCCAGACTCGCCCATGTGGGTTTTGTGGCAGTGAGACAGGCTTTTCTCCGAGTACTTCGGTTTTACCCTGTCAGTATCATTCCATCAATGCTCCACACTCATATTTCGTACCTCTGCCATCGACGCTACATAATACGTGCGGCTAAAATGAAGTTCGCTTGCCGCGGTCACGTGAGTTGCTGGTAAAATATTAGTATGCAGCTAGTTTATATGGACATGAGGCTTACCGTGAACACCGTCTGATAAAGTTTCTAAATAAAGGAGACTCATCACTAACTGAAATTAACCCTTTAAAGACGAAGCGTGTCTGTTTTATATAAGGACTCAATGCGTACCGCGCTGTAAACACTCTCCACTTCGGTTATAAAAACCAGTCTCTTAATGTTTTATAAGGCAAAAGTTGCTGTTTGTTCTGAGATCCACACGAAACACATAAACGCAATGTGGGCACCACGTAGAATTTTTTAATGTTAAACCTGGTGGTACGTAAAGTTACCGCTAGGCTTTAGAAGTTTAACCTATTTTACATTTCCCGTTCGTACTAAAAAAAACAGAAGCCTATCCCAGTGGCCACGCAGTCTAAGGAGTGGATCTGCGGCCGCTCGCTTTCTGAGATTGCGGGATCGAACCCGCCCAAGGCATGAATGTCTTTCTCTTCTGAGTGCTGTGTGTTGTCAGATAGAGGCCCCTGCGTTGGGCCGATCACTCGTCCACGGGAGTACTACCGAGTGCGGTGTGTCTGAGTGTGATCGTGAAGCCTCGATAATGAGGCTCTGGCCCACTAGGGGCCGTCGCGCCACTGAAAAAAAATTAAAAAACTGAAGTTAACCTATCGTTGTTGAATGAAGAGAAATAATGAGCCATCAAATAAGGGGGAAAATTTTTATTTTATTAATGCATGGTCCTTGCCCGAGCTGTCTCCTGAAATTCGGCTCCCAAAGATCGCCTACTGGCCATCTCTGCTATATAGGCTAATCTTAGCAACTGGCAGCGGCGTATAAAACATATATATATATATCTCTCTCTCCCCCTCTCTGTCATTTCGAATAGGCCAGGAACGGAGAAACAGCGTCCGCCCTACCTTACAAAGACCCTTGTTACATTAAACAGACTGGCAACAACGCGTTGCATTTCATACACCTGCAGACTTTAGTATAACTATAAATCGTGGAAAAATGTTGTTCAACGCTTTAGCTGAAGTCATCATGGCTATCGGGCTTATCTACCTGCCCACGTTAGGAAAGCTAATTCCTGCGCAGGTCTGAGATAAGATAAATGACAATACACACAACGGACTAAGTCACAGTTTGTACAACATTTAAATACAAAATTACTTAAGCAGTACTTTTTCATATTCATAAACAAGCGAGAAATTAACTGTAATAATCCAATACACACCATGTTAAGCTATCAGAATGCACCTTTCTTCATTTAAACTACTCAGGTGAGATACACACAGTTACTTGGTACTTAGACCACTCTTGCAAGATAAGAAACCTCTTAATTAATAGATATACTAGATACGCCCAACAGCACGTCATGAGATAACTGACAGCCAGCCTGCTGGGTGGGTTTGAACTCTTCTCAAACGACAAGTGAGCTGTGTGTAACTGTTGGAGCAATACAAAGCCCTATTGTTATTGTTGTGTGTTAACATTTTCCGCGTGGGTTAAACATTTTGTGGATCAACGATGGTGGAATTTTCGACGATCGCTACAGTTTTCATAAAAGTTTTGAAGCTTGTAAGTAATACAGAAATAAATTCATATTCTGAATGTACTTAAGAGTATTTTAGGCCTGATTAATATATCTGAAATTACAAGTTTAGCTGATTTAATTCTGGGAAGTTCTGTTGCAGGAACAAGTTCTGTTACTCTTCAACAGTATGTTACACTAGGGTTACAAACATTTATCGTGTGGCGTGCGCGCGTGCACTGTTGCTCCAAATTCGCATTACGTGTCATACGCAGCGGAGGAGTTTCAAGATTTGTGCTACCCACCAGATACTAATAGGATGATCAAAAAAAGGAGGATGACATGGGCGGGCCATGTGGCACGTATGGGGAGAAAAGAAATGCATACAGGGTTTTAGTTGGGAAACATCAAGGAAGGACACCAACTGGAAGACCTAGACGTAGAATGAAAGATAATAAAATTTACATCAAAGAAACTTGATCGGATGGCGTGGATTGGATTAGTCTGGTTTAGAACAGAGACAAGGGCGGGCTCATGTAAACACAGTAACGAATATTTGTGTTCCATAAAATGCAGAAAATTTGAGTAGCTGAGGAACTATAAGCTTATCAAGAAGAACTCTGCTCCAGTCAGTAGGTCAGTTAGTTACTTAGTACGTTTATACATACAGAACGCAAAGTACGATTTTCTGAGAAGTGCTAATATAGTTTGGATCAGGGGTACCGTTAACGCCGTACAAATTGTTATGTCACGTGTCAGTAGACGGCAGTGTTCATACTCACTGCAGCGAAAGGCGCAAATACCATGTGCATATATATATACGTATATATCCACACAATGATTCCTGAAAATATTGCATAATTCTGAGGGCATGTCCTAGGGTCAAACACACAGGAAGAAACAAAACTTAAATTTGGTCGACAGATTTTGGTAAATATCCTCAGCATAGTCTTTCACAAAACCCAACAAGTAGGAGCAAGTTGTTAGGTGCGGGTGGACGGACGGACGGACGGACAGACATGACGAAGCTAATATTCGCTTTCCTCAACTGTTCTACGAAAGCGCCAAAAATGATAAAATCCAGAGAAAAATTATTCAGGTATAAACTGAAATTTATCGAAAAAGGGTTGTTGAAGCAACGCTTTCTAATCACGTGATTGCTTATCTTAATCGGTGCGGTAAGATAAAATTGAAGCACAAAAAGTACGAAAAGTATAACCTTACACAAAAAAAAGCGTATCGTACAGTCAGCACCACAAACTTTTCCTATAATTTTGGGATGTATCGATAAATGTAAATAGGAATGGACTTAGCATCAAAGATCCGTAAATAAAATAAGATTTTGATCCATCTCTCCCCCCCCACCCCACCCCCACCCCCACCCCGCCCCCTCTTGTGTTAGAAACTCTTTCCAAAACTGTAATCAAGTTCTCGGACATGCTGGATTTTATATCTACGAAATTATCGCTCCGCGCTCCTTACATATAAATTACTGCGTGCAGGGTATAACAGAAAATATTGCATTTATTTGGAGGCGCGTTCACTTCTAGAAGTCCTTAAGATCTTTGCTTATCTTCAGCTGTGGACAGAAGCTAGCAGCGGTCACAAAGATAGCAGATCTGTTCTGTGCATCACTTCCACCAACACAGATGGATTCAAACTACATTCCTTATACTTGGGACTGGGGCGACAGTGAGCGAGGGTCTCTTGATACTGCCGCCGCTAATTGGCTTACTGCTGGCGGATGCACAAATCCACGGCGCCAGCTCGCCTCGGAGACTAAATTTTGTACGGAGGCACCTAATATCTGTGGGTTCTCGGTGGCACTTGCTTCATGTCACCTTAATGGCGCCTAGAATTCTGAGACGGCTCGTATATTTGCGGAAAATTTGCCTATTCATGGCCTATCTTGCCAGCCCATGGTGACAGATGAATGGAAATGGAGCACTGATGGAATGGTAACAAGAAAACATCGTAGTATTCGGAAAAAGTCCCAAAGCCGCTCTGTCCACCACAAATCCCACGTACACCACCCTGGGATCGAATCCGACCAGGCCTGCGCGGTAAAAATATGGCGACCAACCGTCTGCGTTACGGCACACGGTAGACGCCAAACATCACTTCAAACGTAATGTCGTCACGTTTATATCATCACAAAATACTGCCAATCGTGACTCACATGAGTCAAACAAGTAGGTTTCGTTAAGCAGTCACATTGTAATTTCACTAACAAAATCTTAACAAGACAGGCACTGTACATATAAGGCAACATTAACGAGCGTTCGCGTAATCACTGCTGCCGTCAAAAAGCAATTAGTATTAAATATTATAATTGTGTGTCTGTATTCTTGTCTTATTTATCCGGTATGCAAAGCGCATCCTTTCTGCCCAGCATTATACTGTCACTTGTGACCTGTCTGCCTCTAATATCTTTTGATTTTCTCCACAACTTTTGTCTGAAGCACTTCTAATTCGAAGAAGAATTCAGCTAGATATTGTCACAAATTTACACAATTCTTCATGCAAGGTACACGTTATTCTTGCCAGATTTTAATCAAATTTGAATCTTCTCTATGGATTCTCAAAATATCGTCAATATCAAATTTCATGAAAATTCTTTCAGAGGGAGCCGAGCTGTTCCATGCGGACAGAGAGACGGGCAGACATTACGGAACTAAGAGCCGCTTTTCGCAAGTTTGTGAACGCGCCTAAAAAGAACTGTGTATTCTTCGAATACGTTATGACACAAAATTTCTAATCCGTGGAATACGAGTACGGAACGAGGGGCGGGACGGGGGGGGGGTGGAATTCAACGGCATGTACAAAGTTTCAAGAAAATCCGTCAACTGTTTTAAAAGTTACCTGAAGAGGACGGGCATAAAAACACATGCCTAATATCGAAGCCACATACTTAACAGTTCCTAATGCTGTTAGGAAAGCAGGTTAAAATATACCTATAGGAACAGAAACCTCGTGACATGTCAAGTTAATAACATAACGTACTTCTGATGATGTCAACGGATGTCACACGTAAAGATTGCATGACATTTTATTTCTGTAAGTAACCAACCAACCAGATATTCACGTACAACAGCATATTCGTGTAGAAAGACAAGCTCTTCCATCCAAGTATAACATCTGAGTAAATGAGGTGCTAAAATAAAGCACTGCACCACATGTAATACAGAATTACATGAACAAAAATGGGCTGTCAATCACAACTATCGTTGCTGCTAGGTGACCGACGCGCAGACGGACAGAGGGGCAGACAGGCGGAAAGATGGGTGTGGTCTACACGTAAGGCACTCGCTTTCTACTTTGTAAATAACACCTAAAAAGGAAATTAGTAAGGTCAAGTGGCGACAAACATTTGCTAAATAAAAGGCTGTAATTTACGTGTAAGCTATGAATCGAATGGTTTAAACAATATGATAAACAATACACAGAAGTATATATCTTAAGCCATATTTGGTACTAGTCAAATTAGCGGTAGGGAGAATTTGGCGTGCATAGCGAGGAGTTCCGTAATTCGTGCTCTTCAACGAATACGATTACGTTGATGAAATCAAAGAGGAGAGACGGACTAGGCACAGGCCCTATAACATGTATGGGAGAGACGGACTAGGCACAGGCCCTATAACATGTATGGGAGAGACGGACTAGGCACAGGCCCTATAACATGTATGGGAGAGACGGACTAGGCACAGGCCCAGTAACATGTATGGGAGAGACGACACACGCATACGTTTATCCAGTGACACCTGCCTATAAAAGACCAGCACAGGGCGGTAACTTTTTCCACTGCGGACAGGTTCCCCTTCATACGGGTACTTGAAGTTTGGATCTCCGAGACTCCAGACCCTAGGGACAGTAAAAGTTTTCAGCTAAAGACAGGTTTCTGTTATGCCCAGGTTCCGGTTAAGACAGGTTTCGCTATAGAAGAATTTAGCTCGGAAACCTGAAGTGAAGATAAGTGTACAGAAAAGGGCAACAGACAAGGAAACGGTGTGAGAATGTGTACTGGATTCATGTAAGGACAGGTTTCTGTGGCGGGCCCTGTGAACACAGTAATGAAGCTTGGGGGTTCATGACGGGCACAGTTTCTTGTTGGAAGTGACTACGGGCTTCTGAAGGGTAGTACGCCACGCAGTCAGTTAATCCATGCAGACAACACGCCCCGAAAGACCTTAAAACTGGACATCATGTTTCTCCATTTTGTCATTCAGCCTTCAGTGTGGGGAGTGTTAATAACTAGAATATCATCATGCAATCGGTATTCGGCTTTCACACAAGATAGCTGGTGCAGTGAGTTAGATAAGTTGGTCAGAGTCGTGACAAATACGAGATAACGCGGTCAAACAAAGATATGATAACACAGCAACACTGCTAAAACGCAATCACCGCTCATCCCCATGTGACGAAACTAACAAACTCAAAAAAAAATATGGGAACAGCTAATGACCCGCGGACGAACTGCTTTTCATGTTTCGCTAATAAAACTGAATATCTGGCAGGAATAACACCAAGGCATAAGGAAATCCAGCAATATTTTATACGCATTTAAGCACTTTGTTTAGACAACTAGATTCTCACAGTTTCCACAGGCCAGACAAAGTAATCCCTGTGTCAGCCTCAACATTCTCATACACTCCAGCATTCAAGTTTAAATCCCTACGCTGTCACACGCAATCCATTTTCATCCATTTTACTTTCATGTTCTCTCCACACCTTCCAACATTCCTTGTTTATTTTTATTTAGAAATATGTTACGCATTTACACGTCAAAAATCTAAAGCCTTCTACACCACAAAAGCAAGTAAAACTCCCTTTACTTGCTAATAAAAAATTTTCGAAAGAATTTGTTGTCCCAAACTTCAGTACTTAAGGTTCGTTCTTTTATCCTAAATA
Source organism: Coptotermes formosanus (assembly GCA_013340265.1). Classification (NCBI taxonomy): domain Eukaryota; kingdom Metazoa; phylum Arthropoda; class Insecta; order Blattodea; family Rhinotermitidae; genus Coptotermes; species Coptotermes formosanus. Next base: position 1,566,803 of record BLKM01010978.1, on the reverse strand, counting down.
TGAAGGCACAGCAAGCTTTTTCAAAATGGACGACTCATTCTTCTGTCGCAAAAACAGAAGAAGTGAATTTGTCCGCAGTGTTGGTACTTATCTTTCTATCGGATCCTACGGTGTCACACTCCAGAAGACAGTAATTCCAACATAATTGAAGATTCGCGTCTTCTGGGGTATGACACCATGTACAATGATAAATAGTTTCTTGAGTTTCGGAAAGTTTTGCTGCCTCTATCTTCAGGGTATAAGCACTCCAAGAAGAGCGATAGGTTGTATCTTATTGACTTTGCATATATTTGCAGATCCTGAATATTATAGTTCTGATTCTCTACCGAGTGGGTAACGATGGACGATTCCTGGGAGTTGGTGGCACATGGAATCTTAATGAAGAGAAAAATCCCGATTCGGAAATTGTTGCTTCTGGCGTTTTCGTTGGATTCTTCATCTACACTCTCGTTATAGTCATCTCTTTCTGTTTTGGTACAACAGATCACAAGAAATCGCTTGTGGTAAGTTTCTAAAACTTCACGTCACTCCAGGTACAAATGTGAAACAGAAATCCAACACTGTTCAGAACTAAAATGCCATTGGTTACTTTATCCCAACCCGTCTTCAACTACACACAGTACGTTTTATACTCTTCCTCCTCTGAAATATGCAATTCGACTTTTCGCGGACAGGGTTGTTGATATCGTATTTAATGTTTGGTTCCTCTTTTTAAGACAACAACCACACTGCATTGTATTCTTAATCCACAGCTCGTGAACATCTCTTGTCTTATGATTTTAGGAGAAAATAATAATTTAAGAAAGGAATGAAAAAGAGACCAAAGGAAAGGGGTACTACAATGGCAAGTATACATAGTGCCGCAGTAAGGAAGTGCACATGCGAAAGGAGATCCGAACAAAATAACTTGACGCTACCATGCGCCATATTTGCGACGGTACTTGACACTGTAGCAAGAATGAGTGGCGGTGGCAGGTGGTCGTACTAGGATCATATCAGCCACTTCATTCTCAATGCTGCAGTGAGATTTGCGGTTATTACAGCGGTGATGCTGAAGATTCAACTCTTTAGGGATTTTATGCTGTGTCAGCTTGTAAATAGGTACCGACGTTTCGATGAACCGTAGCGCATTCATCCTCAGTATCATGCAGTTCAATTTTCTAGGACTGATTGGTCCTGACAACGGACGTAGTAGACTCCTTCGTAAAGTCAGTAATTACATATTTAAAAGTCAAACAAGGCAAATATGCCATAACAATTGTATTTTCAGCTACAGACAAGTTACGCCTAGGTTAATGGATAAGCGTGCATTCAAAAAATATTTCCAACAATTGTAAGAAATCTTTAGTCTGAAAGATGTGAACAAAGCTGACAAAGCTAAAACAAAACTTTAAATTTGAGAATTTTTAATATAGATATTGACGAAATGAAAATTTGGGTTTATTTAGTCGTTCGAAAGTAAGCTCTCTCCAGACTCATGCAACCAAAACTAAAATATCTGCTGTGAATTTCAGGATATCATCATGAATTTTGTCGGCTGCTTCATGTGGATCGCAGTGGGAGGAACAGCGCTCCATTACTGGCACGGATATCTGAGCGAACACAAGTACACAACCTTCAACTCAGAAAGGGAAGTTGGTCTTGCTGTGGGCAGCCTATGTGTGTTGTCTGGTGCTGTATATCTCTTGGACACTGTCCTCAGTTTCTTACACTTCAGCAGAGATAAATAAGCCACGATCTCAAGTGAAAAAAAATTAATTTGTTTCATTTGAGTACAATCAAATGAAACAAATGAAAACATGATATCCCTCATCACGTTCACAAATGTCAGTTTAGAAGTATGATTTACCACCAGCAACTCTGGAGATCAAAATACACGTAGTGTAAAATTCTAACCGGACAATGTTTACTTACATAAAAAGACGAAAGAGAGTTTGAAGAAAGTTTCGTCTCATTTAGGTGTAAGTTTTAAAATTCTCAAGTAGTTCCAGTAACTCACTCCACTGAATACAGCCCTTCTTGAGAAGACAACAAGTGTTCAGTTGTCCAAGAAATTCCACATCTCCCCCTCCCCCTCTCATGTGGCATTTCAGCTGAACATAGTCGCAATATGACAAGTTTTTCTCCGAGCACTTTGGATTTCCCCTGTCACTATGAATCCACCACAGCTCCATACTCATATTCATCCATCTACCATCGACAAAATTAAATCTCCGTAACTAGCAGTCTTATTAAATAACTTCATACAAACGCACAGTGTTCACAAGAGCCCACCACTATATTCTTCTTGAAGCCAGAAAAATTCAGTCCACATCATGATCTTGTTTCCTTAAGATACATACAGCTCCAGCTAAGTCTCCCACATGTTCCCTTCCCTTTTTCTCACTATATTTTGATGCAAAATTCACTTTAAACAATGTGACAGTACTTTACACGAACAAAATATACACTAGGCCCATATGCACAACTCACAATCCATAAAGAAGTCTTACTGTATATTTTTACGTATGGTAGAGACTCAGCGTACAAATCCATTTTTTTTTTTTGTTTTCATATGTATAAAGTTTTCCAAATGATCTAGTGTTGCTCCGGATAGTACAGACCTTAACGATTCAAGTCTTCAGGGATGCTATACCGTTTAGACTTGTAAACATGTTCTATCGGTGTAAACAGTTGGGGCTATTTAGTAGCAAACACAGCATAACATCCCAGAAGACTTGAAGCTTCATCAACACTGCAGTGAGAACCTCAAATCTCATACAAGAGAGTTCCTTACTGCAAAGTAAAGTTTTGGTCAAGACTGGTAACAAGCGACGCAGTAAAATACTTGGGTATTATCAGTTGTCTCACAAAATGTTGTTATTTATCATAATGAAGCTTTGTGTTCAATTCAGTGTACTAAGACATAAACCTCTTCAGCTTAAGGAGCAGGATGTTTGTTTCAATATGAGAAATTGCACATAATTCTGAACATAAAATGGCACATACAACAGACATGCTCACACAAACGCAAATCTAGCCTCAAAGACGATAAGATACTCGTACACCTGCCACAAAGGACAGTTCTTACAACAAAGTTGCAAAAAGATATAAAATAACCACTGATGAAACATCCAATTCCAGTCAGTACAGTAATATTTACTTGCAAGCATTAATGTTTTATAAGAATTCTATATTTTTAGTAAAACACTTCATTGAAAAATATGAGATCTTTACAAAGTTTGTAAAGTAACTTGATCGGGAGTTAAGAGTGTTCATTTTTACTCTAAACACGGTATTTTGTACACTTTGTACGAGTGAGATAAATTACTCTAAAACTATTCCTTTGCAGTTCAGAACGAGCCTATAAACTGTTCATGCGTAAGAATAACGCGGTGAATGAACAGTTAACACCAGTGACTGGAAAGAGAATAGGAAATGAAACGGAGATAAAGAAAACTGATTTTATGAAAAATAAACAGGTATAATTTTTTCATACACACCCAACGCAATGAAATGAAGAAATACCTTAAGGTGTGAGTATTTATTTCAAGCGATTATGTCCAAACCCTTAACTGAAATCATTCGTTGACACACTACACGCCAGGTTTCTACATTCATCGCATCTTACAAAATGATTCTCATACACATCCACTGAGTCAGACTGCATGCTCTGTCCCTTTCTCCTTTAGAATTCCCTTCCATTTCTATCCGAAATTTTTAAAACCTTAAACCCACCTAAATACTGTCGAACTCGGTTATGACGTCATGAAGCGGACTGAATATGTTGTGTCGTTATAAACGAGTGTCGTTGTAACCGATTATAATGTTTTGGTTAAAAGCGAGAAGAATACCTGACGCTACAGCCAAGGAGTCGCATAAACAGATACCGTTATAACGGGGTTCGTCTGTAATATATAAAAATTCAATTTCTATCTTACAGAAATAAAATGCATTTCCACTGCAAAACCAGTCGGTTAATGTATTTTAAGGGGGACAATTCCGTTTATTACAAGGGACATATAAAACACATATGCTTAGATAGACTGTATGTGCATAATGTACAATTTTTTAATGTTAAAGGACGTGGTAAATATGACTGCTCTACAAATTCAAAGGGTTAAGATCGGATTTTCTAAACACACGCTCGGATTCAAATCTGAGGATGATCACGCTTTGTGGTGTTTGTTGAAAGATCTGTGCGTTACAATTCGAGAACAGATATTTAATTTCTGGCATGTTCGCAACGGAAAGTACCAAAAGTGTGTCTGTGTGATTTACCCTGTCTGTTTGTAATTCGCCTATTCATATGTAACAAATCCATGAATGCTCAATGGGTTTCCATTACATTTCATATTGTTGAGTTTTATTAAAATTTGTCATCACATGCCAGTCTTGGTTGAAATCAAACAGTAGCTATGGAGAGTATATGTGAAAACACACATCCGGTGCCTCGAACACTTGAGTGAAAGGTGGCAAATATTAATCTTCATGAAAAAAGAGGAAGAGAAAAGCTGTACATAAAAATAAATAATATATTTGATGCACAATAATTCTTCTTTTAGTCTTGAAGTTTTCAGATAATAAAACAAAAGGCAGCAAACGTGCCAGAACACATATGCTATGAGCACATTTTCTAGCTTGTTATAAAAAAGGGTGTTAAAATCATAAATTTATGGTGTTTCTCTTTCTGTAAATAATATTATAACTACAATACGTTAGTAAACTGTTCCATGACACAAGCACTTGCTTGGGTCATGTAGCTCTTCTTGCAAAATTAAGATTGTATGGCAACAAAGACGTTTATTCCATTTTACTTTATTTTACCATAACATGAAAGCTGAAGGGTACATAATGTTTTCATATTACAAAACTCATTCATAAAACAAAATGGAAGACAACAGTTACTAGATACTTAGAATTTGAAATATTAAAGGCATATGTTCTTTTTTTAGAGAAGCCATGACTACTTCTGCCATAATAAACTATGCATGTCAGAATGCAAGTCCATGTAACTGGAATCATGTATTTATGTTTGTTGTCTAAGTGCGTGTAATAATAAATACAGACCAACATCATTAAAATTGTTGCGTCCAATAACAGTCATTAGTGCTGTAATCTGTATTGGTACTACAATAAACAATATTATTTTGGAGAACTATTGCCTCATAGTTCCATAGCCAAAGAACACACAAATACTCTTCAATGATATGTGACTGAAAGAGATTAAGAAACAAACATACATAGGTAGACACATACTAGAAATTCTGCAACAGGTAAGTAGTTTTTAAATAGTCCCCTTACGCAGATATTAATCTAAAATCCAGGACAGTAAAATTTAATACAGCCGTGCTCATTAAATGCTGTACAATTTAAAGCTGTATAAATTACGCGAAGTGATAAACCTGGCACTTTGTTAATAATAATTTCTTTAAAATTCTAAGAGAGATTACGTAAGTACATCTCAACATTAGCATCTGGCTTTGCAGGCACAGAAAGTAAATCACGAAAGTGATTAAACTGGTTAGTTTAAAATTGGTGTAAGTCCAATGGCTGATATATTGACATGTTCTCTTTGCCCACTAACAAATTTAATAATCTCAAACATCCTACGCTTTCTCAACTCACTCCACCACTGTGCATGTAGACCGCAATCAACTCATGACTGTCCACGCCAATGGCATGGACAGAGATCATACAAAGAACACATAAAGAGCTTCCGCCGCGATGCTGATGAGACCTGCACTCTTCTGGGGTATAACGCAGCGTCGAGTGCTAATCCTTTACCGACGTTTCGGGACAACGTGTCGGTCCCATCTGCAAGGGTCAGGAAGTCCAGTACTCTTCTTGGACTTCTTGACCCTTGAAGATGGGACCGACACGTTGTCCCGAAACGTCGGTAAAGGATTACCACTCGACGCTGCGTTATAGCCCAGAAGAGCGCAGATCTCAACACATGAAGAATTCAAATACTGAATACGTCTTAAAACAAGTAATCTAATGGCACTTTACAATACGCTCATCCCATTATTCAGGCATATAAAATCATCAGCCTATTTTACGTTTGTTTTTAGGCACACTGGTAGTGCAGTACTATCTAACCTACAGTATTTTCCGACTTTGATCGAGCTGCCTGTCATAGGACCACCCGGACGCATATGCGAACCATAACAGTACTCACTGTATGTGAAATCGCTTTACTTTAAAAAGCACAGATGTATCTTACATGAGTACAAACTGTCACGCAGACTGAAAATAATCCAAATTATACATAAAACGTTAGTTCCTACCTCACAGAGAACACCGTCTCCACTACAAAACCAACCAATTAACGTTTTTTAACGGAAGCAATCGCTCCTAACTTACACATCACACGAAACAAATAAATATACTCGTACACATACTTGAGACAAAACAGAGCTTTTAACCGTCACAGCAGGTGGTACATATAGTTACCAATGGGCATTCAACGGCTAAATATGTTACAGTTGCAGATGGGTGGGACAGAAAGAATTCTACAGAGCTGGAAATTCATTTTTACAGTCACGTACCTTAGTACCTACAAGTTTGTACTTTAAAAGTTAGTTAATAATATGAGAGGATGCAGAATGTTCGATGCTTAAACAACATCAATTCTAAAAGTATATCCAACAGTAAATACATAAGAATCAGTGTGTGCTGTTTACAAGATTGGTTGCATAATGGATTCCTGGGTTATTTAGTAAACTTCCCAAATGCGTAGGCCTAAGTTCTACAATGTCTGACGATGAGGTATCTACAAATAATGGATTCAGAAATTTTGGGAATACATGGTGGCCGATTTGAAGCCAATACATAATCACTTGCCTGACTTCGGTAAATAAAGCCACGAAAATAAACAACAGTCGATACTGGCATCGAGATCCGGACCTGCAAAATTCTGAATACATGATCAGTGGTAAAAAGTTACAACGAATCACACTTACGAACAGAATGGGTTTCTCCTCTTAAAAAGCGTCCCTTCCTTTGTTTGCAATGCAGATAAGGATAATACGACACACATGACGTAAAGCAGTTAGCACAAACTCAATAACGTGTACCCTACGCTATAAATTCCATTCATAGGCTTGCACTGTGTATTACAGGCAACAGCCAGGCGTCAATTAGCAAACGCAAAGCATTGTTTAGCTCCTGTTCAAACACAGCTTGTCTGCATACTTAGTATCGATGGTATAAATAGCAGATGCAAAAAAAAAATATGTTAACAGTAGTTGTTTATCAGCTGACAGAGGAACTACAGTCCTATTTGAGCTGTTCAAACACGACTACAAAGTAAGTACTACGTTTCGCCACGTGAGTGTTATTTCACAACAGTAACTCGTAGGTGTTCATGTAACTGCAGGTACAGTAAATCAATTATTCTAAAATTAAAAGTAAGTAAAATTAATATAAGAGCAATAAGTGAAACCGAAATCGGCAGGGTTCATATTTCAGCTAATAGAAATACATTTAAAAATGTTTTGATCTGTAACTATTTTGGAGAATAATTAAGAATAAACAAGTTTCATGGTGGAATTATGAGATTTGTATACGTCTTTATAGTCATCATATTCCCCTGTATTTCGTTAGGTATAGGATATATCGAAACATATTTCAAATCAAAGACGTAGATATTACTGACATCTGTATAGCTATAACCCACCGTTGCATATGAACAGCCGTTCTATTCAAAAAGCCATAAACCTGCACTTAACTTCACGCAAAAGTAGGGTTATGTTGGCGCAATACCAACCAAAATAATACTTTTATAATAGGCCTCAAATTTCGTCCAAATCTATCGAGCAATTTCGAAGACGACGCACACGGACGAACAGATACGACTTGCCCATTATGCGTTCAATCACAGTAGAGTACTTTCCACAAAACCCGTACAAAATCTATGCCCTTCCAGCAGTACAGTTTATGTCCACCTGCCTAAACATAATGGCATAAAGACGTGTGGAGGAGTGACGGTACAGCGCCACACATTCTTAATCTTGGAACCAGATGGATGCGAGTTGTCACCTTCACAACCCGACCGTTTTACTGCCGAGGAAAGCGCTCTCTGCACCCAATGGATATGTGGTTGGGTGGTGAACAGACACAGCCGATAACAGTGGCGCAAGAAAAATGCACTGCACTTGTCGGGAATCCAACCCCTATCATCCAGTCCTAGTCTTCACTAGAATGACTGAGCTATTCGGACCCTGTTTATGGACTAACAACCTAATTACTCGCCATGCTGTTCACTTCAGATGTCAGAAGACCAAAACATGCCTGTCATTCGAGGTCAGTTCGTCTTGAAGATCGTGGAACTGAGTCTGTCGATCATCTGCATGGGGCTCATCGTCGACCCCATGAACCACAAACTGCAGCTGAACATACACCACATCGGCCTCGTATACGTCACATACGCGGGTTTTATTTTCATCAACACCGTCGTCATTATCGGACAGACGAGAGCTGAGCGCATGCCCCAATTCATGGTAGGTACAACAGCTATCCCTGAGTGGTAGAAGGGTAAAGCAATCCCATTATACGCCTGGACAGACCCTTGGGGTTCCAGGAGGTCGAGGCTCCCAGATTTTTAGACAATCGGCACATGAAGGTGGTAAGGTTGTCAGCCCTACGCACCGGCTTTACAAACCCAGGAAATATTCCTGGTACTCATTTCTGTTAGAGGCTGAGTCGGCCCCAGGGCCATAGTGCGACCGAAAGGATTATGTCAATAAAAATTCCTGAGTTGCGAATTATGTAACCCGAAATATTAAAGTGTGCTTTGACTATCGATTCATTCAATTACGCCATTTTAATTACCGATACGTAGGTTACGTAGCTTTTGAAATGTATGATTATTTGTGAACTGTGAATTGGAAGGTGTGTTGGGTGGCTGCATGAAGTGTCCGGCGTTCACCTCCAAAGGTTGAGGTATACTATGGAAAACTTCAGTCAGAATGCCATAGGGGTAATTAAACAATGGGGCAGGTGTCCAGTTTGGCGGAGAAATCGGATGGGACCCGTGATTCCACGGTTTATCTATCCCTTTGACGCCGGAATTACAAAGCCAGCAGTGCTTTAAAAAATCCAAGAATATGAATAGCCGCCATTACTGTTCACGTTACTGTCGACGACTTTGGCCGATTTTGGTATTCTCAACTGCACACTGCCCGTCGAATGTGGCCGACGTTCGGCGTTAAAGGTCGCTGTTACGATCTGCAGCCACCATTATTCAATATTTCACAAAGTATTTTTCGTGATATACATTTTTTATATTACTTTATGTGTCCATCCTGAATAGCGAGAAGCACAGTTACCCGCAGAAGGAAATCAACAAGACAACACAACGTTATGCTGTCCTGTCAATTATTCTGAACCGTGAAATACATGACTTCAAATTTCAGAAAGCCCCATACAAATTACGTGCAGTTTGTGTCTCTCAAAACCATAAACAAGCTAAGAACTGAAGAAATGTATCACAAATGCGCAGCAGAACATATTAACCCTTTAAAGACGAAGCGTATCTGTTTTATATAAGGACTCAGTGCGTACCGCGCTGCAAACACGCTCCACTTCGGTTATAAAAACCAGTCTCTTAATGTTTTATAAGGCAAAAGTTGCTGTTTGTTCTGAGATTCGTACAAAACACATAAACGCAATGTGAGCATCACGTAGAATTTGTTAATGTTAAACCTGGTGGTACGTAAAGTTACCGCTAGGCTTTAAAAGGTTAAGCTCGATAAGCGGTACTAGAATAACGCGAATAGCTTTCTTTGCTTCTTTAAGGTAAATGTGGAACCAGGTAGGATAAAATATTCACCATCCCTGGAATAGCCGATCTCGCCGGACCAGCATTTGAAAGGAACCCTCCGGAATGCCAACAGGCGACAGCCGGCGAGCTTCAGTGCTCTATGAACGGTGGCATACGTACAGAATGCTTACGAAAGACCACGGGGTTAGTAATTGTTCTTAGCCTACTTTCCTTCCTTCTCGAGAATAGAATGTGTTCATGACATCATCATGCTGTCTGTGCGTACCCACTCTAAATTCTGTTTAACCAGCTGACTGACTTACAAGCAAATTGGTATGAACGTTACGCGAGTGGAACTCAACCCAGTTGCGTACCGTTAAATTTCCTGTAAACAGGAGTAACAAGACCCTGGATGACCGACTTTCAGGACTAAAAGATACAATTAATTGAGGATTCTAAAATGATTTTAAAAAGGTAAGCAGCTTTTGTTAAGGTAATATTTCTGCAAGTGTAAAATAACAAGACCACGATAAGTTTGAGCCTTCTTCGATTTCCAGACGATTAATAATGAATCACTGCAATCAGCTATACATAATCTGTTACGAAGATGATGATACACTGTAGACCCTCGAATTAACGGACCCCTTATGTACGGATAACGGAAATAACGGATGAAATCTGTTGATTCCGACATTTTCGTCCGCAACGGGAATATGTGAAATTAGCGGTCTTGACCGTTAATTAGCGAAGCGGCCGCTAGGTGGCTGACACGGACGAGCGCTCAGTCTTTGCTGACACTCGCGTGTACATAGTAGTGTATTGCTCTGTTCATAACCTGGATCGTGGATTTATTACATTATCTGAAATTTATTAAATTCCAATTAACGATGGCTTCCAGACAAAGGGGTAGTGCTAACAGAACAGCTGTGTACACTGTTATGTGTATGCATTAGTTATATATATATATATACACACACACACACACATATATATATACATATACACACACATATACACATTCAGTATCGTATTACGGTTTTTGCGACTTTTAAGGCTACACACACACACACACACACACCCACACACACACACACACACACACACACACACACACACACACACACACACACACACACACCTAATTCGGAAGTACCAGACAATCGGCATTATCGGACCATTCACTCCCCCTGTTAATCCGTTCATTCGAAGGGCCTACAGTATTTCAACATAGACTACCCACACACTGCTTACAAAATAGGCCTACATTCTGCAAATCAACAACTGTGATATGGCAACGGTGTGGAACTGTGAGGTTACACCCGAAAAATGTAACGCATAAGCCCTTCACAAACAGTAGGCATACGTATCTAACGATTCGTTCATAACAATGAAACAAGAGACGACAGTAACAGCGGTAATAAATTTATAGTACTAGCCTATAAATATTCGCAATAGGAAAACCAGCTTTGTGAGTTCTGCTCAAAACTGCTTGTTTTGTGTTACAGTGGATGCTGTTTTCGCTGACAGGCGGTGTTCTGTTCATGGTAGCGGGATCGATTACCATCAACGACTGGAGAAACCTATGGAGCGCACTCAAACACATGGGATACTCCAAGCAGTACATGGACATGATGATTGCCTCGGGCATCATTGGTATCTTCAACGGTTTCTTTTACCTAATCGATTTCGGTCTTACAGTTGCATTCGCTGGAACACCACCATAATTAGATACGATGCAATTTCCGTAATGGACCAACTGCCAAAAACTTCATTCTTCAGCAATTCTAGACATATTAGTGATTATTTCAGGGTGGAAATAACAGGCAAACTTCTCTTCTCAAAGCACGTCTCACATACATTGGGGACAGCTAAAATATACGAGACAGAAAAAATACGAAATATATTTCAAAAGTATTTGTCGGTTGATGTTAAAAAGAGTCTTTCCGCCAGAAGTATTCAGCTTTGTCACATACGTTTACGGTACACCTCCAATAAGCTTACAGTACTCCTGAACTATGCCATAAATTCTTGCAGTACTCCTGCACTCCGTCACAAATGCTTGCAGTACTCCTGCACTCCGTCACAAATGCTTGCAGTACTCCTGCACTCCGTCACAAATGCTTGCAGCACTCCTGCAGTCGCCATTCATTCGATCTTCTCCCCGGTCTAACTCTTCTAAAAAATGAAGAACTCCCACCATCGATAAGTTAACCATTCAATTGAGAATTGAGCTGGCTGGGGGGGGGGGGGGTTAGATATAAATGCATCATTATGGAATAGGCCCAAAAATGCTCCCAAGTTAGGCATATGGGTGGTAAATACATCTGCTTTCAGTAACAAGAAATACACATTAAAATTGCACTTTTGGTATTAAACTCGTATCGTTCATAAAGCCCAACGACTGCTTTACCTTTAGTAAAAATTCATTATGGTTGCTGTTACATTTTTGTTTGATAAATAATCATGATACTACATTTGAGTTGATCGCACAACTGGACACTGGCTAATCTCTTTGTAGGACAATCCCTACTTTCCGGGGGACTTCGGTGTTCAGTATTTTCAATCAATTGCACGCACCATAACTGTATTGGCGGTCATAGCGCTAATGGAATAAATCCTCTCCAATAAGGAGGGTAACAGTTTATTTAAGATCTGAGATTTACACGTCAGTATCGATTAATATTGCAGCTTTTAGCTTATGTTCCCAATATTTCGGTGCTTACACACCCTGGCAATGGAGACAGAATGTTCCTACAGCATGTTGGAACCGATCTACCAGATTACACTGTGTCACAACCCAGAATACAACACGAAATAACAGTTGAATAATTCTGTACTGATGTACAGCTGTTCAACGTGCAGTTGAGTATTCTTTTCTGTAAAATAATGTATTTTAATATAAAAGAATTTAATAAATTGGCACAATTAAATTATTGTCTCATTTTTCAGTAGTTGGAACTCCGTAAGTAGACACGGTAACATCGTATTGCCAGTTCGCTACTAATATATTTAGGCATCAAAAATTTCAAGTGGCCATGCACATTAATTAAAGAAAAAATTTACAAATAAAGGTAGTACAATTGTAAGATTTATCGGCACTACGAAAGTTATAAAGAACCATTTATGAGCAATTATAGCTGGTGGAAAAAATTAAGAATCAGCCCTTTACAGGGCAGTGACTGGTCATACTAAAGTTAAGACTTCGGCTTCCATCACATGACCATATTCGAGAAAGTCGGCACAATTAAGACGGTACCACAAGCAACAGTTTGTTTAGGCGATAATACAGACTTCTTACGCAAGTTCTGCGGGGCACACATTTCGGACTGGCTCCTGATACCGTGGCACAAAATTGGCACAACCCACATTACTTCACGCTGTCCCACCATCAATACAGTGACCCGGCTGTCCCTCTGCTCTCGGCAGACTTCCCAGTTTTGCGGTAAAAACTACTGAAAACATGATATAACTAATAACCGGTAGAGTGAAATAGATATATTACATTCGGTTTTACGCTAGAGGCGGTATAATATAATTTCTAGTTAAAGCCCTATGTCTGTTACAGACATAAACCGTTATTATTACACTATGCATGTACGCTCCGGTAGCTACTTGTAAAGAAATTAATGGGTACATGGCCCCAAGCTGAGAAAGAGTAACTGAACTCCATAAACTACCCACACTTGGATCACTAGATGCAATAAAATACAAGCAATCCACATTGGATGGCTCCAGTGTTTCCTAGAACTCGAACCTAGAGCGGAACCGCCATGCCAAACTATTCCGCATAAAAAAAAGTCCGTCATTCACAATTTTACGTTCAATTAGCTGTGGCCTATGATAAAGAATACAACAAATAACGCGTGTCACAGGTGAAAGTACAGAAAATGGTCTCATGCAGCCTTTCAAGCACAAAGAGTAACACACATTCCTTTTAATTAACCTTTTAAAGCCTAGTGGTAACTTTACGTACCACCAGGTTTAACATTCAAAAATAGCTGCATGGTGCCCACATTGCCTTTATTTGTTTTGTACGGATCTCAGAACAAAGAGAAAAGTTTACGCTATATATCATTGAGTGAATGTTTTTTATAACCGATTTGGAGAGTGTTTACACCGCGGTACGAGCTGTGTCCTTATATAAAACGTATTACCTTTCGTCTTTAAAGGGTTAAGCGCGTTCACAAAATTCCGAAAAGTGACTATTAACTTCGTCATGTTTGCCTGCCTGCCCGCCTGCCCGCCCGCCCGCCTGCCTGCCTGCATGCCTGCCTGCCTGCCTGTTCGTCTGTCCGTCTCTCTGTCCGCATGGAACAATTCAGCTCCCGCTGGACGAATTTTTATGACATGTAATATTTGAGGACTTTTCGAAAACATGTCGAGAATACTGAAGTGTCATTAAAATCTGACAAGAATAACGGGTACTTACATGAAGACCTATGTACATTTATGATAATATCTTGCTGAATTCTTCTTAGAATGAGAAATGTTTCAGACAAAAGTTGCGGAGAAAATCAAAACCCATTTTATGTTACGCAATCTTTTTTCCGAAAATCATGCCGTGTATGGGACAATGTGAAGAAATAAGGCACAGCAAGACAAGCTACAGATGACAATATAATACGGCGCATGCGCTTTGGATGCCGGATGTTACGCCCTGTCTGTTGACAAATAATTACTGAAGCTTCGCAAATCCCGTAACCGTTGTGTTAGGATATTTAGTGTGCGTGATTACGACGCCTCTTAGATTTTAACGTCACAATGGAAAATTAAAGTTTTACTGAACATATCGAAGTCTGAACTTGCTCGTGAGGCTTATACATGCACGTTATCATATTATACAATGAGACACACAGTCAGTTTACCACCCTCAAACAGCCGATCACTTTTACCGATCGTGAACATGACTGGTAAGAACGGCTGGTACTGAAACTGCTCGCCACAAGAAACGGCTACGTAATATAGGTATAATAAGCTTGCAACTGGCTTACTGACGCAGTACAAAGACTTTACAAGGGCTTCCTTTACTTTCCAAATGAACACACGTTTTTACGGCACATGTGTAAGTGTAATTTCATATACGCCCATAAATACGCCTTTCTTTGTAGATTTTCATGAAATTCATAACTGTGGAACCTTGACACCGGATTTCAAACAAATCAAACAATGAATGTGGAAAGTAGGAATTTTCTCCTAAGTACGGCTTGCACAACGCCGATTTTCACGAAACTCATGGTCACTCAGTAAGTTTTGTGGGTATCCCCCTACCGAATTTTATCCAAATTGAAAGAATAAAGTGGAAAATATGGAGAACATTTTAATTTACGCCCATAAGTAAAGTATGGCTTAATACACCGACTTTCGTGAAACTAATAAAGACGCAAAGGCATTTCGTGGGGATCTCATACATCGAATCTCGCCCAGATCGGTCAACATATAAGGAAACCACGCACATAAATTCATTTACGCCTTTCAGTAAAGTATGGCTGACACTGAGACCATTTTAAACGAAACTCTCGCTTGCTGGACAAGTTTTTGTAACAAATTCCTTCACTGAATTTCATGAAAATCCAGCGAACGGTTTAGCTGCTGATACGAACAGAGAAACAGGCAGAAGAAAGTGGTCATCTAGTAGGGCGTAATTTTTTACTTCGCAAACAACGCCTAAAAATGTACGAATTTCCAACCATTTTGTAACTTTAAAATAACTTTCTCCCCGAAGGCGCTGCGATGTTGGACGTCGATCAGATGTTGTCAGTAATACGCTATATCCTAACTAGCGTCAGTGGCGGAAGGAAACAGAGTTTGTGGTATTTCGTTGCAGGACTGCTCAAGAGTAACACCAAACACAGTGCCAGTAACTGTCCGGGAAACACGCAAGTTGCATCACCATGGCTTCCCTGTCACCTAGCCCTTCGAAGAAGGCAAGAAAAACAGAAACTACACCACCATCAATTGACTTAAAAATTTTAAGGTAAGTATAATGCTGTTTCTTACCCAAGTTAATTTCCTTGATTCGGTTAGGCAAGAATTTAATTATGGACTATTCATCCACAGTGGTCGCGCGATTTAAGGCCTATCTTATACTACTCCACCAATGGAATACTGAGTTTGAATATCACCACGTTGCCGTCCCCCGTGTATCTTCCTTACACCCACAACGGCGTGACAGATTTCTGATTTCCCACCGTGAACTTTTGTGGCTGAACGCGGAGAAATGAGAATCACAGCCTAGCTCCGACGTGAAGTATGAGAAATACTGTCAGGTGCCAACGGGGTGTTTCGGCCAGCGTTGTCGATCGCGTCGTGACAAATAACACTACTCTTTTTTTATTTTAAAGTGATCCATCTCGTTGTGTTTCCAGTTAAGAAGGACCGAGATAAAATATAAAGTCCAGCAAACACAACCTTAGACTTCATTAATAATAATCCCCGTCAATGTTACACTACATGTTTCAGTCTGAAAAGACCATCTTCGGGTGTAATCATACACACATTTGTGTATGATAGCACCTGAAGATGGTCTTTTCAGACCGAAACATATAGTGTAACACTGACGAGGATTATTATCAATAAACTGTGTTTGCTGGACTTTACATTTTATCTCGGTTCTTCTTGAAATAACACTAAACTTAGCACCACGCAGTAGCACTTTGCGTTTGCTGGTGATATATAGCAACTTTTTACGCGTAACGAATACCGTCTGGACATCAGCACTCCCAGTACAGATACACGCGAATAATATTTAATATTTATTGCTTTTCCGCAGCAGCAATGGATAGGAGAACGCGCCTGAATGTTACGTTGTATGTACATTGCCTCTCTTCGTATTGTTATCATTTCGAAAGGCAATGGGGAAATACAGAAATTATACTGAATATAAATTGGGTGTTTCAATCTCCTGTGTAAATTTTACTCGATAAATTATTGACCCTAAGAAACATTTATCTAGTTCTGGTTATGATGTACAAAAAAATGCATGTACAGTGTTCCTCAAAGACGTATCTAAATAAAAATTACATATGTCGACAAATGTTACTACAATTCCTAAATACGTACAATATTTGATAAAAACCAGTCTGTGGTTCTCAATGCTTTGTATGCTTACTAAGAGACGAGTGGACCAATGGATGGAGTGATATCAACAGACGCTCCACAGGGTTTTGAATGCACCCAACATACATGAAGATGTGGTACAGTACAAACCAGTGGTCTTCAAACCGGCGCTCCACAGGCGACTTCCGGCGACTCCGCGAGCACATTTCGTTTATAATAAAACTGGTGAATACAATTTTGAACATTTTAGGTGCAGTCTTTATTCTCCTCCTCATTTTTGTGCATAATAGGAGCTGGGTTCATTCTCAGTGTAAATCACCAATAACAAAACTTTTTTTTCCTTAAATCTGCGTAAATACAATATTGTGTTTTTCTAAACAAAATTTTATGTTTCAAAAACTTTTATTTCCTTTTTGCACCCAAAAAGCATACTTTCACTTTATGGGGTTCCGCGAAAATTCGGAGCTAGTCATAAGGGTTCCACAGACATTAACAGTTTGAAGACCACTGGTTTAGGCCATAGGCAGGTCGTATAATACGGTACAATGTTCTTACAGTATGGATCCAGGAGGGCCTTCACCAAGTCCGACGCCTAAGGGAAACTTTTCATGGATAGAGCGACGTCACAGCGTCCTGCAGTTGGTTAACCATCAGGACACTTCACCGGCATATAACCACGTTCCGCCATCGTCCTACATCTTCAAAATGACGCAGATGGTATGTATCGATAACTACTTCACCTGATCGAAAAATCCTCCGCTCTCTATACAACTCGAAAACGCATTACTGTCTTGATAGTCCACCAGTGACACCAGGGCTGTGGAGTCGGTACATTTTTACCGACTCCGACTCCAACTAAAACTTTCTTCCGACTCCGTCCCCACCTAAAATTCCTTCCG
Organism: Coptotermes formosanus; assembly: GCA_013340265.1. Classification (NCBI taxonomy): domain Eukaryota; kingdom Metazoa; phylum Arthropoda; class Insecta; order Blattodea; family Rhinotermitidae; genus Coptotermes; species Coptotermes formosanus. Next base: position 1,549,103 of record BLKM01010978.1, on the reverse strand, counting down.
ACTCCGACTCCACAGCGCTGAGTGAAACCCAACCTATTCCAGACGAATCCAGACCACACTCTCATAACTTATTTATTTAAGATCCATTTTAATAATATCATATAACTTCGCCCAGATATCCACTTTTGCGGATAAAATGTTCTGTGCATGCTGCATGTCCTAACTACTCACCTTCCTTGATTTGATTCCCTCATATCGAAACACATAAAGTTCAGTTAGGCCCCCAATAAATGGTCCCTAAACTGAATTAAAGTAAATGACGCACTTCCTAAACCTTTGAAGCATAAATGATATACACAGGATTTCATCATTATCTGTTAAGGAGGACTCGAAATATATACTTACGAGTAGAATAGCCCACACAAGTAACCAAATTAAATCACGATAAAGTGTAATACATGTATGCAACATCGAATTTAATCCAAATCTTTCCCGTAGTTTTGATGGTATAATTTACAAACAGGCGGATGGTGATGACAAAGTACTATCTTTTTCAAGACGTATCTAATAAAAACAGGAAGTTCCCAGTACTTGGAAGTGGCTCACCATAAGTAACAAATATCTCCATACAAGATAATAACGCACAGTGTGGTATGTGTTAAGTTTTTAAAGCCTGACACATTACACAACTAAGATATTTGCATATCTGCATGTTTGCAACTGGGACAGGATACTCAGCATATGGATTAAACTAGAGACTGAACAACCAAAGAAAATAGGTTTAATTCGCCCAAGGGGCAAGAGACTCCTCCAAGACAGCCAGACCGGCTCGTAGGACCCACCCGGCCTTCCACACAATGGATACCGGGGTCTCTTATCCCAGAACCAAAGCAAAGGGGGCGTGAAGCTGACCACTCACCTCAATCCAGCACCAAGGTTTAGAATGAGTCGAGTTATACCTCTACTCCCCCTGTATGTTTTCACGGCATGAAAAGGGGCAACTTTATTTACGTGATGTATCATTCGGCTCTTTGTGGCAGATAGTAACCATAGTGTCTACGGGGGCGTATTCCAAAGGGGTGAATGGTGTAACATCTTCCACGACAGCACAAATGTTTCCGTATTTCGTCTGCTCGGCCTACATGATCATCACACCTGTCATCCTTATCAGTTACGTCCTGGGTCACAGAATGCCCGAAATTCTGGTAAGTATATACCACGTCGACAACAAACTGCTTTCGAAAACTGGATTTTTGGAACAGTTTCTTTTCTATCTACTGGAATCTGCACGAACATCAGTACCGGTAGCCTAACTGCGCGTCATTTATTTATTTATTTATTTACTAAGGTTCATTTAAGAAAACTGTCAATAGCACATTATTATACTGCGTCGAGTGATTGGACAATTAACGAATAGTGAACAGGAAAACAGCGCCCGAGATGAGCAATGACAATGGACGCCCCTGACAGAAATTGCGAACTTTAAAAAATATAAAAGTTTTTTTTTATTGAATTTCCTTTTGCTTCAATAATTTCAAATTTGTTGAGTGCATAAAATCAGACTTTTCTTATTTTAATAATTTAATTTTGCGGCCCACTTTGCCACCCCTCGGGCTCTGTTGCCCAGGGCGACCGCACCACTTGCCGCACTCCAGCTACGCCCCTGCTGCAGAAGATATGCAAGGAAACAATCGCTAACTTGCGGTACGATCCCAGCACTTGTAAGTTCCTGTGACCACGGCATGGCGCGTCAAGTTGCGGATGAAGAAGACGCCCTCCAGCTATGAAGGGTACTTGCAAATATATTAAATAGGCAGTCCCGGACAGCCGGCAAGGGGTGGCCGTCCAGGTTGGGTATTGGGCGAGAAGCTAACAAGCCCTCACTGTAAAAAAAGTGTGAACACGTTACACGAAGGTGCGCATGGTCTCTTAGTCTTACACACACAAGCCTGGATAGGAAATCCTGAAGGCAACTGACCACTTGGAGGACTTAGTAGTAGATGGAATGATAATATTAAAATGGATCTTAAAGAAATAAGATTGGAGGCTATGAACTGAACTCACTGGCTCAGGATCGCAATACGCAGCGCGCTCCTGTGAACACGACAGATCTAAACAAGGCATGAGATTCCAGGCTTCTGCCGCGGTGTAGTTGAGTTCTTCGCTCTCCCTGGATGTTACGCAGCATAGGTTGGTAGTCTGTTACTGACATGTCGGGCCTCATCAGTAACCAACTACCAACCTACGCCGTGCAACATGCAAGGAGACGGAAGACGTCAGAGCATATTTAATCTTTGCTCCCCACAAACTGCCGAACTCCGCACCACCGGCGTAATTTCCGCCTCATGTTACAGATCCGCATATTCAACACACTGGGTGGAATTCTGTTCCTGGTGGCTGGAACTGTGGCTCTTCTACAATGGCGCGATTTCAGAAGCGATATTAAAGGCAAACAAGATGACGTTGATAAACAGAAAGCGGCTGTGTTCTTGCTGACAACTGGGGTTCTCTGCCTCGTCAATTCAATGTTTTACCTCTTCGATGTTGCCATCAGCGTCCAATCTACCTTGTCCTCAACATGAAGACTCAGAAAAGGAACTAAACTTCTCAGCAGGACTTATGCAGGATGAAGAAGAGTGAAGGGCGTATTAACCCTTTGGCGCCAAACGACGCACACGCTACGTTGCAGGGTGTTGGATTCAATTCCCGAACGACGCAGCACATACGTCGGTCAATTATGGGGCCAGTCCGGTTGGGGCGTTTCCTTAGGTTTTGCTTTCTTTTGCAAAAGTTTGCACGAAAAAATTAAATACTGTAATTTACTTCCGGAGTTTTGCAGATGGCAACGGGAGTTTAATTCGGGCGCCAAACGGTTGACACACGCATTTTCTGTGAAGTTTTGCACACCTCATACGCCAAGGGTTATTACAGACTGTTGGCAAGCTACTCAAATTTCAGAAACAAAAAAAAATATTATATCTAAAAAATGTTTAAATCCTCAAGTACACGTATATTTTACGTGTGATCCTAACAATTTTTGTAAAAGAAAATTAATTAACCCTTTAAAGACGAAGCGTATCTGTTTTATATAAGGACTCAGTGCGTACCGCGCTGTAAACACTCTCCACTTCGGTTATAAAAACCAGTCTCTTAATGTTTTATAAGCCAAAGTTGCTGTTTGTTCTGAGATCCGTACAAAACACATAAACGCAATGTGGGCACCACGTAGAATTTTTTAATGTTAAACCTGGTGGTACGTAAAGTTACGGCTAGGCTTTAAAAGGTTAAACTCCAAGTACAGCGCCATACACCAAAATGGACATACGCCGTCTGATGTACGCCCCTCCAAAATGAAACCCGTTCACTGACTTCAAAGCTGAAGCCTGATGACACGACCTTCCATATATGGGTTCATATCGTGCACTTTGTAGATTGCAAAATAAGGAGTGTTGATACGAAAACTCGATGAAACTGTAATGCTGCAGTAATGACGTAAGAACTTCCTGATACCAAACAGGACAGCAATAAGAAATAAAAAGTCTTCCTTGTGTTCAAACTTCACGCTCTGGCCGGTTTGCCCCGAAGAACTAACGTCCGGTACCCCATCAGTGGCACGCTAAGTGAGCCTCTGGGCAGGTCTGGATGCGGCAGCGGAAAAAAAAAAGCCCACTACTTTCAGGAATAGATCCCCGTTCGTCTAGGTCGCAGTTCGTGCTTCACAGGTCATATATCTATTACTCTGAACAACTTAGGTGATTACCATGGTATCGCTGACTTCAAGACCTAACCAAACAGGATTTCCGCTAAAATGAGCAAAGGAAATACAAGCGGGTCTAGTGCAGCCGATATCACAGCGAAAGAAGGGGCCCTATAAGGAAGGAAACATTTTGTTGCCTATTTCCTTACGGTATAGAGGCAGTATCCACAACAAGCAGTGTTACATCAGCAGCAGCAGCAGCAGCAGCATGGCAACCCTGCCATCACCCCCAGAAGAACAAACACCGAAGAAGAGGCCTAATTTACCATTGCTGCATTTAAAATCCTACAGGTAACATTGCGATCATCATAATTCTGCGGCAGTCCAATTTATGCATTATTACTACTCTTATTACTAGCGTAATCAAAACTGCATGCACGAATACCCGAAGCGCAGGTCAAGTTCGGGAAATGCCTGCTATCACTCGGTCCAGAATATCTCATCTTCCCGTTTGCTATCTAAAAACATAATGGATAAAATATACACAACTATAAGCGTACCTGTTGTTTCATATGGGTGTGAAACTCGTTCCCTGGCGTCAGGGTAACACCGCCGCCTGAGGATACTTGACCTTGACTTATGGTGGTTGATGGTATGGCACGGCATAAGGCATGTGCGGGGCCGGGGGGCAATATGACGTGATAACACTCTTTGAAATGCCTGCAACAGTGGTATGAGGTTGGACTGGATCCAGCTGGCTCAGGATTGGGCCCAGCGGCGTGTTATTATGAACACGGTAACGATCCTCAAGGATCCACAAACGAGGGAAATTCGGAGGATCAGCGTCTCAAAAAGGACTTAGCACGTAAAAGCGGAAACCTTGTTGAGTTTCACCATATGTGTTTAATTACAGTACTGACCCAGATGGTAATTCTCCTTCATGTTCGACGCCCCGGAATAATGTATCCTGGGCAGACAACCGGCAAGATATCCTGCAATCTGACGACCTGGATGATGATAAAACTTTGCACGACTACAGCCTCCCAGCCCCCTGCATCTTCAAGCTGATGCAAGTGGTACACATCCCTTTCTACACAGCATTACTTAAAACCTTAACACTGATGATAAAACACACCTATTTTACAGATTGCTTGTAACAAGTGCACAAAACAAAGCAATTTCAAACACATAATATTCTATTAGACCATAACTGATGTCTTAATTTCACAATTTCGAGCAAAAAAACGTGGAACAGCTAAAATTATAAATACTAGTAACTTTCTTTTTGTGACAGGTGACCACCATTATATGCACAGTTCTATATTCAGAAGGTCTCAATGCTATACGCAACAACATAACATCACAGCTGTTCCCCTACATAATCTGCTCCATATACCTAATCATCACGCCAGTCATCCTCATCAGTTATGTCATGGGAAAAAGAATGCCGGAACTTATTGTAAGCTTTCCAAAATGATTTTGATCTGTCATAAGACAATGCCATTACAATATCCAAAACTAAGCTGAAAGAAACAATTTCATTTCTTCACAGGTCCGAATATTTAATGCTCTGGGTGGAATCCTGTTCCTGGTGGCTGGAGTGGTTGCCTTAGAAGGCTACAGTTTCTATTTAATTACATACACACTTCAGCTGGATAACGATTCACGCGGAGATGAGGGCGAAACAGTGGAAGAGGAAGATATTATTCAAATGCTTAACAGACAAGGCACCTTCTTGCTAGTATCTGGCATTCTCTGCCTTCTAAATTCAGTGTTTTATTTCCTTGATGTCGGTTGGAGCATATATGCCACTTTGTCGTCTCTGTGAAGCTTTAGAATGCAGATAGACATCTCAGTATGATCAGACAATATGTGTAAACAGACACCTTCTGAATATCTTTCACACTAGTTTCCAGTAAACTGATAAACCTAGTCACTCATCTGTGTAAGATGAAAAGGTAAAGCTTTGCTCATTCTTAACCTTGACACTAGAAAAGGATGAGTGTTAACTGATTTGTAACTGGCACATGAAACAAATGCCTCCAGATTTATAAGGTTCCGATAACCATATATCACATTCAGAACTCTGACCATCTTCCTGTGCTAAAACTAAAATTCTGCTTTATATTTTTTACAAGTAATGGTGGACAGGTTTGATAAAGCAAGTAAGCTCGAATACACAGAGAATGCTGATGATCCATGGTCACGCAAATAAAAAGAACAAGGCAGCCAATGCACATATAAACATAACGTTGAGGCACACATTCAAGTAACTAATACTTTATTCAAAAAGAAGTACTTCATAGATAACAATAACAAAAAATTATTTACATAACATGCCTACATTTTGCAACAGATTTTATTCTTTTACATCTCTAGAGCCATCAATATCCCAAAGTGAGCAGACACAGAGGAAAATTGCGTAAAATCCTGCTACTGTAAATGCCCTTTTGTAAATACAAAACACTAAAATCAAGAACTGAACTGTGTGTGAATTCTGGCTCAAGCACTTTGCTTGGCTGGCTAACACTACTGCCTTCCACCACTGCAAAATGGGCTGCCTCGAGTGTGGTTAAAGTTGCTGCTATGGTTCCTGAGATGGCTGACAGAACAAAGTCCTTCTGCTGTAATGTGAGGTTTAGAAAATTTTTCTGGTTTTAATACTGAGCTGTATAAACATCAAAGGAACATACTACCTTCTTCAGGACTAATAAACAAAAGTGATTAAGTGCCACAGGAAAAAAGATAAACTGTGCCTGTATCAAGTTTGGGGCAGTCTGAAACAACAGTTAAATTTTGATGGGTAACACAGCTGAAAATCCCTCATTGAAGTAAATGGCAAAGTGCTAAACTGCAGCGTGAGCATTGTTGCATAGGTGTACATACTTGAGCCAAGTCTTCCATAACAAAATTTTGGCACAGTCAGCCAGCACCACACATTCACTTGGTTCAGTAGTAGATTTCAGTCCAGTGAGAAACTTACTTTGCTGTGAAGTAACAAAGGAATCTAATAACAGAAACGACACTTCATCTGTTAAGATATCAATCCAGTAATCACTGGATTTTATTAGGGTCTCCAGGACTTTTTGTCTGTTGTTAACCACTGTTTGCACACAACAGTTCCAATATAAATTTCTTCAAAAATATTTTCAAGAATTTCTGTCAGTTTTTGCAAGAAAAAAATTCCTTGCACTCACTAAAGAAGCAGCGTTGAGTAGCAGGACTGCAGATCATATTTGCTGACTGTTATGACAGCTGGAGAGATGAGTATCAGAATCTGTTGTTATCTGAAACAATTTGAAGTCTCTCCAACACTTTCTTCATATTCTGATATGCGGATGCACACAGGCACGCACACGCACGCAAGCGCGCATACACACACACACACACACACACACACACACACACACACACACACACACACACACACACACACACACACACACACACACACAGTGGTCCCACCTAATCCAGCCAGGCAAAGTTCCTTGGGCACAGGTATCAAATCCTGACAACCCCACATCCACTTCAAGATGACTTCACTTAAAATGAGTATACACTTTCTTTAGAGTACTAAGAACTAGTTTCTTTTGTTAACCTGTTAAAGCCTAGTGGTAACTTTACATACCGCCAGGTTTAACATTAAAAAATTCTACATGGTGCCCACATTGCGCTTATGTGTTTTGTATGGATCTCAGAACAAACAGCAACTTTTGCCTTATAAAACATTAAGTGATTGGTTTTTATAACCGAAGTGGAGACTGTTTACAGCGCGGTACGCACTGAGTCCTTATATAAAACAGATACGCTTCGTCTTTAAAGGGTTAATGAGTTTTAGTTCCACTGGCCTTAACAGACACAAAGGTCTCTTTCCCGGACATCACTCTGCTAATCTCAACACTACAGAAAAACTTTTTATTGCACCTGCAACTGTTGGATGTGAATTTCCTTGGGCTTAGACTTAGCTGAAAACAAAACACATTGCTATTTCACAAGTGTTTAGTTTCGGAATCATTTATATGGTAGCTCAACCTCACTTTGCATTTGCCCAGTGCTCCAACTTTTGAGCATAATACTTCCGAACCATTAGCTGTTGAAGGCCCTGATTTTTCTTTGTCACACAGAATGTCAAAGGTTTATCCTTTAATGTATCCTTCTTGCCAGAAGATGTTCATTAATTTTCCAAAATGTAGGAGCCACGTCAAAATCATAGGTGCCAGACGGATGACACAAAGCAAGTTCTGTACTGAGGACCCACAAATAGTAGGCACCACTATACAAAATGCAGCCACCCAGGCAACAGCGGGCCCATGATTTCTCTCTCCCTGTCTCTTTACTTTGGCCAGTGATTTGTGAACACATGGGATACTGTCACTGAGTGACTGCACAGACGTGTCTCCCATACAATAGCATTCATCATTAGTCATCATCATCATCATCATCATCGTTGTCGTCGTCGTTGTAACCACTACCACTACCACCACCACCACCACCACCACCACCACCACCACCACATCTCTGACAATGAGACTGTCACCTCTACTTCATCAATAGTGAACTACAACTTCACTTTTTACAGCATTTACCACATCCTTTGTCCTTGCCTGTCAAGTGAGGAAAAACACTAATCATCCATTGTAAGGATGACAACAAACAGAAAATTTCAGTCATATTCCACAAATGAGAACACTGAACAAAACTAGGTAACACAGGCACAAAATTCTCATCATGTAGGGAAAATGTAGGCACTTGTTTAAATGAATCCTGAGCATTCATTAGTTGCCTAAATGCTGACGTGGTACTGCTCTGACATAAAAGAAGTTTACATACAGTAGCCCTAAGAGCCACAATATCCAGCAAGCTCTGTTAACCACAACCTGGCGAAGACATCCATTACATATCACAATTCCATCAACTGGCACCAACCAGCACCAATTCTGAGAGTTCAACCACTAATTACTCAATCTCTTGTTGGGTCTTTTAGATTAAATACATGCAGTGTTATATAAGTTGTGATAAGAAATGAATATGAAGTGCAGTAGGGAAAACAGGACAGAATATTGAGTGACAAATTAAGTGATTAAGTCTAACCATGAGGTTGCTAGATAAAGAGTTGTAATATCTCAAGAATTATGATATCCAGCAACCCTTTGGCCCCAGTAATATTGAATACTGCACATTTGCTGTACATGCCAGCTCATATTTGACGTTATCACCATGGTAACTATGAAGATTATTGAAATCTGGGACATGATGACATAACTATGTAGCTGCACATCCCAAAAGACAGTAATATAAATACATAGTTGGTTGTTACAGGTATTTTATAAGCATATTATATTATATTATATTATATTATATTATATTACACATAGCTAGCAGATTTGAAGTCGTAAAACTAAGGCCCTGGATAAGACTACACTGCCCAGATAGCTCGACACATTCTTCCTTGAAAAAGTTTACTGGTATTCAATCAGGCATAAAAATGTGATATTTGACGTTCTTACAACAGTGCTGGTGAATATTCAGGTCTTTTTGAGATGTTAAAATGTGTCAGCTGTTAAACAGTATGAATAGTTTAAAGGCTCAAGCAGAAGAAGGAAAAAGTACAAGAAGTGTTCTTGGTCAGCTTGATCCTAAGGGTGAAGGTTCCATGGTCGTTTTGGAAGGTCAGTAACTACTTAGTTGTCCACATGGCATAACATTCCAGAAGGTTTGCACGTAAGACACAGAAGTTCCCGATTTTATGGAATCCACCTGCCACTACCACCGGTCCTGAGACAATTCAATCCAGTTCAAACCTTCACATTCTAGTTTTGTGACTTAACTGTGTTTTCCTTGGTTTGATGAATGATGCTTTCAATTGCACTTGCCAGAAAGGACTGAGAAAAATGGCACAAACCTCAGACAGGATGGCTGGTCTCAAGGTTAAGTGGAAATTAACATATCAAACAACTGACCCTTTAAAGCAATGTGGTAACAATATGTTCCACCTGTTTTAACATAAGAAAATTGCATTTCACCCTCAAGGTACTCATATGTTTCCTAATTTCTCAGCATAAACGGTGGTTACTGCCCTACATGACATTAAACTGTAGGATCTGTAATGGTACCACAGTGTGCTTAATAAGAGGCAGGTACTCTATTTTGGATGCATTCATGAAGTTGTGAAAAGTGACTAAGAGCTTTGTCATGTCTGTCAGTCTGTCTGTCCATCCACATGGAATTACTTGGCTCCCAGTGAACAGATTTTCATGGAAATTTATGTTGGGGATTTTTAATCAGAAAATTTATGCTTGTTCAAAGGGGACAAAAATATCAGGTACATTACATAGAGACCTATATGTTTTCATAATTTCTCGTTGAATTATTCCAGCAATGAAGCTCCAGATAAAAGTTGTAGAGAAAATCGAAATACACATTTCACATCAATCTTTTTTTCGAAAACCGTGTCGTTTACGTGATAATTACGAAAAATATGGCAGAGCCAGATGGGCCATCATCATCATCATCATCATCATCATCATCATCATCATCATCGAACACAATACGGTGCAAAGGAGATACGATTTAAAAGATACATATATAGAGTAATAATATTTAATGCTTACTGGTTTCGGCCAGGTGAAACTTTGAGGTTCATGCATCTTCATTAAGAATAATTAAGGAAGAGATACAGTCATAATGTTTAAGACTTATTTCTGTATTCTTCATTATAACGACATAATAATATGGCACCATAGAAATTGCAAAACCTTTCGTCAAGCTGAAAATTTGAGGTTATGTATGATCGACATGTTTAAGGAAGACAAAATCGTTGTAGCTATATATTAAGTTTTAAAAATAAATACAACCGCATACGCCCATAACATTAATAACATTCTATAATACACATACAAACTACCAACAACAAAAAACGTGTGACCCCAGCGAATTAAATTGCGTGACCAACTGCGAAGAGTTCCGGATGCAAAGAACCCAGCGCTCCTCAGTGTTACATTATACGTACATTTCCCATACGTTACATACCTAATACGTAAAATTCGTGCTGCATGTGGTCAAATCATAATTATTACGTAAATATTATAAACAAAATTCCTATCATACAGAATATTCAAGAAAAAATACACTCCATACATACAGCTTTCCTGACGCCAAACATGATAGGTGATTTCTGTTTAAGTAATAAAAATCAAACACTTGTTTTCTCTACAATAAGATATTCACGAAATCTAAATCATACCTTCTGCGCTTTAGCAAGGTACACCCACAGCAACCGCCAAGTAGAAAATTTCTTCATGTCACTAAAATTGTACTGCATTTCCTTTGACGCGTACCTAGCAGAAAGTGGGGATCGGTAAATACAGAATTCATTATTCTCGCTGTAGCCCTCATTCATCTTCAAATACTGTCACTAACAAATCAAAGCTGATCACACTACGACTCGTCGTGCTGAAGACACGCTTGTTCCCCCGCCCCTTCACAGAGCTACCACCACAGAACTGATATCACTTTAGCTGGTGATGCTGATTTCCTACGTTTATTCAATAAATATGAATATTTCTTCTGTCTTATTTAGCACATGAAATACTACCTAATAAAGAAATAAATCTCAGAGATTTTCGCCCATTAAGGCATAAAAGAATCTTGTCTGTAATTATCGGTTTAAATGTACTGAGAATGATACGATTGGCAACACTACTCCGTGCGACCATAATATAGCAATTGCCCTTTGCCCGCCACAATCAAATTTTATGACGTAAGACAACCTCATTGACCCTGACCGTACGTCAAAACGACGAGTCGTGAGGCTATCAGAGATAAACATAATAAAAACAATAAAAAGGTCGACTTTTTCACACAGGGTGCGTCCCCGAACAATAACCTCCGTGTCTGATACATTAAGCATGCGTCCAAAATTTTGTCCACCTGGGAATTTTTCACATGTCCCCATTACTTTTCAACGTTTGCAAGGTTACGTTCCCCATATGAAGTGCACTCAGTTCCTAAAGCTTATCACAACGGTTCAATTTCACATAACGCAACTACAAAGAAACAAGTGGTGAACTTGCAGGTTTTGGGTGAGGAAACCTGAAATGAGACAGTAGCGAAGACTTTTGTGTAGGTAGGAGAGTAGCATTAAAATAAATCTCAAATAAATAGGCTGGGGAGTGGATTCACTTGGCTACCGACAGCGACCAGTGGCGGCTTTTGTGGACACGCGGTATTAAACTCTCGGGTTCCATAAAATGCCGGGAATTCTTTACTAACTGAAGAACTAACAGTTTCTGAAGAAGCAGTCTGCTTCATGGTGTTGGTTAGGTATAACACAACCATATAATAATGCTTATAATTACACCGGCGAGGACTTCATTATGTAAAGGTCAATTTGTAATAACTGAAACAGTCGTACTTTTATATGTTTGGTTTTATTATGCTATTTTATGTTTCTTTGCGTAGTTGACTTAATATTAATAAATTATGAACTGTGCTAGATAGCGAAAAATTTTCTGCCTTCACAGGAGATCACTGAGTCTAAAAGTCCGGATACCTATGCTTTAAGACGTACGATCGGAGCGTAATAATTTGAAAACCAAACACCACCGTATAAGCGATATGTTTCTCTGTTTCGTAGAAAATTATTTGCGACTTTGTGGTGGGAAAAGGGGAGCTTACCTTGCGGCAAGATTCTGGTATGGCCCAAACCACAATTATCTAATTCGCCACAGTTGGACTCTGTCTGGAAGCAAGCGCATCCTGGCCATTAAAGCAGATCGGTGGCTGTCGTATTCCACAGTCGCTTATGTGTATTGCACACTGGAATTCAAAAAATGGCGTTTGGTGCCAGATCCGGTTTTCTTGGGAAGCCGTACCCCTGTGACCCCAACCGTGATGGGACATAGCCCCTGTACGTAAAGATAATCCACGTCATTAAAATTTCAATACCGATTAATTTGACGAATATATATTAGTAGTGAGTTCCCCCCCCCCCCCCATGGCGCATCAGCCCGTAGTGGGCCAGGGCCTCCTCATTGTCGAGGCTTCGCAATCACACACAGACACACCATACTCGGCAGGAATCCTCTGGGCGAGTGATCAGCCCGACGCAGAGACCTCTACCTGACAACACCCAACACTCACAACAGACAGACATCCATGGCCCCGGCGTGATTTGTAACCACGATCCCGGCAAGCTAGCGGCTGCAGACCCACGCTTTAGACCCCGCGGCCCTTGGGATCGGCAGCAGTGAGTTTAGCCGTAAGAAAGACGGAATAACAAATAACGGGTAATACAAGATTTTTTACCCCTAATAAAATAAAATCAAACAACTAGAAACAGACATAAGTAATTACGTTTTTACGTATTACAAACTTATGTTAATGACGAAAAGACTTAAAATAAACATTATTTGGAATTACAGCCCTGCTCTGCTTTAAAATTGGTCTTTGACTTGCTGCTTATCCGGCGTATATTCTGGTTACTTTAATGTGGCACATCCACTTTGTGTTACGAAATAAAAATGAATATTGCACTCAGTCAACACAACATTGCATTCTAGAAGAATAAAGGCCGTTATTGCTTCCTCAATAGGCCTACTTTTTGCTCTTTCACGGTAACAATGGTTACGCGCACGCGCCTCAATGTTACGAAATACGGCCACTGCCTCTCTTGTTCTCTCTCTCTCTCTCTCTCTCTGTTTCTGTCGCCCTGTACTGATGGAGGCATTGCGACAAACCGATCGCTCGTCCAAGGATTCCTACCAAGTACCAAGTAATGTCATGAAGAGTGCTCTGCTTGAGAAGACAGACAGATCTCGCCTAACAAAGAAATTCCCCATATTTTATGGCATTCTAAAATCTATTACTGTTCACAAGAGACCACCACTCCTCCGTGTCCAGAGCCAGATAACTCCCATCCACACACCCCCAAAATAGTTCCCTGACATCCACTTTAATATTATCCTCCCATCCATGCCTATGTATTTGAAGTGCGTTTTTATATTTTGCAATAAACCCCCTTTATGAATTTATTTTCTCTCCCATACTAATAATTTTATAATCTTAATAATATTTGGCTAGAAGTAGGCCGACACGTTGTCTACAATTTGGAGGAGGTTGTTGCTTCCATGTTTGGGGTGTAGGTGTACCTTGCAGTTGAAGGCAGAAAACTCATCCAAAACTCTGGGACCTATATACGAATCTGCATGGCTTCATATCTCAGAATAGTGGAATCTTCCAACAACACCGCTGTGAGAACCTCAAATGTCGCAGACGTAAGTAAACAAAGGAAGGGGTAAGTAAAAATATTTTCCCTTGTGCACACCATGAAGGCATATGTTGGACTGGAGATGCAGCCCACTCATTCTTAATCTTGGCACTAGGTGGAGGTCAATGGTCAGGTCACGCCCTGGACACTCCCATCACCCCCCCCCCCGCACCATAAGAACTCCCACGGTCCCCAGTGAACAGCACAGTGGGTGTCTGGGTGACTGGGTGAGTTCTAGAATTGGTCTCCGTCTCGCCAGCGGGAAAAGAAAGACTTACTGTGCCAGCATGTGTCAAGAAATCTGACCTGACATATTTCAGACCCAATTTGTTTCCTTCGTTGTATGTATGTCAGATTATTTAACGTACTAAAAAGTACAGAATTCACAGTTCTTACATCTTTCTCTTAGAAACCAAAGAACAAAGCGTTTTCAGTTGAGTGTCGCGATTCTTCTTCTCTATGCTAACGAGAACAGGCATTTGAATTACTACACAAGAAGTCATTTCCTTTAAAGACTTTGTTGTCATAAGCTGCTACTTGTCAACGCTCCAAGGACAAGGGCTGGAAATGAGAAACACGAGCGCTAATGACCGGGGAACACGTATTATACCGCGTAAAATTGAAAAGTGGACTATAGACCATTGGAAGATCCTTTCGACTGAGCCGATGTTTCTGCCTGTATTAGTAGCATTTTGCTTTGGGTAGGTTTTGGTTAAATTGTGAAGTCTTCTGTTAGTCTTAAACGCTGTCAGCATTAAATTAATCGGAACCAGAACATGCATAGTTTTGTCCCTGACGACAAGAGATTAGTCCTCGATTAAAACCGTTAAATTCTCACAAAAGAATTCAAATTTGTTTGAAAAATACCACACAGAATTAAGTTTTCATTTATTAATTTTTAAAAACAACATACTTGAAACAAACCTCCCTCTTTTCTACTCTAAATAAAAGTGTAGTTTAAGGATTCGCGTAAACTCGTGTCCTTCTGAATTCACTTGGGAGTTACGCCGATATTATTTCATTGCATTTTATCAAACAGTTGCTGAGATATTAATGCCTCTATAAAACCTCGCGTAAATTTTCAAAAGCCCACAATAAAGCTGCAACTAGAGAACCTTCAAAACTGGATTAAAATCCTTCACGTAAGTTTCAGTACAGGCTTAAAAAGCATGAGTATGAAGATTTAACGTCTTCTGGGATGCTAGGCCGTGCTGAATGGTAAATAGTTACTGACGTTTGAGTGTGTCTGTAGCCTCAGGTATCTAGCACGCAAAGCGCATGCGCTGTAATATATCGTCATCTGTGGCCTCTACGGCTCTGCCACATTCTTCCACATTACCTAAAAAAGGGCATGGATTTCGAAAAATGTATTGAACATAACATGTGTGTTCTGATTTGTTCTAAAACTTTATCTGAAACATTTCTAATTATAAGAAGGATCCAGCGAGATGATATGATGAATTTATGTAGGGCTTCACGTAAATTACCCGTTATTCTTGTCAGGTTTTAATCAAACTTGAATTTTCTCGACAGATTCTCGAAGAATATTCAAATATCAAATTTCAAGAAACTCCTTCCAGTGGGATAGGAGTTGTTCCATGCAGAAAGACGGACGGACTGACGGCCAGACAGACAGATATGACAAGGTTAATAATCGTTTTTCGCACTTTTGCAAACATGCCTAAAAACAAAGCAACATATGTCTGTCTGGTTCTGAACTCCTTGCCTGAGTCACAGTTTTATATTTTAGCGTGTGTAAACTGCGAGGTTCTTGATGGGAAAATGTGCGTATAAGATAATGGAAGAGGGTTCATGTAATACTACTGTAAACCCTGAAAGAGGAGAAAGAATGACATTGAAACTGTCTAGAAAAACCGACGTCCTAAATAAAGAAACCTGAGTCAACAACAGCAGCAACAAACCAGTAGCCATGACCGATTGCAACCGGAGTGGATTTGGTCAAGCTTCAGGATAGTACGCTCTTTCAACCAGAGGAACTAATAGCATGATTCTGCGTACAGGCAGCCACGTACGACTACTGAGGGTGAATCACAGAACGAATGCGAATACCGATGGTACGAAAGATATCTTCGATCTTCTGGGATGTTACACAGCGTACATTGGTAGTTATTTACCCACGTTTCGGGACAACCTATCGGTCCCATCTTCAAGGACCAACTGTCCAAGATCCTTGACCGTTGAAGATCGGACTGAGAGGTTGTACCGAAACGTCGATAACTAGTTGGCAATCTACGCTGCGTAACATCCCAGAAGAGCGAAGATGTCATTCACGCCGAGGCAGAAGCCTGAAATCACGCATATGGTACACGTATTAAACATATGAAATGAAAATTTCTACTTTCACAAATAAATCCACGGGTATTAAGATGCAGTAATATTCAAAGAGTAAAAATTATGCGAGATCTCAGCTTCTCATAGTGGTGTTGCTTTCATGTTACACTGTGTCTGCTGGTGAACACGGACGAGTCAAAAGATCGTTTTACATTCATGGTCAGCGTCAAGCAATCCGCTGCCCACTTGTAACGCTTTAACCTGAAGACGAAGGTACTTCGAAACGTCTGCCAGTGTTTACGGTGTAACATCCAAGAAGACTTCAACTTAAGCGAGAAATTATACTAGGCAATAACATTACTAAAGCCGATTGCAGCGGCCGCGCGGTCTAAGGCGTGGGTCTGCGGCCATTCCCTTGTTGGGATTGTGGATTCGAATCCCGCCAGGGGCATGGATCTTTTCTCTTGGGAGTGTTCTGATGTGTAGGTAGAGGTCTCTGCTACATGCCGATCCCTCCTCCAGAGGATTCCTACCGTGTGTGTTTGTTATTGAGTTCGATCACGTACAACAGTAACCCACTACATCTACGATGAAAAGAGGCCGGACTAAAAAATTATCAAACCCGTCGCATAATTTAATTAGAACATCCAAGAAGACCGTAGTATTGAGTAGGATATTTTATTCATGTAGACAGAAGGGATACAGAAATAAAAGTATAAACTTAAAAAAATGAAATCGAAGTACTACAAAGAATGTGGCAAAGATGTTAGTAGAAACAATGACTGCAACATATAAGGTAAGCAAACTCTTGCAAATACTGTCGTGAGGTCAGGCCATTTTAAGAAAATGGACTCCCGAAAAATATGAAGTAAGAGGAACGAGGTTTCTGTAATCGATTCCGTAATGTAAGACTAGAAGAACCTACGAAATACCAAGAAGAAAATTAGTTACTTCAAATAACATTACTGAAACTTAAAACTACCAAAATAATTGACCACAACACGTAGATATAACAAATGAAGGCAAAACGGATATGAAAGCATACAGTGCTTGGACAAAGTGATCATGTAAGTCTGAATGAATGATGTGAAGAAATAAACAAGAAATAAAACAATAATTATGATGATGATAACAATAGTAATAAGAATAATTATTACTATTATTGTTACTGTGTCCTCAAGTGTGTCCACTGGATGACAGAAGCTTTTGGATGACTGGCGGAGTTAAAACTGGCACAGGAAACACGAAGTGCTCGGAGAAATTCCCTTCCCTCTTCCACTTGTCAGCCACAGATTTCACACGGACTACACCAGGATTGAACCTGTAGCTTTGAGGTGACAAATCGGAGGCTGCACTGCCCGAGGATAATATTAAAATGGAATTTCAAGATATAGGGTGTGAATTTTTTTATTGTATTCATATGGCTACGGACACGTATTAAGAGTGGTCTGGTTTAAGCGCGGTAATAACCCCATGATTTCCATAAAATTACATGTTTCTTGACTAGCTAAAGGGCAATCAGCTTCTAAACAGCAACAGTTTTTAGAACCATCAACGAAGGACCATAAAGCAAACAAACGGCGTTATTTTGTGTTCAGTCGACTACTGAGAAATAAGGCATATCAATTACGTGAGCATGTGTGTACTTGTGGAGGGTGAGGCGTGGAGTGTTGCCGGTGGGAAAGTGCAGGGAGACGGTTGTGATTATTGTTCAGTCACAATACAGACACGAGAGAGACACAACTATTGTTTGTAGCGTCCAGTTAATTTGTGTGCTTCCACAAGTGAAACAAATAACCGATGTACTTCAGAGAAGACATTCACTTGCGTGAATTGAAACGTAAATCATGAAGAAGTTGGTGGCGATTTGAAGGTGAAATTCTGGGATTTTCATTGTGAACAAACGACAAAGTATACGTGAAGTTACGGAACGGAGCGACATGGCGTGTGACAAGATAGTGGCTGTTAAGGTGCTCGAACTGGTAAGTTGGTGACACAGACACACACTGATAGTGTCGATACTGATACACGTGTTAGCGCGAATGCGGTGGTGGAACCTCCGTCCGTGGATACAATTACAGGCGCCTTCGTAGAATTGCAAAAAGTGACTATTAGTATCGTCATGTCTGTCCGTCCGTCCGTCCGCATGGAACAACTCGGCTCCCACTGGAGGGATTTTCATGAAATTTTATATTTGATGATTTTTCGAAAATCTGTCGACGAAATTAAAGTTTCATTAAAATAATACAGAATAAGGGGCACTTTACACGAAGACCTGTGCACATTTATGATAATATCTCGCTGCATGCTCCTTAGAATAAGAAATTTTTCAGACAAAACTTGTAGAGATAATCAAAACACGTTTCGTGTTCAATAATTTTTTCCCCGCAAATCGTGCCGTTTATGAGATAATGTGGAAAAATATGATAGATCCAGACTGGCCACAGATGATAATTTAACAGGGTGCGTGCGTTTTGAATGATGGATAAATAAGGCAAGCATAATGTTAATACTTACTGCTCTTCCACGGCAACAGTGGTTAGGCGAACGCCCCTCAATATTAAATTATAGTACATTTATTGTCTCGTAGTTCGGTATAAAAGAAAATACCACATCATATTAGGGTTCTACAGCCCATATTCAAAGGTGATGAAATATTTTCTTTTGGCTGGCAAACACCGTTACCTCTGACAAACACACCTCATTGCCCGTCAAGTTTTTTATTTTACGCAAGTCGACACGTTGGGACTAGCGACAGTTGTCAGATAAAATAATGTTCCTATACAGTATATGTACGGAAGACGAAAGAATCAACAGGAGGTTTGAGGAAACTGCATAATGAGGAGTTCCGTAATTTCCACTGTTCATCAGAGATCATTAGGGCGATTAAATAAATAAAAAAGGGGCCCAAGATCGACGGGAAATGTAACACGCATGGAAATACTTTATAAATGCACGCAAAATTCTTGTCCGAAAATAACATTAAAAGGTTTGTTATAGAAACAGGAGTGCGAGGCTTTGGGTAAAGCGCGGGTCTGTGGCCCTTGGGAACGCAGTTCAACAGAGGGAGAAAAATTTATTGACCGTGTGAGTGATTATCGGCGTCTAAAGAAGGATTCTTTAATTCATGGAATTTTTCGTACGCCCAAATTCACGACACTCTGATAATTGCTCTGTAGATTGTGAAACAGCGAACTGAAATAGCATGTGTCATCGGTATTGAGTCACAGGGCGTAACCAGCACTGTAATATACTGGTATATCCTCTCGGAGATTTCGAAGAGTTTAGTGGAAAATTCGCCTCCATTCCTGCTACCACGCTGCATAACGATAAGTGGCAACAAAGGGCAGCACAGTGGCAAGTCAAGAAAATGGCAGCAAATCCTTATTCTTGTCTTGAACGGCAGTGCCCAATATATTCATTGACAATATTGCCTGGTCACGTAGCACGTAGCATTTGTTGAGCGGTTGATACAGCTGATTGGTGACTCCCATAAAATTAAATTAATATTACGACGGTGACCAAATCAAGGTTACGATGGAACATGTATTATGCACGGAAGAAGTCTGAAAACTCTGGGGAAAGTCAGATGTAAAAGGGAAGATAATAAATACCGATTTATTTTACAGACAAACACAGGACTTGAACATTACACGTTCCTTTATTTAGTTTTCTACATATTTCGGCCGTTTGATTCAGTCATTATCGGATAGAAACGCAAGTACATGTCGAAGGTGTACTACAGAAGAGGCCTATCCTTCACAATTTGTATAATAAAATACATAAATACGTTATTATTCCCAATAAAGGAATAATAAACACATAAAATAGAAGTTAAAATTTCATTAAAACCCAGGAATTTGTAGCCTGTGAGGATGGATGAGATTCCTATACGTTATCACATCAATACGTGACAGGAAGATAGTATTAAGACAGATGTTTGACCCTTTAAAGACGACACTTATCTGTTTTATATAAGAACTCAGTGCGTACCGCGCTGTAAACACTCTCCATTTCGGTTATAAAAACCAGTCTCTTAATGTTTTATAAGGCAAAAGTTGCTGTTTGTTCTGAGATCCGTACAAAATACATAAACGCAATGTGGGCACCACGTAGAATTTTTTAATGTTAAACCTGGTGGTATGTAAATTTACCGCTAGGCTTTAAAAGGTTAAAGAAGAGAAAGTGAAGGTGTGGAGTGGGGCCATGAGGCTCAAGATCGGGATTATTGGTGGGAACGCGTCAGAGAATTTTTCGGCCCACGTAAAGGGTGGGATATTTGTTGGCCAGCTGTGGAACTGTCAGCTTCTCAAGAATGACTTTATTCGCAACTTCACCCACACGTGTCTCGAATCCCAGCGACGGGCGGCCTATGTGCTTTCCTGGCCTCAGTTACCCACCTCTTTGATACAAGGCAACTTGTTTATTTTGGCCACCCGTGATTCCTCTCAAACCCAGCCAGCTTAACGAAAATTGTGTTAAAGTGTCCCATTTTTGTTACCTATAGCAGCTACGTACTTAATTATTGTCTTCTGTTAAATTTTTTCACAGGGTTAAGCCCTTTGGAGAATTACAGATTATTTCTTTTATCTGTTGTACACTGTGCATATTACAATTTATTAAGACAAACCAACAAATATGCGCTGCTCACAATGGTGTATTATATTGAATTAATGTTACCCCTACACGTTTCGGTGGTCAAGCCACCATCGTCAGGGAGTGTTATACGCTACAGTTGCCATATTCATCTAAACTATGAGCTATTTCATATGTAACCAAAGGTTTAAGTTTTTTATTAGTGTACGTAAGTCCACTCAGTACAATTTTTGTGGTAGTGTGCCTTCCTTCCTGCTGGATAGTTTTAAAATAGGACACTGTTCTAGTTAGTGTACTTAGTTAAAATTAAAGACAGTTGTTTTGTCTATGTTTGGACTACACGGTTAAAACTGTCGTACGGAGAATACAGTAGAAAGATAAAAAGATAAAATATATACACGCCATCCTTAAAAGCAGTTACATACTTTACCTTTTTTCTTTCTACTGTATGTATTCTCCGTACGACAGTTTTAACCATATAGTCCAAACATAGACAAATGAATTGTCTTTAATTTTAACTAAGTATACGGGCTAGAAGAGTGTCTTATTTTAAAACTATCCAGCACGAAGGAAGGCACACTGTCACAAAAATTGTACTGAGTGGACTTACGTACACCAACAAAAAACTTAGAACTTTGGTTGCATATGAAATAGGTCATAGTTTAGATGTATATGGCAGCTGTAGCGTATAATAACCTCTGACGATGGTGGCTTGACCACCGAAACATGTAGGGGTAACAATAATTCAATATAATACACCATTGTAAATAGTGTGCATATTTGTTGGTTTTACTTAATAATAATAGTTTCTTTTATCGCCGTACCGAGCACAGCATCTTCTTCCCTTGCAAAGCCTACATCCGCCGAGACATCCCCTGACAGCTGCGGTGATCAGAGCAAGAACAGAAGAATCGCACTGTACTTTGTTTTTGACCCCATGCCTAGTGTCAACGCCAGATACACAATTAAACTCAATGGATCTCAAGAAACGTGACAGATATTTTACTAGTGAGCCTTAATAAACAATAAAATGTGACAAATGGCAAGACAATGGGAAACTGCATAAGAGATTGCAGGTGTTAACTATCGGTAGAAAGAAAAAGTACATTTAGCAGATGGGCGAAGAGATATGTATTGGTATAGAAGGTACAAAAATATCATTTTCCTGTGTAGTCAACATATAAGGGTTAAAATGTGTAAAATAAAAGCAAGATGGTGCAAAATGTGCAAGACTGGCAGCCCACATAGAAGCCGCCAGAAATTTTTTAAACACGGAAGGGGCAGCCAGGACATTGCCTTACAGCGCCCCTTAGAGATATCTTACAGGGTCTCTTAAGGAAGTTGTTAAGCGCTTTTGTATTCAGAAGAGAAAAGCAAATGTTTTAAATACAATTTTAATCATTGGAATATTTCGTTATTTACATTTATTATTTGCGATTTTCATTTACTTTCTTTTCCAAAACCCTAGGCTGGAGGGACATGCCTGGATTGCCAACTTCCTATCCTCCAATGGCGTCCACCTTTCGTTGGTCGTATGTAAATGAATATAGTTTCGCCGGTTTTGTGACAATGCGGTCAATCATGGGCAGGTCACCAGCTTTAGTTTTCACCGTATCTGGTTTGTGAAGTGAAAGGAAACGTACACACTCAAGCGCGGAAGTCAAGCTATTATAGTACTTGTCTGTTGTCTCACTACGCATTTAGAAACAGTTTCGCTTACTGATAAAGGAGCGCCATAATCATTATCACGAAGCGTGACGCATGTAAAGTTGAAATGGCTGACTTCAGGTTTCACACATGCCGTCTTTCATTTGTCTACCTCGTCTGCTCATAGCACGTTACGTATCGCCCGAATTTCGCCCTGTATTGGGCCATATAGGTCAGGGACCGTCAGTCATTTTTTAATGACTATCAACGTGTTGAAACTTACAATTGAAGGGCTTACTGTATTAACACGACATGTCACACTTTTAACAAAAGGGTTTCTCACTCTTTGGCATGTTTCAGATAGAGTTCGGCTACTTCAATACGTCAGGTGAAACACGCAATTTATGAAAAATATTATATCTAATATTTATGTTATTTAATAGACTATTGTAATTATTTAATTTAAATGAAACTAAAAATGTTCTTCTGTCAAACTGAGATATCGTGTTTTGTCACGTTGCTGTAGTAAGACCTTCAGTTCATGGCAGAGCCGGACAGACCGTAGATGACAATACAAATACGGCGCATGCGCTTTGCATGCTGGATAACTAAGGCTACACACGCGGTCACAATATATAATACTTATTGCTTTGCCACGGCAACAATGGTTACGCGAAAGCGCCCCAGTGTTCCGCTATACGTAGTGGCACAATGCCCGTCTTATTTTACACAGGTGCCATAGCAGGTGGGGCCACTCTATCGACTAGTGTACAATTTATGTTACAGCTGTCAGCTTAACATCGCGGTTAAGTGATCAGCATTTCTACTTCGCGATCGGGAGGTCCCGGGACCGTATCTCACGGCGCAAACCGGCTATCCTGACGGAGGGTTTTCTTAACTTTCCTAAATCTCATCAGGAAAATGTGATTGGGCCTCAAATTAGGCTACCACCTCTTCTTCACAACCCTTTCCAGTTCTTAACGTCTTTTTTTTAATGCTATATAGCCTGAGCCAATGACAGCATTGTTAAATACAAAATAATTCCTTTTGTGTCTGCATAAAAGAGGGAAGCTTACGAACCAAGAGATGCCACAAATTACTTTCAGACTCTGTACATGAACACTGTGGCGCAGAAATGCGACTTTCTCTTTTATAGTGTTTCTTGCTTATTTTATACTCGTCGTCATTACGCGTTGTACGTGTGTGTGGGAAAACGCTGATGTGAATTGTACAATACTGCGAAACCGTCTCCGTGATCACAATGGAAACACGTCCATTGCTAACAGTAATAAGTGATGGTAATCAAGAAGGTAACCTCTGAGGCTAAGGAAGTCGTGAGGTGAACTCGCGTGCAAGGCCTACTCATTCATCCATTTTACCTCCGGCTGGCTATATGACGTAATGAAGAGTACACGTGAGGGTGGATTCCCTAGTCGTAACAAAGTTTGAAGGCAATATACGAAGCGTGTTAAGTATTCCTCGGCACTATACTGAGGCCGCAGAAACAAGAAGCCCTATGGATCCATCTTCCTCGAACTGTTTCGCTTCCTCTTCTAGTTTAGGCATATGTGCGCTGGCTGCCGTAGGCCAGAGGGTGGCAGAGGAAAATAAAATCTGGCTGAAAGAGGGAAACATCGGGCATTTTTGTTCCCTACATCCCTGTGACTTGTTTTCGCTGCCTTATTAGGGATATCCTTGGTGATATTTGCATCTGCAAAAACAGTCCTCTATGCAAGTTGGATAGCAAAACACAGTTACAAATTAAAGGCGTATTTAAGAACATCCTTCGAAAGAAATTACTCTTAAACATAATGTTGAATAGCCCGACATACACCTACTTACATTGCAGCTGTAGATACACTTCCGCTGTGTATAGCAGTAGAGAGACGTGCGCCTGCCTGCGCAGAATACACACTTCATTTTACACTCCATTTATGAGATTTCACAAACGAAGTTGTGTACGCTTTGGCCGTTATTTTTAGAAGTTTTACCCAATAGCCTGATGATTGTCCAAACAGGGACGGAAACATGTCATTTAGCCGTAATAAAGGTACACTTGTGTTCGACTGAAAATTCGGATGCCAGTTTAAGTTACATTCTATACCTAGGCACTACATTGTCAGTGGTCTGGTCAATAACCCAGCCGCATTCTCCCCATGAAAGAATGCCCACTGTCCATTACATAAATAGCTGGAGGGCCTCCACTGGAATAGAAAGGGACGAAATCACTGACTCTGCGAGAAGATACTTATGAGACTTGACGTCATTATCGAGTACCGTCATTACAAAAATTTCGATTTTATGCACTCACAACCAACTTGCCATTTTAATATCTTCCCCGCTGTGGGACGGGATCTGTGACAGCGTAGTCGGCATGTGTCTGGCCCAGGGACTGGAAGAACGACAAACCTACTTCGATTCCTGGCGAAGGCCAGAGACCTGTTTTCCAAAAACTCCAGATCGGCACTGTGGCTTGCCCAGCTTCACGGGGCCTTTTCCTTGGGAGTGGGGTGGGGGAGTTGCCGGGACTCATTAGCACGTAATCGTAATGTCACGAAAGCATCGAGCTATACCACTACTTCGCCAATCCCGGTGGCCGTGCGGTCTAAGACGTGGGTCTGCGGCCGCTCGATTGCTGGGATTGTGGGTTTGACTCCTGCTGAGGGTACAGATGTTCGTCTCTTGTGCTCGTAGTGTACGTCGCTGCTTTTGCGTCAAGCTGATCATTCGTTCAGGAGTCCTACGGTGTGCATGTGTGTAACTGTCTGTGATATGGAAACCTAAAAAACGGGGCGGCCTAGGTCCGAGTTGGGCTTTTGCGACACACACAAAGTCTTCTTTGTGGTCTTTTTAAATAAATTTTCATGTCATAGTGTTATGTTGAGTTAGCTCCACATATTCTCATCAGAACTTTTCCTCAATCCCTCTCATCTTCTTTCCTTAGGGTAACAAACCAAGTTCTTGTCATATATAAAACAGATACAGTTACAGCTTTATATCTTGTAATATAACGTACGTATACTTATAGTTTTGGTACATGGGCGATTTAAATTGTTCCAACTAACATGTTCTGCAGAGGATTATTTTATTTCGTAATGAAAATCTTGCAGTTTAAATGATGTTGATGTCAGCCGCGAAGCTCAGCACTTGAATGACTGTTCCTTCCCACAGCTCCTGTGCTGTGTATGCATCATCTACAAGAGGGTGACGGACGAGGAGGCCTTCCACACGTTTTACCTTCTGAAGAAGTTATCTCAAGAATGGCCTTTGCTCAACAATGTCACATGGGAACAAAATGGAGACTTCTTTACAGATGTCGTATTTGGCAGTTACATAATCATCACATTGGGTCTTCTCATTGGCTACCTCTGTGGCGAGCTACAAAATGGTAGAAAAATGGTGAGTCAGTGAGCCACATAGTCTTGCTCAGGCACAACGGAACTTTGCACATTAATTACCCACTTCTTACTCCCCCCTTACAAACTAAAGATGGAAACATGTCTACCCTATGACATTTTAGCCTGACATGTTGGACAATGTCTGAAATATCAGTCAACCTGTTACAGTACATTAGTAGAAACATTTAAACGCGAAAATAAGCCTGTAATATTTTCTCTCCTACAGGAGTGGTAAATCAGTTCATATCCAGTGCCTTTCAAAACCCATCGCATCACCTTGATCACTTGCACCACAACATACAGCTAACATAACTTCTGTTTATACATCACTTAACTTCAAGTCGTGGTAGCTGAGTCAGTAAAATATATCTGGCTACAGCCTGGATGGCTGGGTTCAGTTATCAGCAAAAAAATGGAAAATGCCTGTCTCCAAGAATACATGCCTCACATCCAATAGGTATCAAGGGCTTGTCCTCAGGGTAAAGGTGACTGGAGTACAAAGATGACCTCTACACAGCATGTAACACTTCTGTGAAGATTACGTGGAGTGTTACTGTAACATCTTCACATACCTGTTTATGATTATGCTCCTAAGCACAGAAATACCTATCAGTATGTCTGTTTAACCCTTCAAAGACGAAGCGTATCTGTTTTATGTAAGGACTCAGTCCGTACCGCGCTGTAAACACTCTCCACTTTGGTTACAAAAACCAGTCTCTTAATGTTTTATAAGGCAAAAGTTGCTGTTTGTTCTGAGATCCGTACAAAACACATAAACGTACTGTGGGCACCACGTAGAATTTTTTAATCTTAAAACCTGGTGGTAGGTAAAGTTACCGCTAGGCTTTAAAAGGTTAACTTGAAGACTAATGCAATACACATTACTTATTAGTGAATTATCACTGCATTACAGGAAAAGTTCTTCCTTGGTATGGGAGCTCTCCTTTTTATTATTGTTGGAAGCCTGGTATATGCATCACTGGATTCAGTACCTCCAGAGCTGGTGGACAATGCTGCTGTTCTTGGGACACTCGCACTTGTTACGGGGCTACTCTTCCTCCTGGATATTGGGCTGAGCAGACCTAAACGTCCTCGAACGGAACGGATCCACAAGGCTACTCAGACAGATGTTGCGTCCAGTTCAGTTGATCTCCTGGATAAAGTACATCGAGTTCCTAATGGAGATAAGGTTATTGGAGAACTGAGGTCATCCCTCAAGACACGGAAGCGGGCAGATGACGGTGATCTTAGGTATGGTAACAGCTATGAAAGTGGAGGTGTCCAGGCTGTCTGAGGAGTACATTTAGCTTTGTGTGTGTATGTTACAGTACAGTCAGAGCAATTAAATATCTTCTGAGTGGCCAAAATGTAGCAGACTCCACACCATACACATCACAATATTTTGAATCGGGTAACTAACTGTTTGGCGCTGAAAAGTATAACTGGGAGGATAATACAGAAGTGGGTGTTGTGATGTGAATTGGATTAAACTGGTCCAATGTAAGGACAAATGGGAGGCACTTGTGGCATGGGTGCTAAACTTTGGGTTACAAATACAACAGATACAAGTTATGAAATAAACCAACAAATTCAATACATCAGCAGTTCAATTATATTCCAAAAGACCTATCATAGTATGAATTTATGCCATAAAGATATGAAGAAATGATTACATTCAATCATTTCTTTGTATTAAAGCATAATAAAAATGATAATAAATAATAATACTGGCTTCAAACACATCTCTATTTATCAGGTACCCTTCCCACATAGATTCAACACCAGATTTAATGATTGAAGGAAACGGGCGAAGACATAGTATGGGAAGTAGAGGAATCCCTGAAGATCGCATTACACCTGAAGTTTATCGTCGCAATGGGGACTTCCCAACAGACAGACAGTCACATGACAGTTCTATAAGACAAGATATAC
This sequence comes from Coptotermes formosanus, assembly GCA_013340265.1. Taxonomy (NCBI): domain Eukaryota; kingdom Metazoa; phylum Arthropoda; class Insecta; order Blattodea; family Rhinotermitidae; genus Coptotermes; species Coptotermes formosanus. Next base: position 1,521,334 of record BLKM01010978.1, on the reverse strand, counting down.
AATTTCCTTCAGATCTTGAGTTACATCGTGACAGAGTTACAAGACACCAACCTGAAAATCATTATCCAACTGACCGTTCATCTCCAGACAAGTACCACGATAGACGCAGTATCCCAACTAGAGATCAAAGACTATCTGACAGTCGTCATCATTTTGGTCATCGCACATCTGAACAAGAAAACAGCAACTCTTCTTCAGGTGAGCAGAGATACTTGGAACAGAGTGAAATCAGTCAAAGACCTGAAAGCATTACACCTGAACAAAAACACAGAGCAAGGCCCAAAGAAATGTACCACGAAAGTGACAGTGATGTAGAAGACCTCATGCACATTCCAACTGTCTCATTCCTCCTGACAGAACGAGGCGAACCTGTTGAAGTAAGGCCTGGTGCTGCAGAATATAGTGTCAGAATGAAACAACAAACAGGAAAAGTGAGTATTAAGGATACAAAACTCCTACCCATGATGCCAGTAGCATCCACATCAGAAGATACAGTTGGAATGAGAAGACAGAGAAGTGTCACTGTAGCAGAGGATGAACCAAAACAGAAACATTTTGGACGTGAAGGAACCCTAAGTCCAGCAACTGTGCCTGATGAAAGAGAAAAGGAAAAGTATTTGTTTGGAAGTAAAGCAGCTGGAAAAACCAAGGTATCAAGTGGCAGGAGCTTAGATATGGGACCTAGAAAGTCTGGAAGGTTTGAGCACACATCACAGTCACCTTCACCCGATGTGGGGCATTGGCGTTATGACAGTCGTGATGCTAATCTTGTCCGTTCAGAAAGAGAACTACCATCGTCTCCTTCAGATCCTGGTTTTGTGAGACACACTGCTCACAACTGGCCTGACTCCTCGCCAAGAACACCATCACAATCACCTGTAGATTCTGTAACACCTGGAGTACAAAACTGGCCTGAGGCACATTCTAGAACCCCATCCCAGTCCCCACAGAACTGGTCAGGATCTGCACCATCACTTCACCAAGGGTCTGACTCACGTTCGAGGACTCCGCCTCAGTCAGAACAAGATCTCTCAACATCTGTATCTCAAACGCCATCAAGCCACCATGTTCAATGGCCACATTCTCATCAATCATCTGATGAAGGTGATTATGCAGCTGCTTCACCACCACCTCCACCAACAAAACCACCTGTGTCACACCACCAGCAAGGATCAAGTACTCGGCAGTCTCGGAGAGCAAAGCAGCAGCAAGATGAGGAAGAGGAGGATGATATTGATGAGGATATGCCGGCAGGAGGTTCGCTAACAACACAGCTGCTCCAGAAATGGCTCAAACAAAGAAAATTGAAGGCTGGAAAATCAAAATCCAATCCTTGAATGAGTTCACTGTAAATCAAAGATAGATATGATGAAGTCTAAATAAAGACAGGGGTTTGATGGGCATTACTTATACAATGATATGCACTGTACTTGCAAAGATCCTGCCATTACATCGAATTACAGTTTTTATAAAAAACTCTGGTCTAAAGTCCTCTTTTTGTAAGTTACGTTTTATAAATATGTGCTACCCACCAGAATGTTTAGCTTTAGATTCCGCCCTAGCTCTTCTTATTCTTAACAAAAACGTTTGAAACAGAAAAGCTCTTAAAAGAAACAAATTTTTAAGACGAAAATATTTTTGTGATAATGTAGGTACATTTTTATCCATTAACAGAGACATAAAGAACTTTTTGTTCTTAAGTTATATACTCTCAGTGGATTTTTTTTTCCCTCAAAAAACCAATGGCTAAAATCACACACTGGGTTCCCCGTGAGGCACGAATTGGACCTTTATATGTCATGTAGAGTAATTTCAGGCTTCAAAAGGTTAAACTCATGTCTTCAATTTATCTTACAGTACCATGTACGGACCACCAAGATCTGAAAAATTTTTAACATTCAATCTTCAAAACATAGTTATTGCATAAAGAGCAGGAAACATTCTGCATAAATATGTCTCCTGGCCATGGCAAAGGTTACATTTCACTTTATCCTTCTTTGTTAGAGACACTTCCCATACCAGTTGAACATTTAACACTACATACATACATACATACATACACACACACATACCCACACACACACACACCCACCCACACACACACACACATACATATATACATACATACATACATACATACATACATACATACATATGTACATACACACATACATTCCATGGATCCATATGTTTGCCACTTTCTAGGTAAGCAGTTTGCTAGGTCATGCGTGTCACTTCGCTGTGGTTGCACAGATAATAAAAATATGATGGCACAGTAGATAATGGGAGTGTCTACACCACAGTGCAACAACACACAATTACAGTGGCTTCCCACACAACAAATGTAAGCAGGACTTCCAGCACATTTAATCAAAACACTGGTTAGAGAACAGACACAATAAACAAAAATAATAAAATGCAGGACAAGATGAAAAATCATCTTTATGATTTATTTAGGTAAAAGTAAAGGTAAAGTCATCCCTGTCTGTGCCATGAAGGCATGCAGGGTAGTAGAGGCATAGCTCCACTCACTCTTAACATTGATAATAGATATGAGTGAGTGGTAAAAAACCGAACAGGAGGCTGGGTGGGCCCCAGACCAGTCTGGACATTTTGAAGAAGACAAATCTCTTGCCTCTGCCTGGGTTCAAACACTGGACCATCCAGTCAGTAGCCTAGTCACTATACTGACTATGCTATCCTGGCTTCATGATTTATCATGCATACTGTCATGTACATATACACTGTAAGTTGATATTCTTTAAATGTCTGCCAAAATGTAATTTAAATTAGCTACCTTCAATTTTTGTTAAAACTACTTTTATAATGCGAGATTTCACATTCTCACAGCAATGCTCATGATGATTCAAGTCTTATGGGATGACACCATTTTGACTGGTAAGCAGTTGCCTCTCACCATGCCATAATATCCCAAAAAACTTGAATCGTCACTTTATAATCATAAAATAAACACAAATGAGTTTATATGAAAAAGAGGACAACTCATTGTTACTTCCTTCGATGCCACTATTTCAACTCTGGAGAAAAAACATCCTCTCCTTGCTTTAGGCATTTTTCTGGAACAGAGGAAAGCTACAAGAAACATCAGATTTATTACCAATAAGATGAAAACCATCAGAAAATGAACTTTTTGAAAAAATAATAATGACCACTATATGGTTAGTTTAGAGTACCCAGTGGGCAAACGGTGAATGAACTACGAAATAATAACACCAACTAATGCACCAAAAAATATATATATAACTTTATTCTTAAAAATCTCCTAAATGTTTCGGCCCTGCTGGGCCATCTTCAGGGCGAATAATATAGATACACTATGGTTGCGTTTATATAGTTAAGGTCGAACATGCCCTGGGCTTCATCTTCCGTTTGAGAGGTGTCGCATCTCTCAAACAAAGGATGAAGCCCAGGGCACATTTGAACTTAACTATATAAACGCAACCATAGTGTATCAATATTATTCTCCCTGAAGATGGCCCAGAAGGGCCGAAACATGTAGGAGATTTTTAAGAATAAAATTATATATATATATTTTGGTGCATTAGTTGGTGTTATTATTTCGTACAATACAGTGCACGGACATGGTACATATTAAAATTGGTGAATGAATTATTTATCTGCTTTATTTTCTATGGCTGAATAAATCTTGGAAAAAAGTATCGAATACTGATCTCTTCAACATTTAGTAACAAGGAAAAGCATTAGATTGTTTTAACCATAAATACGACAATGAACATTAAAGAACTTTTATCCTGCAAATAAGTACAACATTTTTATTTTCCTCTTTTTATACATAATTGTAGGTTTCATTTTATTATGCAAAATACATTTAACACTTTATGTGTATAAAAATAAACTGAAGAATGTGGAATGTTACCTTCAAAGCAGTAACAGGCGTGAAAAGTGAGAAGGAAAGGAAACAGGATGACTGTAAATAAGGATGAGAATTAATTATTATGATAGTCAATAATACGGACAGTGACTGGTATATCAGATGGGAACTTTGGCTTGTTGAAGAACAGGGTAAGTACACTCTAACTGGATAATGTGTAAGTACTAATGAAAGTTAAGAAGTCCCATTTAAGACTGGTAGAAGTATTTTGTAGTAAAATGAATATAATACATGGATGTTATTTTTATCCACAACATACAACCTACAACTGTACATTTAAAAACAATTAAGCATTCAATTTTTGAACTGGTATACTTTATATGAATGTGTAAAGATGATGTCTTCCTGCATTTGTAAAAAGAACAGTACTTGATTACTGTTCGAGGAAGTGAATATTGCACAAATTATGCAACATTTGTATCTTCCAACAGTATTTGATTACTGTTGGAAGATACGAATGTTGCATAATTTATGCACAGCACTGTCTAATCATTGTCTAAGGATGACTACCATCTAGTATTCTAATTTATAAGATACCTGTACAAACCAGCCTACAATACTGGCAATATGTTGGGTGTTTACATACATATAATGCCTTCAAAATGTCATATCTTTTCTCCCTACAAGAAACATTTCATAATAATAACTCGACATTACAAAATCTAAACTGGTTAGTGACTTTAATCCAGTATATTATTTACACAGACAGACACACACACACACACACACAACAATAATTGTTACTACATTTCACTGCAGTATTTATATACTTATGCTGATATCTCATTTATAAAGAGGATACGTGTTTTGAGCATTTTAAAAATATCAAAGCCTGTCCATTTCCAAGCCAAGTCTAACAACAAACAAAAATTTCATCAGTTCCCTCATTTATTAAAATATACATATACTCAGAGCTAAATATCCACTATCTACAGTACTTTGATTGACTGTTCAGATTAACAATAAGGTTGCCTAGACATACATCTTGTGCAAGCATAAATATTTCAAACTAAATAAACCATAAATTGTGTTAGGTATTATTGATGACTAATTCTGGTTGAAAGTCTTTGGAAGGGATGCAGGTGTAGAAAGGATAATAATATTAAAATGCAACTTAAGGACATGAGTTATGAGCTGTGAAATTAACTCTTGCCACATGAAGATTAGGTAGGCTTTTGTGATGATAGTGGCTGACTTTCAAACTTTGAATAAGGCAATTTTTTGCCAGTCAAATAACTACCAAGAGCTGAAAGAACCATGCACCACAGTATCTTTAAACATTTTTAAGAATGTTGTCAGTTTATGAACATTCAAAAAATTACACACCTGATGTCACAATAATTAAAACAACAGAAATTTCAGTAACTTTGCTACCAATTTACGGATTAAGGCAGTTCACAGCACACAGAATTGTTGCAAGGTGTGGATGTTACTGTTATATACCACTTTACAGAATACTGTATTTGGGTAATTGCAACATTTTTTGCCAATAGAAGCTTAATATCAAAATGGTGTAACACATGCTAGTGTAAGATGCCTGACAGCAATGATTTGGAAAGACATGCAAGCTGCGTATGTTGGCAAATATGTATAAACCACTGGCAGAAGGTAGTATCTGTGAGGAAGATGGGAAAGCTCAAAAATGTGCCATTGCTGCAGTAAACCGACACATGAGCTGTTGACATGGGACAGAGAATGCCTCTTAGCTGCTCACTTAATTATACAACACATGGTCTGATGTTGCAGTTTCTTTCACATACATTTTAATACAATACTTTAACAGGAATACTTTAGAATTTATATACATGCACTGTTTCAAAACTGTGCTAATGCCATTTACATAGTAGTTAAAATTCCAAAGATAAAATTGACTGACAACCAGTAGGGTTTAAGTTCCCCATTCCAACATATTCAAAACAAATCAGACTGCCCCTGAAACACTTGCACTGCATCCAAACCTTTGTGCTGAGGGCAGTGAATTAACAGCTACTATAGAATGTGCTTTTGAATTATTAGTTCTATATTTAAACATTACTGAATACTGTATTATGTTAACTAATTCAGTTCCTGTTAACACCACCATGATACAGTACATTACTGCCTGCTGTGTTTCCACTTTACGTGTCAGCACAGCAAATGTGCTCGACATCAGCAGCTGAAACTTGCTGTGGGTTAAGGTACTGTATTACGGCAATAGTAACAGCATTTTAATTGACATGCTGCCCATAAATCCTTGACTTCCTATCCAAGAATGGCATATGGTTTAGGATGACCTTGCTTTTCATGCATGTGTGCACATGTGCGAAAAGCAAGCTCATCCTAAGGTTTAATACGGCCACTCTACTACACCATGCCCAAAGTCAGCTTCAGCTACATGAGAGGGGATCAGGGGACAGACACTCACAGAAATTCAAGGTTCTCACAGCAGTGACTATGAAGACTGTCACCTGTTACATGATGCCATGTGGTCTGTTGGAACCTTAGTGATGTTTCAGAAGAACTTGCTGCCACAATATTCAACACAGAAGAACAGCAACAGTACCGTGAAGATGGAGGCAGAAGGTCTGAAACCAGGCCAGGCCATGTGGGTTGTGCTTGATGAATTGGGAAAAGGTATTTCTCTGAGTACTTTGATATTCCCCATCAGTATCATTCCAAATATGTTCCATGATCTCACTTCATTCATTAACCTCCAATTCCAAGCTTTGCAACTGACAGTCCCATTAAATCAAAAACTTCCTCTCTGCCCCCCCCCCCCCAAACTCTGTAGATTCTACAAGACTACATGGTGTCGCATTGCAGAAGATGGTGCTCTACGAACACTTAAATGTTCAGAGCTCTTATCTCCTCTGGTAATGCTTGCAGACTAAACACACTTTCATATCCTCTTTGGCAGCTAAGAAATTGCTGCTTGTGCTTAGAGCAGTCCTCAGGCTGCTATACATGAGCAGTAGGAAACCCGTCTAGTGTGCTGGGAAAGCTTATGCAGATATAATGTTGGATATCTGAATTAAAGAACCTGATGATCTGTACGTCACAAACTAGTAACAGTGGCAGTGTACAGTTCCGCTTAGTCACACTGCACAGTGGTTAATGTTCTGAGAGCCATCACCCTCATAAACACCAACAGACAATCTTTGATGGCACACAAGAACAATAAAACTATCAAACATCAATAAAAGTAAAAAATCATGTTTTTGTTCCGTGAAAAATTTAAAAGGGAGTAATATTAAATGCCTGGATAAACATACCAGTATGCAGTGTGTTAATATAATTAACTATCAAACTGTACTCTTAGAAACCATGGTGCAAAATAGATGGAATATTCTGTACTTGCAGAAAATATTCTGCATCTGCCACTTGAAATATACTTCCAACAGTGATATCAATGAACAGCTACTGCACACTGCCTATTTTATGTCACAACGTTTTGACACCGAGAGAACACTGTTCACAACACTGGTAAAAGCTTACAGCAAAACACCACTGTCAGAACTTTGTAAGGTTGATATGAAAGACATATTCATGACACTGTCTTACTGATATGTTCACTGATCACAAGCAAACTAACTTCTGCAGTGTATACTGTATCTCTTAGCGGAAATGGATACATTTACCACAACCAGACCTGAGGCTTGCTGTTATATTCATTCCAAATGCTTCCTGAATTAAATACAGCCCTTCTTATTCTTGGAGGGTTAAAAAAGTTAATAATACAGCAAGATATTTACATATTTGGAGGAAAGAACAAGACTGAATAAATCGTAATTCCTTATGTATGCACACCCGCAGAACATCAGGCACAAACTTAACACAGTCAACCTTAACATTCTGCATACTTTTCACTATTTTCATACAGTAATATGCTTCTTATTACCCCAAACTTTCATATAAAGTCAACCAAATCTGAATACTGCAAGGAATCTCATCTTCCTAAACATACCGAATGTACACATTCCTGTATAACGGTTTACAAGGACAGAGGAAAAAGTTCTTCCCCTAAAATTATCTTCCTTACAAAAGACCACTGAGAAATTAAAAAACTTAACTGTTCTTTCTTTGGTTGCAAAGCTGAACCTGTATGATGTAATACCTTACCTTACCTTACCTTACCTTACCTTCAATTGTTACATCATATTACATTATTTTCCCCATTGTACGGTAGGACATGGAAGGCTTCGTGAGAGACAGGGAAGCCACTGAAGTCAATACAGTATGTAAGATGCTAGCACAGATGTGTCACAACCACTCACAGTACTGCATGATGAATCATGCAGCTGACCTCTGCTGAAGGCGTTGTTCCATTGTGATGTACTGCCTGATCAGACGTGATATCTCATGTGCCTGGTCTGTCTGCAGGCGAGTGATACGTTGTTGCATGAGGTTACCGCACTTCATGTCCAGGAAGAGCGTACCATCTTCTGACTTTACTTTTCGGGTTGAGATCACCTCCGAGAAAGGATAGTGAGTCAGTGTCTCCTGGAAACAAAAGATAGGTTTATTAAAATTTATAAAACTCTGTATTAGTGACAGCTGGTTTAGTATCTTGCTTAGGATGCAGATTACTATTTTAAATTCTTTGTTTCTCTTCTCCCAAGAAACTTCGGTCTACAGGCTATATGGCACCACATCCCAAAGTACCAGAGATATAACATTTAAAACAGATTGCCAGTATCAGAATTAATCAAAATCCAATTCAGAAAATAGGCATGGGAGGGGGCAGGATCGAGAGATCTTAATTCTTCCAATTCCAATCATAGCATTTTGTGCAAACACACATAAAACAGAGTAAATTTAAATATTCATGGCATTGTAAGAGGGTAGTGAATATGAGCTTTCTGTAAATTCTTTCCTATACAATACATGTGTAACGTGAACCTTCCTGACAGCCAGGAATTTCTGTGTCACTTCACAGAAGTTCCAGTATCTTTGCAACATCTCCTCTGGTATGTCTCTGTACAATTCCTGCTCTTTTTGTAGTTCTCTTCATCTGACCTCTCTGTTTTGTTCTTAATTTCTGACTACATCTACCTTGCAAAACTGCTTTAAATATTCTTTCTTTTTGTAACAAGTCCAAACCAATTTCTAAAAATAAGTATTATTTCCACAATTCATTGACCGCCTGTCTCAATGGATCACACAATGGCATGGTATGTACATAAATATCAAGACAGAGGATTTATGTAGCACTTTATGAGGAGTAGAAGGATCTACATGCATGGCTTTTTAGGGGGTGATGTGACAGACATTAGTTGTGACATATTTTAAATTACCATCCAGTTTCTTTTCAGTGGAACTTCATAATATACAGGGCAAGCAGAAGTACCCAATGTTTGCCTCGGTTCTGTGTCAGTCTCACAATATGCAGTATCCAAAACTTTAAAGAACTAATGACTCTCAAATTAGAAAAAAGTAATCTTCAGATTGGTTACGTAATGAATAACATTTACTCGTGTATTTAAAAGAAAAGATGATGCAAGATGACTTAAACTGGATTCACACACCCTACTAAATTATGTGTGTAGTGCGTTAACCAGTGTGACTACTGCAGTGCTAGCACCGGTATGCCATAAATCAGGTGCTCTCTATTCAGCCTCTGGTAGAATATCTGTATGTAATATACAGGACTAAAGTGGAACATGGTATTGAAAATATTCACACACCAGCCTTGATGTACAAACACCACTGTTTGGACACTAGATGTTCAGTACACTGTAACAGAGGGCTCTTGGATCCACTGTCAACATGTGGTTGAAGAATAAAAAGTGGTCTCATATCATTTTTGTATCAAATTTGAACATATTTAAAAGACACAAAATGTGACACATGACAAGTAATACTCACATGGGTGATCAGATCTATGAAATGCACTCCATGCCTGTTTAGAGCCAGGATGTGGTCCGAACGCTCCTTTGGATCAGAGACTCTTTTCACAGCGAAGAAACTTGATCCAAAGAGTGGCCACTTTGACAAGATGTCTAGAAAAGAATAGAGGTTAAGTTACAGATAGCAATATATTTGATGTGCATGAACATATGTGTGGGCACACTGAGAACTTCCTGGTGCCCATATAGTCTACATTAATGTGGATAAAAGTTTCAAACATTTTCAACTGGCACTTTTCAGCTCACACACTGATAAATGTCCAGTTTCTTTCCACCTTCTCAACCCTTATAGCATATATATGGATTTCTTCCTTCAAAAGAAATTTTCTGCATGGAATCACTTATTCATCAATGGAAGAGGCCAACCAAGTTGGTGTAGTGGTAATGCTCTAGACCTGTATTTTGGAGTTGCACAGTCTGAATTTTGGCTACCTTACTGGTTATCTGAACTGAAATTCTTCAATCAGTTTACCCAATCCCTTGAGGTATGTGGCATAATACTACCTGAATTAGGCCAAGACCACTATCAAATCCTATTTAGTTTATCACTCACCAATCAACCTTAAATACATAGTCTCAGGTACTGACTTCATAAAATAAAGTACAAATACAAGAAACCAATAAATAACTAATCAAATATCTTATCTGTCTAATTTACAGTGTACTTGGGTGGAAAAAATTACTCTGGTCGCTGGTACTGGGCCATTAATAAGTAAGTTGTATGTCATTCTGAAGTTGTCTGAGAAAGGCAAAGAGTTGATAGACCTTCCTAACAACCATTTTAAAACATATGTTTATGAACTTAAGGTCGTACATATGTATTTACTCTAAATTACAGAACTTTCCATTAAATGCTGGAAGAGTGTTCTGACAATTTGGATTACGTCAGAACGAGACTGACCTAGAACTTGAGCCTTGGCCTGTATTGTAGTCAGTGTCTCAACATCCCTCCAGTTGCTTTGAACCATGTTCACCCACTGTGCTGGCTTTACATCTCGCACTGTCAGTGCAGGCTTCGGCAGCAGGAACTTAGTTTCTTTCATTGTTGGCATGTGAGTCATATCTGCTGCTCGGTGTAACAAGGCTGCCATCTTTGCAATGTCATACTAGAAAATAAGACCGAGTGTAATTATCATGGTGTTTGGGGTGGGGCGTAGGACATCATGGTGATGTCTGGGCCTTGATCCTGAGGAGTCAACTTCTGCATTCAGGGACTCCAAATTTAAATATAAATATTAATGATTCTACATCCTTTTTATTTATATTGCATGTCTCCTGATTTGCAAATACCAATGTGCATGTCTATGCACTTGTCACCTCTTTCTATAATTAAATACTGCACCTAACAACATTAATTAACCCTTTAAAGACGAAACTTATCTGTTTTATATAAGGACTCAGTGCGTACCGCGCTGTAAACACTCTCCTCTTCGGTTATAAAAACCAAACTCTTAATGTTTTATAAGGCAAAAGTTGCTGTTTGTTCTGAGATCCGTACAAAACACATAAACGCAATGTGGGTACCATGTAGAATTTTTTAATGTTAAACCTGGTTGTATGTAAAGTTACCGCTGGGCTTTAGACGGTTAAACATGTTTATATTGCCACGCAGTTATGGTAAAGTAGTAGTAGTAGTAAGTAAATTTTACCCCAGAACAGGCCATGAAGGCCCATAGGGGAGTAGAGGTATAGCTCTACCTTAGAATTAGATGGGGGTGGGTTGTTAAAGCCATGCCCCAAAAGCAGCTATAACTTTTGTAAAATAAAATGACTTGTAACAGATGAGTAAGCCCTCCTGGCACATTCAGGGCTGATCTAAAGTGAGGGTACATGAAGAAATGATAGTGTGAGGTGCAATCATATATGGAAACTCAAAAGTTTGAGCTGTGCTCAGTCCATCAGAAACAGCATTACAGTACTGTGCCAATAAAATGTTTTTATGCAATAACAAACTAATATTTTTATACATATTACATTCAGAGTACTGTCTTAAGACAGTGCTCTGGACTACAGCACTTAGCATGCTGAAAAAGTTAACAAGACACCAAACTCTCAACAAAAGAATGATTTTATATTGTTAACGTCAAATTTTACTAGGGTTCATAAACATATTTCTTGCCTTTCCATATTGATTACTGTAGCATAATGATATTTTTCAATACCATGGCTAAAGTTAAAATTCTGGGTTGTAAAACTGTCAATGTTTTAACAAAAGTACTTGTTTTAAGGTTAGGTGTAAAAATGTATTAGTGGAACTGTCACTATAATATTTTTATTATGAATACTGTGTAATAATATATTTTCATTTTCACAACTTCAGTCACTTATTCATTGGCATTACACGTATAAGTTGAGCATTAAATAAACTACAATAGACTTGAATAAAGGCCAGTTATTGTGTCTTGTCTAAAGACAAAATATAAGAGAGGCACTGATTTCGTACATGAAACTGGACAAGAAATATATATTTGGTAGAAAGATGTAAAGAATTTGCAATATCAGAACTTACAAAAACAGAATATACATTGATTTAAATTGAGAGGCTGACAGCATACATGATGAATTTGTTATTAAGTGCAGAGATTATAAAGCATGAATAAAATGCTAGCACAATTATATGTGGGCATGTGAGTGTGGCTGGGAAGAAGTAGTGATGTTCCATTTTACAGAACTATCCCAACATCAATCAAGTACCTGTTTAATACACAGCATAAAAATGACCTATGTGATAATATTTACTGAAGTACATAAACAACTTACAATGACATCCTGGTCAAGCTGTTCTCCTGGCATGATGAGCAGCAGACCTTCCAAGTAGTCTGGAGCTATCTGGTTGAACACAACCTCCACATACAACTGGGAGTCCAATCGCAAAGGGAAGTGCCACACAGAGCGACAGAATATCAGGTAGAACACCTGGCACAAATGATGCATGATGTAAGTGAGAACTGTGTCCTGGTTTTTGTAACAGCAGCTACTTCAGACAAACTTACACTTTCAGAGCAATTTTATGCAAAAGTCTGTTACTGGTACAACACATAACAACTGTTGCTTCCAAGGAACACGACTATAATTTATATCTGTTTTATACCTATGTCTAATACAGTTTTATGAAGCCTTTGTTAGTGGGACAAAACATTACAATTGTTTCGTTAGAAAAGTAAGAAATTTAATTTACACCTAGTTTTGACCTGAAGTGAATGATTTTATAATTAATTACTGTATTCTGATTTCATAAGAAAATAAAACCTTCTAACAGAACCACATGATAATTATAGAACTACATTTCAGACAAGAAGCAGTAATATGTATAGCAATACTTACTTCATCACTGACTTGGAAATAACAAAATTCTACAGATTTCAAAGCTGCTTTATTGTAGGTAACTCAAAGGTCAGGTCTAGCCGAATGGCACAATGCCACATTGTGTATCCTTCCACTAGACCTGACCTCTGGATCAGGATTCACCACTGAGGTAACTATCCATTGACATTACAATAAACAATAATTTTCCTCAACTTGTAACAAGTTCTGAAACTAAGGTAACCCTTTGCCACTGAATGGTTCTATTCTCTATAAAAATTTTCGTTTTCAGTGAACTTACATACAATATTTAAACTGGGAGCTTGTATTTGAGAGTGGTTCCAAACAGTTGGTCTTTGGGAAAAGTGATTTGAACTATATCCTCTCATAGGAATCATTCACTGTTTGGATTTTCTCCACTGCCTGTGTTTAACACAAAAATTAATATGCTTTGGAGATAGAATCCACACCCAGAATGGAATGTTTTAAATTTCACTTTTAAAGTCTAAAGACAGGATGACTCCAAACGTAATTTACCGCTGTCAAGAATTCTAGAGTATTGTACCACTACACTAATTTCTTCACTTCCTAGAGGAAGTTCAGAAGAGTTATGCATGAGTATAGCTGTGAAGGGTGGGGAGAGAGGAAGTGGTGCCACTGCTCCAGGTGGCAGAGTCAAAAAGCTGGCCAAATGGAAGGCAAAATGAACATTACAGATCAAAAAATATGATTTTCTGTACTTGAAAGATTTTAAATTATTGAGCACAATACAAGGAAACTGAATAAAACAGTGATATTTTTAAAGTTTACAGTTTCTGTTAGTGGCAGCCATTGTGATTACCCACCTTGGGCACTAAAAAACCTAGCTATGCCAATGGGCTTATGAGATTTTCACCTCTTGTGTTTTTCTAAGCATTTCTAACCATGTGAATCTCAGTTTGTAAGAAAACTCGCTAAACAAAAACATGAGTGCGTGTCATCATGTACAAACTATTTTTAGTATTACAATGTGCACTGGAACAATCTTCCAATTTAAAATTTATGAACAAATTCCATTAGGAATCATTTTGTACAGACAAAAAAATAATCAGATACATGATAAACATTCAGTTAATACTCTGAAGGTGAAAGAAATGACATGTGTTACCAAAATAAAGTAGTGTGTGCCTACATACCTGCTGATTTTTATGTAGTTCTGTAGTGACATCTAGGATATATTCTTCACGAGCCAATGGCATCGTAAATGTGTCACCCTCTACTATGCAGTATAGTGAAAACTCCTCCATTTCCATCTCTCCCCCTGTCACACCAATTACAGTACACAATTCTTCAATGACATCCTGCAAGAACAGAAAAGGCAGCCACTTCATTTCGAGCAAACGTCTTCACCTTTCTGGGATGCTGGATTAACTGATCATGTAATGATTTTTTTACAAATTAAGACCACAGAACTGTGGAAACTGGTACAAATCCTTCAACAATCAGGCACATTCATATTTTAATTGTGTACCTTTCGCTGTCAGGAAAGTTCAAACAATTTAATACATAATTTTTATCTAAATCCTTCTCATAATTTTCACTTACTTGTTATCATACTAATCTCAATTTTTACTGTTGCTAATCTCACATTTTTGTGTATATATGGAAGATATGGCCATCATGAAATAATTTTCTTTTGTTTCCCATTTAACGACAGTAACTAATGAAATGTCGGAGCTAGGCGAGCGAAATCTGATAAGATTACAGATTATAGAAACATACATACAAATCATATATAAAATACTGTTTGTACATTAACATTTACAGGCACTCCTCATTTAATGTTTGGGTTATGTTCCTGAAAACAACAACATAGAGAAATACAGCACAGAGCAGAGAATCTTTCCATAAGAAATAATTAAAATACCCAACAAAACCATTAATTTGAGGCTGGGAAATGTCTGTCGAATCTTTCACCATAACATACTAACTGCAGCATATGTATAATTACCATTCTGTGACTTACCAAAAGCTGCCTATTGTCTAAAATGATTAATTCCCTGATGATGGCTGGATAACTCAGCCGAAACATGTTGCAGGTTACATAAATAAAGTGCAGTAGTTGGTAGTAAATAAAGACATACAGATGTAAAAGAACTCTACAGAAGATGTATAATTTTAAATATACGTATTCTGAGTTCTGCTCAGAGCTCCTTGTCTTTTCCTTAGCACTTCCAGACAAGTACTAGGGTAGCATGTTGTTTAGGCAACCCTGCTTATCACCTTCCTGGCATGTACAATGATAAAGGTGGACATTTTTGTGAGGTGGCACTACACCAATATGACACCCAATATACAGTTTTAACAGTATTTGTACAGTGGCAGAATATCTTCAGTCTGATGGCAGTTCACACAACAAGAACTGTGTTCTTGTTTAGGTAATTTGGGCCAACAAATCAGTCACAGAAAGTGGTCTAAAGTCACACTAGGAAACCCCTAGGGTTACCGCCCATGTTTAGGTCATACACTGCCTCCTTTCTTTCTAGTTTACTATTAATCAGCAACAGTACGGGAAGTACAGTTACACAAAGAAAGGTGCACAATGCTACCTGAACGACAGTGGTGGATTTTGTGTTGACAACCCTCTCTGTCCCACCAGGTAACCTGTAGATTTGACGTTTTGAGTTACGACCAGCACTGATGGCTGTGATCTCTTCTACACTGGGCACATTCTTCCTTCCCCCATACTTGAATGTTTTTCGAAGATTCTGAAGACATACTGTTGCAGTACCTGCAAAAACAACAATTCACATGATTATTATGTGCTATTTGGACAAACTGAACATATGTAGCAGATACAAAGTTCATCTGTTCAGCAGTCTAGTTTATATCTTACACTGCTGAACTGATTTCTATAAATGTAGGATGTAAGGGTCTACACAAAAGATTTTAGTTAGGTTCATTTAATTTAGTGCGATACCTTTACTGAAACTCAAATCAAACTTGATCAGGCTTCCACCCTTCTGGGATATGACACAGCATCAATGGGTAATTGGTTCCCATTTTGAGACAATGTAGTAGTCTCAACTTCAATGTTCAAGATGTCCAAAGAGCCAATTTGACGCTTGAAGATAAGACCACTATGATGTCTTGAAATATCAAGAATCAATTAGCCAGTAACAAGAGGACATACTCCAGAAGAATGAAAACTCAATTATGACCACAGCAAAAAGCTAAAAAATCACAGACCTGATCATTTTCATAATAGATGACTCACGGTAGAAAACTTGGTAGGCAATATAAAATATAGGCCTCATTAAGACATAGAGCTTTTATATAATGCATTTCTGACATCATGAACGACTTATCTGCCAAAACAATTGTTGGTGCTGTTACACATTACAAGTATTTGTACATAGCATTGGTTTTGCATCAAGTATAAGACAAATAACACCCTGGAGCCAGAATGGCTGTCAGTCAGTATAAACATTAGACAGTAGGCTAAAATACTAAGAAAATGGGGTTAGCATCTGGGCTGAAGTACAGATCTTTCTCTTCTTCACAGCATCCAGACTGGTTCTGGTGCACACCCAGTCTCCTATACAATGGGTACTGGGGGTTGTTGTTTTGTGGGAAAAGTGGCTGACGTATGAAGCTGACCACTCACCTCCACTTAGTAATGAGATAAAGAATGCATGCAACCATATGTGCATTCCCACATATGTGGCATCCTGCTTCAGCAAATTTACATTTAGCTTACTAATAGCCCACAATCACACCAGACAAAGTTAAAAATAAATACCCGTAAGCACAAGCAAAATGGGACAATTTCAGGTAAGCAACTCACTGTAACTCAGCAAAGTCTTACCATGGTATGCCCGTCGTTTGTCGTAAGCTGCTGTTTCAAGGTACTTGAACAGATATGGCTTCAGTGTGTCAGAGCAGACAAAATATGCAGCAACAATGCTGAACAATCGCCATCCTCGCTGACATGAATCTGGTTTCATGGACTTGTTATTAGTTGTCTGTTTCATTAGCTGACAATAAACCTCATCTCTCAGTGCTTCGTGTTTATGGCAGTGCTGCAAGTAAGAAAGAGAATCTAATCAACAAAGACAAATTGGCAGAATAGAAGTGTTAGACACAATTAAAGCTACAGTAACAGTAACAACAAGTGGTAAGGAATGAAAGAACACACAAATAAAAGAAAGAAGTATAGTAAAATAGAACCAACTTATGCACAACACTATTGTTTATTTATTTAACCTTTGTCTTTAGCACATCTTCTCCCTGACACATTTTGGCAATAACTATGCCATTATCACGGGGGCTACATCAAATTACATAAGGTGTGCATTAAAATGTGAATTATAGGATGTTAAAACTGTTAAAAATGTCAAAAATCTTCTATAAAAATTTATGCTGCACCATTCTTGTGCTTGTTTTGATGCTATGGTCCTGTCTCTGGCCTGGCATCCCTAATTCATGTAATTCCAAGGTTTTGTGTCGTGGGACATCCCAGGTATCATGCCAAGTATATCGAGCTCCTATTCGATACACTCAGCATGATACCTGGGATGTCTCACGACACAAAACCTTGGAATTACGTGAATTAGGGATGCCAGGCCAGAAAAAGGACCATAGCCTCAAAACAAGCACAAGGATGGTGCAGCATAAATTTTTATAGAACATTTTTAACATTTTTAAGTTTTAACATCTTATAATTCACATTTTAATGCACATCTTACGTAATTTGATGTAGCCCCCTTGACAATGGCATAGTTATTGCCGAAACATGTTGGGGAGAAGATGTACTAAAGACAAAGGTTAAATAAATAAACAATAATGTTGTGCATAAGTTGGTTCTACTTTGCTATATTGATCATTTGCATGGAAATGAATACCATAAAAGAAGAAAGGAGAATAAGAAGTACATAAACACAGATTTTAGGGTATGAATAAAGAAATTTGATACAAAGATGAAACACTGAGTTAATTTTCCTTCAGTTTTGCACTGCACAAACCCCTACAAGCACCCGTCAAAGAAGTTAACAAGCACCCCAGGAAACAGTACATACATATATCTTCACAGGAATTATATTGTCCATTTACTTATCCCATGCACTGAATATTTCTATGAACAACTAGTTAATGTATGAATTGTGCACCTGGGGTTTTCTTAAACTGCACAGAAATAATAAAGCTGTATATTTATACTGACAGTCTTACCAATATTACTATCGACTAATACTGTGTTATTGTAGAGTCACTGCTGCATGCACTATAAAAATGGTTTAGGCCACCTCAAAACCAGAAACAGTTGGGAAAAACTGGAGAAACATTAGGATTTCAGGCAGAAAATTTAATTTTCTAACCATAATAGAAAACGTTTAAATTGTCTTCAGTTTGATTTATGTATTATTAATTCACTGCGTCCCCTAGAAAATATATTAGGTCTGAAACTTTTGATGTGTAAACAAATAAGTGGTTTGAAAGTATTAGTTGTTTGCATCTGTGAAGACCAAATGCTACTGCCTGTTGAGAGAGTCCTCTGGTGGGTATTTTGAAAATGGTAATAAACCTTGAGGTTCACAATAAGCATGGATTTCTCAAGAAACTGACTGACCATCAGCTTCTTAAGAAGTCTTGCAACAGATTTTGTTAGGCCTTTGAAGGCTAAATGATCAGTGCATTTCTAATAAGTGAGAGTTACTTGAGTAGATAAAATTTGGAGATCAGTAAACCATGTTAAAGTTTCTTTTCCTTCATCTGAATTTAGTGATGTACATATTCTGGTGGCAGTAAAGAACAACAAATATTTGTAACATACAGATACACATTTGTGGAGTAGGAAGTTCAGACAGCTGGTGTTATGGCATGATATGACATGACAAAAGGCCTCAGCCACATAACGGTGTGTTCAGGGAATGAGATAAGTGGTCTCTGCATTAGAACAACTTGCATCTACTTGACCCAGATCAGCAACTGCCCATCCACAATACCCACCACATATGCCATGGACAAACTCTGTCCAGTTTTAAACTTCTGTTATGTGCAGTGTCTGTCAGTTATCTACTGATAATTTTTACTGCTGACACAATCATGACATTTTATATCTGAAAGAACACTCATGCTTGCTGATGTAACTGGACAGAAACTTATCCATTAATTCTTACCATAAGGATTGTGTAGACACACTTTACTTCAGTAGAATCTGGAGCCATTGGCAGGTCCCCCATGTAGCGCATTATGGCAGCAAAACATTCTACAGCCAGTTCACTTAGTTCACCTGGTTCCAAGCGAAGCAGGGACTGCTCTATTGGCACCGAGCTGAATTTAACAAGATCAACCTGCACACCATGCAAGAGGAATTCAAAGTTTAAGCAGTTCACTAAGACAAAATTTATGTTCCACTTTACAGCTCACAGTTATTTCTTGTTGTGTCAACAATGTGAACAGAATAATATGCACCAGATCCTCATAACATTGTAAAGAGCATATTATGTCTACATTTTTAAAAAGATAAAAGCTAATTACAATTTCTCAAAGTATCACTAAAATTACAGTATAATATTGTAAACAAAGATAAAATTCCCTCTATAATGTGCCATGCAGCGCAGAGAGGGCATTAAGGATTAGCTCTACTGAGTCCTAACTTTGGTGCTAGATGTGGCGGGGGGGGGGGGGGCCAGGGAGGGCAACTCCCTGTCAGCTTTAACCAGGCAGAGTCCCGGTACCCATCTGAGGAGGATGCATGGGCCCCAGGGCAGGTGTGGATGGGTTTAGGAGAAGAGCAAATCTCTTGTTCACACCTGGATTCGAACCCGTCACCACCCAGCTCATGGCAAGACACCATACTGACTAATGTAATACTGTACAATGAATTAATTATATGCACTTAAATACTAAAAACGTAAGTGGAAACATAACGTTAATATGGATACTATATAGATAGGGTGGGAGGGTGTGGACAGGATTAAACTACTTCAAGGTAGGGGTCAGTAGCGACCTCTTCCAATTCAATACAAGTCAAGAACAGTATTAGAGAAGTTTCCCTGATAAATACTGCAAAGAGCTGAAAAATTACAATGAGTGTGAAGGTTAAGTGCCTTCTACCCAGTTCTGCAAATACTTTATGGTGTTTCCCCTTTATTACATTCAAGTTGTGAACTGACCTGTTCCTTCCACGTCCAGTCATTATCCTTGTTTCCTTTCTTCCCCTTGTTCTTCTTGTTTGTTTTGAGGCTCTCAATGACTTTTAGTGAGCCAGAGATTGACCCATCAGCCGTCTTCAGCATCTCAAACCTGGTACAAAACGCACACTTTAAAGTGCTACAATAAATGCCGCTCACAAAGCTATATTGTGGCACCATATGGACAGTATTATATTGCAGAAGAACAAAAAACGAATTTTTATGAAATGTCTGATACAGATAATAAATGTCACAAATCAATGAACTGAATAAAAGAATTAGTGGCCATCTGCTCCTTAATTCAATTTTTTGCAATACTTGTACGCAGCTTATAACACACATTCAGACATACAATACATTGTTTCAGCCAAAGTTAAAGGTAACTTACTATGAAAACTTCCTCTGATCATAGTGCAAATTATATTTCAAACTTTTGTAAAAAGGATTGTTAATGTAGACAACAAAAACACTCTCTTGCATTTTTAGATAAAGCAGTTACATGTGTCACTAAACAGTGACCACCTGCATTGGTATTTCTATGGTATGTGGAAATGCCTGTGTAGTATCACTTCTCAAAGAAAAGCTTCAACATAGACATGCATGAAAGGGTCAAATCCCAGAATCATGAATGACAACATAATAATCCTGTAGACATGTAAATAAATTTTTGTACAATAAAGCTGTGATTTTATATGAATAAACTATACCACAATTGTTCAGTAAATAAACCATCAGCGCTGCCACTTTGAAATGATGTTATGTTTGAATACACAGCCACAGTCACTTGATGTCAAATTCATATTCCCCTCCACACACACACACACACACACACACACACACACACACACAATTTCCTGTAACTACATTTGTATGTATCTAATAGAAATTAGCTGCATTTGTGACAAATACTTCAGTTGCCTGAAGAAACACCCACTTGCCATTATGATGGCCCACACACTCAAAACTTTTTCACTAATGCAAACTCTCTCTCTCTGGGATACATTCACGCAACAGTGACATCCTGTTCCTCAATTTCTCTCCCACCCCCGTGCCTTTCCATGCACAATAATTCTTGCACGGTTTGTTGGCTACTGTATGCACTCTCACACAGTATGGTAAGAGAGGAAGGAGTTCTTCCTATGTTATGCTTCCTTGATTTCCCCCCATCACAGCTTTATTATTACAATTTATGTACTCTACACCACTATATTTTCAAAATGTGTAACTATGTTACATAAGTCACAACCAGTCTGTATTTTCTTCAGTCCTTTAAACATATAAACATATCACATATTCCATACGCATATAAAACTGGTGTGGGAGAGGTAAAGCGCTCAATAAGCACTATACCACGAAGATGTATGGGAGAGTGGAGGTACAGTTCCATGCATTCTTAGCACAGCACCAGATGGAGTTAAGCTCTCAGCTTCAATCCTGGCCACTTTACTCTTAGACAGTTCCCATTTGACAGGAGGCTGGGTGGGCCCAGTGTCAGTCTGAGTGCTGTAAAATCTGATGGCTGTGAGAGGCTAGGCATGTAGGTAGAGTGGCAAGACAACAAATTCACACAAAATTCTGGTAGAGAATCCTCTTGAAAAATGAGACTTGGCATATGAAGGAAAAGTAGTGTGATAATATTGAGATGGATATTAAGGGAGTGGGTTGTGAGGTGATTGCATTAGGACTGCGATTAATGGCAGGGTTTGGTATTTGAAGTTTGGGGTCTGCTACAGAAGTATTATTTTGATTTCAGTGGAATTGCTGTAAAATTATTACTCACTTATCCATTATTCTTGAAATAGGAGGTATGAAACTCCTATATTCATTGCTTAGTGTACAGTAAATATTATTGCAACAAGGTGCATTACTTCCACTAATTGTTTCCACTCTGTTTGGTGTAAACATTAAGGACAATTAAAAATTATAATGGTTGTTCTACTGCATAACTTTGTGGGCTCAGCTGTTCAATTTAGATAAGAATTAAACAAAGAGAAAAGTTAATTTATCATGCATATAATTACAAAACACTCATGCACTTCTACAAGCTCTTCATTTATGAGAGCAGTGGAGAGATGCGGCATTTAAGTGCAACAGCTCTGTGTTTGTAAAGCTTCACTGCTTTGACATACAGTTCTTAACCATGTTACTCAACAAAGTGACATAATATTTCTAGTTACTTGCCTCTCTGGATGATTACTATATTCGTACCCTTGGAAGCATTACCAAATGTTTTCAACAAAACCAATATTTGTACCACTGTTCAATCAAAGTATTCTAATTTTCCTGTATTGCAGTTACCATCATTTAAAATGTGTAGGCACATTTTGTTAATAAAAAATGGGGAGCAAAAAAACTGAAACAACACACAACAGTGACAATACGAACCACAATAAACAGAACTATAATGCCAGGACCATGACTGAGGGCAAAATGGAACAGTGGCAAGCACTGTGCTGCCTTCAGGCACATGGAATGGTCTGAGTTAAGAAATATGAGGGTCAATGAATAGAATAACGTCCCTGTAAAAAAAAATCAAACTCTACAAGGTCTGTGCCAGTGAAGAAACCTCTATCACGAACAAACTTCAACAGATACTACACAAGAATTTCTGTCTTTCTCACACCATTCAGCCAAGGAGCCAAGATTGTGTCGTCAGTATAACATTTAGCTATGGCCTGAAAAACTGCAGGATCATGGTTTGATTCCTGACAGAAGCAAGAGATATTTTTCTTTTCCAAAGTGTCCAGACCAGCTCTGAGGCTTATCATATCCCCTGGGCTCCTTCTCCTGGGTAAAGCAGCTGTTGTGCAAAGCTAACCACACCTCCATCCAGTGCCAAAGTTAAGAATGAGTGAAGCTACACCTCTACTCCACCTTATGCCTTCATGGCATGCACAGGGACTTTGCTTTCTTTTACTGAGTGTTACAAATGAGAAATCCCATATCACTGATGAGCTATCACGTTTTGCCCTTGCCATGAGAATAACTTCCCATTGCTTCCCATTCTATGCCATACAGTAGGTTTCAGTGGACAATGACCCATGCAATGGCTCAGGTGGATAGTTGCTGACCTTTCACCTTGGAGACCCAGGTTCAATCCCTGGTAAGTCCATGTAAGATTTGTGGTGGGTAAAAAGGCACTGAGACAGGATTTCTCTGAATAGTTCGTGTTTCCCCTGTAAGTTCTCATTCCACCAATGCTCCATCCTCATTCTTTCACTTACTACCGACAACGTACAATCTTAAAAATTCACACCTACAAAAAAAACTTAAACTTTAAGGGACTCGATTACATTGCAGCACCTTTTGGAAGTAAACAGGCAGAAACAGCATGAGTGACAGCCACAAAATTAGACAGTGAAGAGGACCTGTAAGATTTGAGACTCTCACAGCTGTGTTGCTGAAGATTCAAGTCTTCTGAGATGTCACAATGTATCACTGGGTGAGTATTTCCTGATATTTCAAAGGACTGTAATGTCTTCTTCTTCTTCTTCTTCTTCTTCTTCTTCTTCTTCTTCTTCTTCTTCTTCTTCTTCTTCTTCTTCTTCTTCTCCTCCTCCTCCTTCTTCTTCTTCTTCTCCTCCTCCTTCTTTTTCTCCTTCTTCTTCTTCTTCTTCTTCTTCTTCTTCTCCTCCTCCTCCTCCTCCTTCTCCTTCCTCTCCTCCTCCTCCTCCTCCTCCTTCTTCTTCTCCTCCTCCTCCTCCTCCTTCTTCAACAGCTTGGCCCTGAAAATACAGGACTGCGATCCTCCAACACGTTGGGAACTACTCACCCAGCAACACAGCGTCACATCCCAGAAGACTTGAATCTTCAGAAGTGGACCTGTCATTTAGGTGCACTTGGCTTCTGGAACATGCCCAGTGTCTAGTGTTCGAAAATCACAAAAATAATATTTTGGGGGAACTGATCTGTTTCCATCCTCAGGTAATGATGGCCTGCCATCATGGACTCACTGGGGCCCATCGTAAGAATCTGTCCTCATTCTCTGGACAAATCACATCAGTTAATTTACCTCTATTATGTGCCAATTATCACAGTTTGGTAATGCAAGATCATTTTTACAATAAAAATTGTTGGACTGGCAATGGAGACCTTAAACCCGAACAGAACACAAAGTTTAAATTAATATGATCACAGAAAGTAAACACCTCAACCCACAAAACACTCACACCTCAGTGACATTAGGTACTTGCACTAACTTTTCAGGGCTCTGTCTGAAATACAGCATGGCAAATTGGAGAAGAGAGTGTTTGCCGTCGTGATGGCCCGGAGGTTCCGCTAGTTGGGGTGATGAAGTGATGACAGTGTGCTGCTGGTGATGCTGGTGGTGATGAGGCTGCTGTGTGGGTGTGGTGTTTGTGTGGGAATGCAATACTGCTGATTGTTGGTGTACTGTGTTGCGGGTGTGCCCAGTCCAGCCGTCAAGTGCTATCTTCGGGGAAGCCACACCATCTGGGATATGAGGAACAGCCTTTTGCTGCAGCTGCAAAAGTTAGAAAGAAACTCATGTCCATCATATGATCATCTAACTAATAGTTCACATAAGCCCAGGTTTTAATCTCTTAACATAAACACATCTGTGCTGATTGTTCCAACAATACTGTTTTTCTCACCCCTAATTAATAAGAGTCAAGTAAAATTACAGTTGCTATATGACCACCCATCACTGAAGCATATCTAGTTGCATATGCTTGCATCCATGAAACAGGAAGTATGTACATAACATGTCTGGATATGTGGTTAAGTTTGTACTGTTTTTAGTACATAAGCATGAGCAAAGATGAATCACTAATTCACTGAAAGAAACTTGCCATATTTTAGTAAAAACAATCGTCTTCCCTTACGTCTTACCATTTTTTTCCATTCTCTGATGAAAAGACGATTTATTTATATAATATTGACGCAATATGTATGTCTGGGGAATTCAGCAATACACTCAAAAGTTTGCAGTACCAGCCACTAGGAAATTTCTTTCAGGCTGGCAAAAACACAGGACAAAAACGCTTAATACATGTTGGACATCTGGGTTGTATGTAAGCTAATCAGACATGGAAAACTGGAACAATTTTCTTTCAACAAAATGCCACAAAATGTTATTAGGCCTACTTAGTTTCAGACAGGAATTAATTTTGCTACAACAGACTGAAATTTTAAGGCTTCCCCACAGTATTCCTTTACATATTTTTCACTAAACGTCTTGAAGAAAAGATTGCAATGTAAAATGTCCATCATTTCTTCTTTATACCAGTTACAACACTCTCCCCTTCCAGTTCAACATGTTTTCTCTGCTAAATGCCTGGCAATACACACATCTTCACCAACACACACTCTTTCCCTCACTGGACTCAATATTTTTATGACATAAATGCAATAGTCTGCATCCCCACCCCACCCCTCAGATGGTTTCAGAAATAACGCTACCTTCATCACTTCCTTACTTTAACTTTTATCATCCTCAAAGACACGTGTAATGATAACTATGATAGCATAAATCATACAGAAATGTGCACATGTTCTTCATACAAACAATAGACTGAAGACACAATGGCAGGAAGGAAACGTACATAATAAGTAAATTTTAACAAAGGACAAATATGAAATTTTGATCATTTACAAGGCCAAAAGATTGCTGTAAAAAGTGAAGTGGAGAATGTGTGTATTTTCTGCAGCGAAAATATACACTGCTGTACCGTCGTAATAAATATGGAACAGGAAGTGAGTGTCTGCCCATAAGAATAAGCACACACTGATAATGATAATCTTTGATGAAGAAAGAAATTACATGTCAATCACATTAAAAAAAAGAAATCATTTACTTTACCTTTCATTACATTTCCATAAATATGTCACCATTTTTGTTATTTTAACTAACTAATGTATTTAGGGATACAGTGGCACTTGTCTGTACATGATGCACTCAGCCTAGGCATGCTACCCTTGTGGTCACATAAAAATAGTTCCCTAGGTCCATTTCATTTCACCCTTCCATCTTTTTAACTCTGTACCCACTACTGGGCTCTATCTTCAATTAGAAAAAGTCACCACTTATAATTATGTCCTATGTGTCTTAATACCAATTTTGTCTTTTCATCTATGTCTAAGTCTTCACTCTGACCTCTTTCCCATACATTTTTGATCACTTCTTGTGGTCCTAAGAACAAAAATAACTGATTTTCTGTTTTGTATTTAGAGTTTTCCTTGTGAAAATAATTTAAACAGATGTATGATGAATCCAAAAAGTGGTACAGCAAAACACTCACCTACAAACATAACTAAAAGTTGATGCAATATTTTTGGATGCTAATAATGACACACAAAAATGGCAGGTTAAACACTGGTGAAGCAACACAACACACACACAGCCATGATCTCTGTAGTAACCCCACCCACAACACAGCAGTGTGAAGGTAAATCCTACATGACTGTACCACTTCTGTTCCAGAACTGCCTTTATCACAGTACTGAAGTTAATTTGCTGGTTAAAAGGAAGAAAGTCTTTTGTTATGCTTCAGTTTCACTTCTAGGAAAACAACACAGAAGCAAACCACAAAGGTGAATGTTTCTCTACTGATCCAAATACAACTGAACCGAAACACTGTCATTCTATGTAACAAGAAACAGCATTACATTATTTGTCTTTGCTGTTGCTACACTCATTACCTAATTAAGCTCTCATACTCCTTTATAAGAAAGAACACTAATTCCCATAAACTCATTATCCAACTAAAAAAATGTTCAAGCCAATTAAACACACATTTCTAGTGACTGTCATCAAGTTTACTTTCAACGGAACTTATGTTTCTGTATATGCCACTGCATTTATTTCTACAGCTATACATACATAGCACTCCATTTTTTTTTTGCTAAGGGCATGCTTATTGGTACCATAATAAATACGAAACAATCAGCATTCAATTTTGCAAGTTTTTGCACTGGTAAGTATATCTACTGCAAGAACAGTGCATATACATGCAGGGATTTTATATGGTAGTAAGCAACTGGATGCAGTAATAGCACCTGTTCTCCTAAGGAAATAAATTAGCCTCAAAATTGGCTTACAGTCATCTATTTTGATTCAAAAGTACTGCCTCCTTTGCTTCCAGAAAAAAAAAAACATACTATGCACATGCATGTGCGTGAGTATAAGGTAAAGGTAAAGCTGTTCCTTTTATGCCATTAAGACTTAAAGGGGAGTCCAGATACAGCTCCACTCATTCTTAATCTCGGCACTAGATGGAGGTGAGTGGTCAGCTTCATGTCCTGGCCTCTTTACCCCTGGGAAAAGTGCCTCCAGTGTTCTTTGAATAGGAGGCTGGGTGGACGGCAGAGTTGGTCTGGATATTTTGGAGACGTAAAAGATCCCTTGCCCCAGCTGGGAGTTGAACTGTGATTTCTCGATTTTCCAGCCCATAGCCTAGTCACTACTTCCGACTTTACATAGCTTTCTAGAAAAAGCTGCATTAAATGGTGAAATAAATATAGTCTCTATGAGCCTGGCAGACAAGCTTGAAGAAAACCGGTTTTAGTAATGGTCATTCCATTACAGTAGATTGCTGCAGCAAGGTATTTTCATAAAGGTCAGATTACAGCATGTGCCATTTACAGAAACAAGTTGCCAAATTGGTCAAGACAGACTTTACAACTTGATGCAAGTAGTGAATGAAATGTGCTACATACACATAGTTCCTGGAGATAAGTTTATTGTCTGTAAATACCTAATGTACAACCAACTCCATGCTCTTGAGAAGCTAACAGTTCCTCACCTAGTACGGAAATTCTCTACATTTTATGACACCCAAACGCCCATTACTGTGTGCAAAATAGCCTGCCACTTGTCCCAATCCCAAGCAAGATTAATCCAGTCCACGTCCTCACATCCTATTTCCTTAAGATATATTTCAATATTACCCTCCCATCTACACCTAGGTCTTTCAAGCAGTCTCTTTCCTTCAGGATTGACCATCAAAGCCCTGTATGAATTTATCTTCTTCCCCAGACATGCCACATGCCCCAACCATTTCATTCTGCTTCATCTGGTCACCCAAATATTATTTGGTGAGCAGTACAAATCTCAAAGCTCCTCCTTATGTATTTTTCTTCAGTTTCCTGTTACTTCCTCCCTCTTAGGCACAAATACTTTCCTCAGCACCCTATCCTTGAATACACCCAGTCAATGTCCTTCCTTTAATGTGAAGCAACAATTTTTATACCCACATAAACAACAGGATAAATTACAATTTTGTATCTTCTAATTGATGTACTTAGAAAACATGAAGATGACTGATTCTAGAGTGAACGATAGCAGGCATTCCCTGTATTTTATCTGTTCTTAATTTCTTTATATACACAATTTTTTGTTAGTGTTGTTCCTAAATAACTGAACTCTGCCACATATTCAAAGAACTGATCAGCTCAATATGTGTTGTGAGAAGAAGCAAGAAAACCACAGTCAGAATACAAACCAACACCTCTCAAATACAAGTCTAGAGGACTACCCTTGTGCCAAGCCCATCGGTATAAAATATGTCTTATAATGCAATGACATTATAACCCATGTATCATGATCTTGTGGGATTCCCCAGAGCACAATATATGAACTGTATTATCAGGTAGGCAATTGAGATTGAGCTTCACACCAACACACAACAGGCAGGATGGCCTTGCCTTCAGTAAGTCATGGAAACCTCTCATTCAATCCCTACAAGTCCTGAGGAATCTTCCCACTAAGGATATGCAACGTTGATTAGCCTGATTCGGGGCCCATGACCAGCCACCCTTTACTATGCTTAGCTCTTCCAGGCTCCCTTCCTATATACTTTATCCCAGTTTTCTCACCCTTCCTTCCATCTTTTTTACATATCTACGGGCCACAAACTAAACGCCCTCAAGATACTGCTTATCCTAAACAGGCTGACCAGCCCTTTTCTTCCTACCGTTGACTTTATTCCTACTCAGTTTAAGCCTCTTTGTTTCATCTAAGATTTCTTTCACTTCCCTGTGTATTTCACCTACATCTCCAGCTCACTCAAGAGCACCACTACTTCCAGTAGCCTGCCACTCCAATCAACTTTCTTGTCATCCCGTATACAAACACAGTTCTACCATACTTCTTGCTGTCCTCTGCCTACCCTGTAGATGGAGGCAGCAGGCTCACATGAAACAACGCTAATTATAAACGAATCTCCACAGTCATATCTCAGAATACTACAGCCTTCATTAGCACTGCTGTAAGAACCTCAGATTTGACAAAATATTAAGAACATCTATGAACAAAACATATATTTTGGGACATGACATCATTTAGCCTAGAAGGTAATGTACTGGCATTTCAGATGAAATTGCTACCTTCATCATCAGGGTTCAAGTTAAACTGCATTACTCTGACGCACAACAGACACACTGTAAACATGACTGGCTACAAGCAGGATGTAGTCAGATGGTCTCTGGGACCTTGAATGGGGGCAGAACAGACTGACAATATGAAACAACATGTGTCTGGCAGTGACACAGCAGATGTATACAGTTTCAAGCACAATTCTCGTTTACGGTCTGTCATTTTCTAACTGTACTATACTGTTGCATGCATTAAGTATGGCTTATAACAGAAGGGTCTTTAAATACAACATCCTTTGGTTGCAAATTCATAACCGCCTGAATTGGAAGAATTATTTTGATCAAATGATCCCTCAGTTAAGTGAAGTATGTTATGCAGTCAAGTCTCTGTTTCACATTAGCAATACTGAAACTTTCAAAACAATTTATTTTGCCTGTTCCCAGTCTGTAATCAAATACAGAAAAATAATTGGCTTACAATAAAAAAGATATTTATTCTACAAAAGAAACTGTTAGAATTAGGTTCGGTGCAAAACCTAGACATTCATGCAGAAGCCTCTTTAAATGTTCAGAAATTTTACCTCTTCCATGTAAATACACATTTCCATCAACGAATTTTACTGCAGCTAACAAAGAACAACTGCAAAGGATTCATCCATACAAAATGTTAGTACAAGCAAAGGTGCAAATGTAGCCATTTTATGTCATCTCAGTGTTACTTTAAAACAGGATGCATATTTCAGAGTAGGCTGAACAGTCAGAAGTAATCGCTATGCTCCAGTTAACTATTGCATGCACTGTTCATACCTGTAAATATTTACCGTCTAAATGTTTCCAAGAAACACGGTATACAGTAAGTACCCTTGCAATCTGAAAACAGGATGTCATGACAAATTATGGGTCTGTGCAGATGCGTGTATAAATAAAGAGCATGACACGCATAACATGCATGACTGGGAAAAAAATTTGAAGGAAACAGACCAATATTGAATCCAGGTGTAGATGGGAGAATAATATTAAAATGGATCTAAAGGACATGGGTTGCAGTAGTGTGGACTGGATTTATCTGGCTCAGGTAGTTATTTGGGGGCACACCCCTGTGAACATAACTGACTGACTGACTGACTGACTGACAGTACGCAAACAGACAGACAGACAGACCGACAGACAGACAGACAGACAGATAGATACATAGATAGAGAGGCAGGCAGGCAGGCAGGCAGGCAGGCAGGCAGGCAGGCAGGCAGGCAGGCAGGCAGGCACATGGATCCTAGAATGTAGACTGCAGGGCAAGAGACAGTACACAATTATCACAGCCAGAAAATTCATGATGTGAAAGGAAGTTAGTTCTGTAACTTCAGATTCTGTAAAGTGTAGAGAACTGATTAATTAGCTATGAACCTATCAGTGTCTCAAGATGATCCTGCTCCATGAAGTTAGTTCAACAGTCAATAAAAAGGCAGACTGACTGCGTGATTGGCTGACTGCCTGCGGCCAACCATCTAACTGACTGAAAGGATCTGGGTCCTTCTTGAGGACCTAACTGCTCTGCAGTTAGTCCAGAACTTCCCTGCAACAGGTTAGTTACCATGGTCACAAGAGCCAGCAGGCAGCTTCACATACAGTGCAAAGTCCTCTGTCCTTTGAGGCAAGAGTACTAAGTTGTGCATACAGTCTGCAAGGTTCCGACTGAGTTGATACACGTAGCAGTCAAAATCATAAACACAAAATAATTCTGTTAATGACAGGCAATTATTGAGGTAAGAAGCCTACTAACAGATTCAGTGAAACATCTGACAGAGAACTAGCACAATGGATGTTAAATGCATTAAAGACTGAAGTCACTATTGACACTATTCAGTGAAATTAAATTCTTTATTTTCCTTTTGCGTGGAAGTGAAAGGCAACAAGATTGCTGTTTATAATCTGATTTCCTCACCATCATGGGCTACAAGCATCAAATCCTTGTAATTGTAAATCCACCATGGACACAGGTTGTTTGTTTCATAAAACAGGTTCCATGCCATTTGAAATCCCATTTTCGTACATAATAATACATTACAAGAATATTCCTCTTAAAAGATACAAATAACAAGTAACTTCCTGTAAGAACAAGTATTATCGTCTGAACTGCAGTAGCAGATTGATAGTTATGTAAAAACATTTTATATATTTGCGACTGGAATTTTTGAAAATTACTTTGGAGTCTCAAAGATGGAGTATAACAGGAGGTTCAAAAACACTGCTTAACAAGCACCTTTATGATTTGTATACCATGCTAAATATCATGCCATCAAATCACGGAGAATGTGCCGGATGACACGTGCAGCATGCAAGGGAAGGAATAGAAATGCATGCAGGGATTTGGTAGGAAAACCTGAACGAAACAGACCACTTTAAAGGCACAGACTGGAGGATAATATTAAAATTAACTGCATAGAAACAGGATGTAAAGGTGCACAGTGGATTTCTCTGGCTCTGCACACGGGCCAATGGTGAGTTCTTGTACACAATGTAATGAACATTTGGGCTTCACATAGTTCAGGAAATTTCTTGACTAGCTAAAGACCTGTAAGCTTCTCAAGAAGGATTCTGTTGCCCTCAAGTATTCATTATGCACAAAGATGAATAAAGTAGAAATTTGTAGCAAATTGTGACTACTGGCTCAAAAGAAACATGGTTATTACTTTTCACGTATTGTGATACTTAACAGTGTTCTTCACATAAAATTTAGTCCAGGTCTCTCTTATATTTCAATAAATTTATGTCATCACATACTAGTTACTCTGGAGGATGGAGTCCGGAAAGGGAATAGCCAAAGTAAAGTCTGTCAAAAACATTTCTAATCCACAGAAGTAAAACACTGTAGAGAAGAATGTTTAAGTAAAGAAAGACCTGGGTTTGTTTCATAAAAAGTTACAACATTTTCCACACTCAAAAACAAGTTTCAGTTCCGAAATTAAAGTAAAGGGAAAACATCCAAAATTTAATGTTTTGCTTTTCACAACATATATTTCTTAACATTTCCCTCCAAATGTTAAACAGTCATCTGTGATTGAAGGTTAATTTATACTTAAATAAATGGTGACAAAATGCAACAGTCTCTTGGGATTCCCATAGAAAATTCTTCAATCTGTTACTTTAACTATACAGCAGAAAAGGTATAACCTGCCATGATGGCACAGAGGCGGATTAGAGGTATAGTTGTACTCTTTCTTTAACCTCAGCGCTAGATGGGGTGGGTAGTTAACGCCACGCTTCGGCCACTTTACCCTCAGGAATTACCTGGTACCCACTGTACACAAGGTTGGGTGAGGCCCAAGGCCAGTCTGGACAGATGCAAAAAATCTTGCCCCCACCGGAATTCGATCGCTGGACTTATCATTTTTTAAGTTACAATTTGTTATGGCGGTCATCACACTGACAATCAAACACTGTGGACACTGTAATGCAAGAGATGACAGTTTGTTACTGCTTCTGAACAGACAAAATTAGTTTCCAATAGCCTATGTGAACATAAAGCACCTTCCTGAGGAGTAAGTGAAGGAACTGAAAAGCCAACAGCTACAAGGAACAGGATAATTAGGAGTAAGAAAAGCATTAACCTTTCACATCCTCCACTGAAGCAAAAATTTTAGGAAAATCAGAGAACTATATGAAAACTACAACTTCAGAGTTTTGGCAAAATGTTGCAATATCATGAAAACTGGTAAGCAACACTCCCTACCTAAATTACAGTAACAAGTTTTAAGTGATGACATTGAGGACATCCCTGTTAACTTCTGATTTTAAAAATACATAAAATAACTTTGTTATAATTTTTCAGGCATAGGCAATTTAAAGAGCCATTTTCTTTTCTTTTCTTTTCTTTTCTTTTCTTTTCTTTTCTTTTCTTTTCTGACCAATTTAATATTGCTTATTTCACATCTACATTTATACACTTTTTATGTAGCAAGTTAGAAAATATCTGCAGAGTGTAACATTTCTGGTACATTTACTCTGTTATTTTACAGAGGCCTATGTGCAACCTTAGTAACCTATGAGACCATGGTAAACACAGGAACACTGGTAACCACACTAAACACAACAATGGTGATCGTAGTAAGCAAAATAATTACAAATATATGTAGACAAATTTTAGTATAAATTCCCAATTCAGAATATTACGAAAGTCTGTCTGATGAGAGTCATGTTGTGACACACACACACACACACACACACACACACACACACACACACACACANCACACACACACACACACACACACACACACACACACACACACACACACACACACACACACACACACACACACACACACACACACACACACACACACACACACACACACACACTACATGGCTCCCTAAGTGTGTCACAAAGACATTATGATGTGGAGTAAGCCATAAATATGCAAAATATACAGAATTTACAGCATAAAAATTACTATAAACATTTTATGAAGCAGTATTGTGAACCACTTTTACACATAAAAAATTCATCTACAGAATAAAAGCAGTGTGAACTTAAGTATTTTCTTAATGCTACTTTAAATTTTGCCTTTTCATTCTTCAGGATGCTCAGACTATGTAGTAAAATATTGAAAGTTCAGATGCCAGCATAGAACATACCTTTTTGAAAACAAGATACGCTGGAATTTTGTTTATGAAGATGACGCATATTACTTGTATTAATATTGTATATAGATGAATTTGTTTGAAAACTGGACACACATGATGAAGCTAATACTCAGTCCTCACAGATGCTTTGGAAACACATAAAAACTGTATCTAGAATGGGATTAAAGTGTTTCACAAGACTATATTTTCTTAAAAATTAAATCAGTGTATGTCTGTGTTAAAGGAAAATAATAGTCAAGTGCAATACACCAAAGCAGCTTCCATAGTTAGGCCTGTTACTTAACAGCACGATTTTAGGTTCTGACAGCAGCACTAATGAAGATCCAAGTCTTATGGCATATGATGATGATGATGATGATGATGATGGTGGTGATGATGATGATGATGATGATGATGATGTTTATGACATTTTTATACAGTTACTAGCGCTATGAAGGAGCCTGTTACCTTCATCTTGGTCTATCCTGAAGATGGAGGCAGCAAGTTCCTCTGAAACATTGGTACCTATATGCCAATCTACATGTCGTCACTTTATGATTTAATTCTTTTCCATTAAATCTAAAACGTCTTCTGATTATTAAAGAATATAAATCGTTCAATCAGTCACAAAAGAAACCAACTAACTGTTCAATCAACAAAAAGAAAGTAACACCCTTGGAAGCAGTTTCCAGAACTCTGGTTAAAATACTACAAGAAGTAGGATATATAAAATTAACTTGTGCCCCAAACCGTTAGTTTCAATTTTCATGAATTCAGTAAACTTAATAATCTAATACAGGATCATGTTTCTGCTCTACCTTTTCACCAATGTCGTTCTCATCTGCTTCTTGTGTTTGTGTAGTGGTAGCCTTGGTCTCATAGTGACGCACCTTCTCCTCTAGACAGCGCAGTGTTTCCTGTATATCTCTAAGGGTAGCACTTTTATCAACATCACTATCACCTTCTACCTGAGTTATGTCTGTCGGTAACTGCACATGTCCACCTAGTTCTTCAAACCGCTGAAGAATTTCACGCACTGTTAACTTCTCACTATCACTTGCATTTGGTGTAGTGACATTAACGTCTGCTTCACCTTCCCTCTCTTCCATGATGGTCGCCATAGCCATGGGTTTCTTATTTAATGTCTCCAATCCAAATGATCTTTTCCAGGTTCCTGCATTGCCAGGTGTATCTGGAAGCCACATTTTGTCTTTACAGTCAATAGCACCCTTTGCAAATGTGTTATCTCTACTAAGATCAGTAGAAGAGGCTGCAGGTTTGGCAAATTCCATCGCTGCATATCGTTTAGCAAAGGCATTCCCTGCACCTACATATCTGTTATCACTTCTTCCATTACAGACTGATTTCTGGTTTTTCATTTCAACATGGACATAGTCATTAATGTACAAACCTCTGGCAATGTATTCATATTCTTTACCATCCATGACAGCTTTCATTGATTTCAGATGAACAGAACGATTTCCAGTGTCATCCCTGTTTTTATCACACTCTTTGCTGTTTGGAATCTGCCCCTCTTGAAGAACGGCATCGTAATATGACATAACATCCTCTTCATCACTCCGAAGTGATTCCATTTTAGCAGGAGATTTTGCCAGATGAATATGTGTTTTATGGATATCATCATGTGCTAATCTATCTTTACTAGGTGAAGTGGCAGAATAACCTACATCATGATTAATTTCATGTACAAGTTTGTCTATGGGTGCCTGATATTCTATAGTTTTTAATGCAATATGTAATGGCTTATGGTATTCTGCCCTGGGTATGACAACTTCATAGAGTGATGGATCATCAGAAAGGGAAGAAAAGCAGCCATTGGTACCAGAATATAAAGTCTGGGATTTGGCACTAGAAGTAATACCAATGGGGAATTTGGTTGGTGTCTCTTCGTTGTGCTTTGAAATTCTGCAGTTTTTGCCAGTATTTGAAACAGGTGTTGTTGTTGTTGTTGTTGTTGTTGTTGTTGTTGTTGTTGATGACGATGACGACGATGATGATGATGATGTGTTATTCCCTGTGGACTGACAGCCAAGTGATTTTTCAATTCCTGAATCTGTGGCACTATTGGTTTCCTGTGACACCAGTACTGATGTTTTTATTAATGCTTCAGCATCTACCTTATTGTATTCATTCCACTTCTCAGCAGATTTCAACAAACTTTTAGGATTTTTATAGTGCAACGTAGTGTCTATAAGCTCCCTACAAGTTACTGTGGATACTGATTCAATGCTGGAAGATAATGTACTTGGTGATGGGCTGTTAATGTCAGTGCCTGAGTCACAGTTCCTCTCATCTACAGATGACATTACTGAACTCGCTGAGGTTGACGAAGGTGAGGATGGAATCAGAAGACTGTCCTCTGACACTGCCCTTGATAGCAATGCCATTACTTGCTGTTCCTCATTACTTAAAGATGCATTTGCTCTGGGAGATTCTTGGTCAAATTTTTTTGTAGCTGGCAGCTTCGAGTTAGTTGGTGATGTGGAAATATCATGGTGGACAGAAATATTTTTACCTTCATGGCCAGAACTGTACAGATATGATTCATTGTGTAGGAACGACTTACAGATATTCTTAAATTTTAAGTCAGTATAATCAGAATCATATTTCTCACTCTTCTTACCATCAGATGTTTCTGAAATAATCTCTGAATGTGATAAATCAGTTTTATTTCTATCACTGTTATCATCTAAATTTTCGTTCTGGTTAATACAGTTACCATTTTTATTCAATAAGGAAACTTCATGTTTTTCCCTAGGAATCAAAAAGCTGTCAACCACACTTGTACTGTGAGAACTGTTTTGGGACACTATTTCTTTTGAGCAAGTAGCAGTTAATAATTCAGTCTCCTGAGTTGTGTTTTCTGACTCTGGTTGTGTTACTGACAGATCTTTGAATTCAGCTTCAGTGTGTGTGGGCTTATTTGTTTCTGCAGTATGTTCACTAACCTTGTCCCTTGAATCTATTTCTATTTTAACCACTGTTTGTGCCTCAGCTTCTGTTTCTTCCTTAACCCCTATTTCTTGGTTGCCTAGTGGCACTATATGACCATTATCACTGAGTTCAACATCTAAATCATCTCCTGTATTTTCTACACATTCCAGACTAGAATCACTGCATTCTCTATGTATCTCTGGCCTCACTATTATTTGTGATGAAGAAGAGGATATCCTGAGTGATTCTGCACTACCTGAATCCAGTTCTGGACACAGAGGTTCCCTTGATTGTTTATCATCTGATAGCTGTGCATCTTCTACAGGTGATGCAGGAATGCGTTCATCTGACACTTTCTGTACCACCCTGCTCTGTTCCCCCAAGTCAGTATGGATGTCTGGCTGAATTTCATCTTCGGCTGGAGTGATATCCTCTGTGAACTGATCAAGCACAGCCTGAGAGAGTTTCTCTTTACGTCTGCGTAAAGTTGCTGGGAGTTGTTCCCAGTTATTTTTCATGTCCCTGTCGAGTTGATCACGGCGTTCATCAGGGCTTTGCTTTTGCTCCTTTCCAACTCCAGCCTGCTTACTGCGCCACCACAGTGGTTTGAGGCGAAATAACTGCAGCAGTTTTCGTGATCCTCCAACAAACTTCTGGTTACTACCATTCTTCCCTGAATGTGAGCCCTCAATAATTTCCATTTCTCCAGGCATTTTTGTGTAGTTCTTATAATAACACAGAAATTACATACATGCTCTTCATGATATTTATATCATTTTGAATATGAAGGTGATTCAGTGGGTCTAACATCCATCCTTACCTTACTCCACCAAATGATGCTTCCCATAATATCAGTCAGTTCTACACTTGTATCAAGTAGACCGAATTCTGCAGTAAATCAGCACTGAAACTAATATTACTTCCTGTATCTATGTGTATTCTTTAGGGTTTGCACCACAAAAATAAATTAGATGTCATGTGCCATTTACATGCATCAAACAGAAGTATGGAAATTACAACAATTAAATCACTTCTGGGTGTAACATAAATCACACGTGTTCTTGCAGTTATTACAACACACACCACATGTGTAGAACGAGTGTATCAAGGTCACCAAGCCACATAATTGCATAATGCCATCAGCTACGGAAACCTGGTCCACTACAAACAGACACGTTATTCTGCCACTCGGGAAACCAGTTATTAGCAGTAACTTTCCAATCTGCCTTTCAAAGGTAAAAGAAAAAAAATCAAAGTTACTAGTCATGAGGTTTCATTGGACCTCCATTTAAAATTACGGGTGGCCACTTTTAACAGGGAGGAGTCTGTATGTTGCACACAATCAATTTATTAATTATCCATCTAATACACACTGTCTGCTAGTAACTGGACTGACCTCCTTATGTTTCACTTCTGGAAAACTTCAAAGAAGGTCGTGGTTGTTGTTGCAATTAATATTCACTCATTTTGTACATGCTTTAGATAAAACATAAATTTAATAATACTTCTCAAAATGATGAATTCTGATATTCTGAAGACAGCTGGTAATATCATCATATCTACACATGCCTTCTGGATCTCCAATTTCAATGTACATGGTACAAGTCAACAGTCAGAATGCTTTTAGACAACCCAACAAAAATCCTGTAGTTTGAATTTGTAATTAACATTGCATCAGATTCCTGCACCACCAACGGTCAGCACTTTAAATAACAGTCCTATTAGCACAATGCGTATATAAACCATGGCTGGAGAGCAATGACTATGCAACCCCATTATGTTAATATGCCATTCTATATTTATTAAGAATTCATAAACTAATAAGAATATCTGCATTCAATGAAATATTATTCCTTGGCCAAACACTGGACAATTTTTAAGCTTTACTATTAGTTACACAGCAAATGATGTCATGAACTCTCTCTTGCTTCTGAGATTCAAAACCATGTCTTTAACAGTTATTCCACACCATGTACCATCACAAACAGCACCACAACTTAAAATATTTCCACCTAGCCACACCCACTGTACTGTAGTAATGTCTACACATCAAAATGTTTTAACACCGATATAATATTCAATTTTAAACACATGTATACATCTGCAATCACTGTGATTTCCTCCATAATCACAGAATCCATTATGCACAATCAAAGCACATTTCTGCAGATGCCATATGATGTGAAGGTGTCATTATCTCAACACCGCCACAGTGACTTATTTCAGCTCCACAAAACATTAAGGATCTTTAAACTTGGAAAAACACAAGCACCTAACTTTCTGAACTTTGAAACCACACACTGATGTAGATCAAATAACTTATTAGTGATGTCAATGTCCAATGCCAATCAACTGACAATATCTGTTCTTGTTCAGAGAATAAACACAGGATTTTGAAGTACTGAACTTCCATGTGATGCACAGCAAGGCAACTAACTTTACTGTCAGAATTGCAGCACAAGAGTAGTCTGCACATAAGCACCATTCACTCACTCCAACTGTGCTAATGATATGTCAATAACCAGTAAGCAACTGCATTAATGGACCTAGTCATAAAACTACCACGCAGACAGAAGGAGAAAAAGACCGGCACAGTAAACCAAGATGCAAAACGTGTTCCAGTTATTACTGCTTCTAAAAAAAAGCAGACACCATGAAAACCACAACAGTTGCTTACTAACAGCTGCAGAGGAAGGGGGATAGAGTTAACGGGCAGGTAGGGGAATGGAGTAAAGGAGTGGGAAGGAAGAGAGAGCAAGGCCATCAGATCTGAAAGGACAGGATTATGATGAGAGAGAAATATTTTTGGAAGTGTGTAATGATGAAAGAAAGCTGACACTAAATGGCCTTCATGGATGTAGTTATTGAATCAGCTGTACAGACAGAGTTAGCTTTTAAAGTAAGAATGCATGATACGCAACATATTCTGATAGTGTGGTGTTGCAGCATCCAACTGCCTTTATTCATGTTCTTGGTGTATGCATTTATTAATAAATATTGGTTTTTCTAAATAATTATGTGAGCAGCAAGTTGCATTTATTAATATCACTACATTTTTCAGCCAAATGAAACAGTATTATCACATATATACATATATCACTAAATTAAGTATACCCGTGATAATACTGTTGCACTTGAAGCACAGTGGTTTTCATTTTCTTTTGAACATAAGAATTTAACTATGACAAAAGAAGTGGCAAGATAATAATCAGGTGTCTAAACAGATGACTCCATGGAACAGAGACTTTCTACAGAAGTTAACAGCCACTCAGCAAATCAAGAAAGTCTCCATCTTTCATGACACCCAAATTTTCATCGCAGTCTTCATAAGAACCTGCCACCAGGCCCGGTTGTAAGCCAGATGAATTCAGCCCACACCCTTCCACCCAACCGCCACAAGATCAGTTTTAGTAATATACTCCCATCTACACCTACGTCTTTCAAGTAGTCTCTTTCCTTATGTTTTCCTACCTAGGCATTTAATTTAATGTAGGTCCCATGCGTGCTACATGCATCACCCATCTATTTCACCGTGATTTGATCACTCAAATAACATAAACTAAGATGCTCCTCATTATACAACTTCCTTTAGCCTCCAGTTACTTCCTTACTCCATGGGTCCAAATATTTAACTCAGTTCCCTTCTCCTAAATACTGTTCATCTATAGTCATTCCTTAACATCAGAGACAAAGCTTCATGCTCACACCAAACCACCGCCAAAATCATTTTAATCTTTATATTTTTAGATGGGAAGGCAACATACTCTTAATGTAATTGT
The DNA here is from genome assembly GCA_013340265.1 of Coptotermes formosanus. Lineage (NCBI taxonomy): Eukaryota > Metazoa > Arthropoda > Insecta > Blattodea > Rhinotermitidae > Coptotermes > Coptotermes formosanus. The sequence goes on along the minus strand of BLKM01010978.1, from coordinate 1,480,374 downwards.
AGCAATCATTTTCCAAACTGAATCTACGCTTAAATTCAGTTTTGATTTGTTATTGCTCTTACCACACATTTGAATTTTGTCACTCTAAAATTTTGAGGTCCTGCAATTCAATAAACATGATATAAATGACACTTCTGATAGCCTATACACTTTTAAGGACTATATATCAACTGTAGTTGTTATGCAGGTCCAAGAAGGATGAGAACATGATTTTTTACACTAAAATCAAAGACATGGCAAAGGAATTTGTCTGGTACATTTCAGAGTAGTATCTTGGCATTCACTTGGCTTGATTGCGAAAAAGATTTTAATACATATTAGAACAACAGTTCTTTTATTCACACTTAACTAGTACCCAGAACACACGCATCAAACACATTAGTGCTGACCCTATCAGCTAACTAGCATTAAATCATAAACGGACTAGTAGTTCTAACTTTTAATTAGCTATTATGCATTCTGTTAACAGCATGCAGGAAAATAATTCATGCAGGGATGATCCAGTTATCTCTCTTCCCAGCCACCTGCATGTTTCTACTTGAGAGTACCAGATGGATTTTATCATGCTTTCATACAAAGTTTAGATCAGTACAGTCACTAACAGTAACTTAGCAGATGCACAAACTTCTGAGGTGAATATGACAATAGTGCAAATACTGAAATATGGTAACCAGAGTAACCTGTAATAATTATAGTAACCATATGGAGAAGATTAAACACAGTGAGAACAGGAGTCATGATAACAATAACAACTATAGTAAAATAAGAAAACAGAAAACACAGAAATAAATTTTCAAAGGTTTAGGAAATGTACATACACTCAAATATGAATTCAGAATTCCAAGATGCAAACAGTGGATAAGGTAACTGTGTGGATCCAGGTATGGTTTACACCTTTACAATCTCATTTACTTTAAGAAGGTTCTGGTACTAAAATTTTAATGATTCTCCAGGTTTAAAGCCATTTAGCAATGAGCTGCAACACTGATAAAATTGGGTACTGTGGCACACTAACCCACCCAATGAAAATTCAACAGTCAAAACAGCAGTATTTACACAGTAGGTTTAAATTCAATTACATGTTTCTGTATTGTGTATCATTATTTCCTGTAGTGATATTGAAGACACATTTTAATATCATTCTAAGGACTGTGAGAAGGTGGTTTCCTTCATCCTCCTTCCACAGAAGAATCTTATCAATTGTTTCTGATTTATGTACACGAAAAACAAATTTAACATGTGTGAGAGTTGATGTATCATGCTACTGAATAGCAGAATTATGGTCAGCTGGATTATGGCAGTGTGTGGTTTGGTGGAAGGGCACCACTGTTTTGGAGAAAACTACTGCCTCCAACCTCAGGATACCAACATTTCAGAGGAACCTACTTCCACAAACATAAGGGCAGAAGACAGAGACATCAGGTACCTCCAAAATGTTGATATGTATCTACCAAGCTACACAGTGTCACATCCCAGAAGAATATAACCTTGAAATATAAAATGTGAATTAATGTATTTACCAAGACCAAATACAAACTAAGAGCACTAAATATACAAATTAATGTGCTTATTTATTCATAAAATTTGAACAGGTTTTTCAAGTGCTTGCACAGTTGACTTGTTTTGTCTGTCTTGCTTACCCAGTGAATGATTTAAATGCAAACAGCCTGGCAACTAGTCATGTAGGTGAACACAAACAGGTAAAGCAATGTAGGAGACAGAAGCAAAGACTGCACTAGAAAACATGTCACGACACAGCAATATGACTTGACGGATGATGATGACTACAGAGGCCACGGTTGGGAAGCTACATGAGCCATCTGCTGCTAGTAATAACAGAAAGCATTCGGCGTGACAAAACAGTGCTGCACAGTGTGTCGCCTGCTCCACTGACTTCAGCACAGTTGCAGATGAACTACTAACCAATTACCACATTGTCAGTGATGTCCCATTAGCTCCAAAATTACAGTCTTAGAGATACCAACTTACTGAATGAAATAACTAAAAATTACGCCTCTAAAAACTCACTCATACTCACCCGACGCCCTGCCCACAGTATACAAAAAGAAGAAAAAAGGTAAAGATTCCTTACATAATTTGCAGCATCCACCCACCGGCCTGTCATGCTCTGTATCTTGGAAACTAATAATAATAATAGCAAAAAACCTGAGGAAAAATTGTTGTTATGCACATCATGAAGGTATATGGGTTTGGGGGTATGACTCCACTGATTCTTAATCTCAGACATGGATAAAAATGGTCAGCTTCATGTCCTGCTGGCTTTGCCCTCTGGGAAAGAGCCCCCTGTACCCGTTGAATAGGAGGATGGGTAGGCATCAAATCCAGTCTCAACACTTTGGAGAAAACTATTTCTACTGCCATGAATCAAACCATGATTTCTCAATCATGCAGCCTGTAGCTCAGTCACTATAACGACTAGACTACCCCAACTCTGGGGGAAAAGTGTAAACAAAGAGGTTGTTTTAGGAAAGAAAACAAGGAAACTTTGTTACTTTTCATGTTAAACTTGTAGGCCTGAGTCCACATCAAGTTCTTTGTCAATTATGTTACGTAATTCCTGTCACACTCAAGAAAAATCCATATAGACAGCTATAATCATGCTCTGAGAAAACTCATCACATGCAGAAAACCCAAACAAGTGCCTCTGCATATGGGTAAAATCCATACAGATGATACCAATCGCAGCCAATTGCAGTGCCGTTCCTAGTGCACAGGCACAATATAAACAATTCAGTTAAATATTTTTGTTTATGGGCATGCTAGTTACAAATAACAGAAGAATACAAGGGCAGAGAACAGAGGAAATATAAAAATGCAGAAATATATCAGTCACTTCTACAGTGAATCAACTGACTTACAATCAGAGGGAACCAAGTGGCATAGTAAGTTTTGGTGCTTTCTCTCAGCATTTACAAATACTAGCTGTTCCTGTTCTGTTCCTCTCAGTTAATGAATCATACTCTTTGTGCTATGATGCTTCTCTGGCTAAGCCAAACCTCAAAATATGCAAGCAATAGGCTATGCGTGATTTCAGGCATCTGCTACAATGTAGATGAGGTCTGTGCTCTTCTGGGATATTACGCAGCGTAAAGAGGTAAATATGTACCGATGTTTTGGGACTGATAGGTTGTCCTGAAACATCGGTGTAGAATTACCAATCTATGCTGCATAATATCCCAGAACAGCACTGATCTCAAGTAACAAGCTACCTTCTTGCATGTGTACATAAGAACACTACAAAAATTCACGTGCTTTCTGATATTATGATGCGCATAATATGGCTCACGTTTTTCCTATTTAGAAAGGACATTAACCCAAAATAATTCTGCCACCTGATCTTCAAGAGGCATTTGTGTTGGTAACTGAATATCCATTTTATATGCATGACACAGCATTAAATTCAACTCGGTAGTAGAAAGTACTGTCTGCTTAAAATGAAAGACAGTAACACAACTATGTAGCTCTACCATCATCAATTTAGCCCTGCATATTTTATCCTCAACAAACACATTACCTCACACTGTCAACATTTTCAATAAAAGCAGTCCCATTACAGGCCTGGACAGGCCCACAGGGTTCCAGGAGGTTGAGGCTCCCAGATTTCTAGACAATCGGCACATGAAGGTGGTAAGGTTGTCAGCCCTACGCACCGGCCGCGTTTACCCCCCAGGAAATATTCCTGGTACTCATTTCCGTTAGAGGCTGAGTCGACCCCAGGGCCATAGTGCGACCGACAGGATTATGCCAATGATAAATTCCACTGACACCATCGGGAATCGAACCCGCGACCTGCCGGTTTGTAGCACAGTGCCTCAACATTTTCAATACATTTATTATTTGTTAATACAAAGATAAATATATAAAATGTAGCACTGATTGTTTTTCTCATACTTTTTTAACATTCCATACTGACTAAATTACCGGTAACTTTTTTATATTCTGATACAGCTTTAGTAAGTCCTTTACTGCATACATCACTTCTGTCACTAAGAAAGAAAATAAACTGGCTTGTATAACAGAAACAACTACAAAGCTTGATCATGAGTAAAAATTTTGTGGCTGAAGTGCTTACAAACAGATTTAAAGTATGAATGCAGCACTGCAAGGTAAAATCTGCTTACTGCCATGAACCGTCACAAAGATGACACCAGTCACATTACCAATTTCAGTAAAAGTTGCCAGCATTGCTGAAGAACACACCATTTGATTACTCTGGCAAAATTTAGTCTATCTCCCTTTGCAAGACTAATCTTGTTTGCCTACATACAGTCAACCTCGGTTATAACGGATTCCAAGGGGAGTCCAAAAATGTCCGTTATAGCCGAAGTCCGCTATATCCGAGGTTCGGTGAAATTACTTTTTAACATAACATTTAAATTTATACCACTTAAGTTATGCTTGTTTGCAGTTTTATTGCGTATGGACACGAAGAGCTACACTTTGCACACACAAAAACACACATTCCTGAAACACGCACCAAGATGCCTTAATGCTCCCCTCCTTTACGCACCTACTGTATTGTACAACACACTCAACATTTTTAAATCCCTCCCCCCCCCCACTGGCGCAACAGCCCCTCGTGGGCCAGGGCCCCCTCATTACCGTGGCTTCACGATCACACTCAGACACACCACACTCTTGTAAGCCTACTATCGACGAGTGATCGGCCCGACGCGAAGACCCTATGTGACAAAACACAAAACTCACAAGAGACAGACATCCATGCCCCGGGTGGGATTCGAACTCACAATCCCAGCAAGTGAACGGCGGCAGACCCACACCTTACACCGCGCGGCCACTGCGATCGGCCAAAATGTTTAAATACTGTACGTATTCGCGTGGCGCAGTTGGTTGAGGCACTGCGCTACAAATCGGAAGGCCTTGGTTTCCATTCCCGATGGTGGCATTGGAGTTTTTCATTGACATAATCCTTCCGGCCGCACTGTGGCCCTGTGGTCTACTCAGCCTCTAACAGAAACAGTACCAGGAATATTTCCTGGGGAGTAAAGGTGGCCGGTGCGTAGGGCTGACAAGCTTGCCACCTTCATGTGCCGACTGTCTTCAAATCTGGGAGTCTACCTCCTGGAAACCTCTGGGCCTGTCCAGGTCTCTAATTGGATAGCTTTACCTTTTTACATATTCGCACCTCTTTGGTTGGCCCATACTGTCACATATCACTTTGCCGAAAAGTGAATTATGTGCACGTACGGTAAGCAAAAGTCTTACAAAATCGTTACCTAAAATGTTGCAAGTAAATGCGCCGAAGTCAAGCCGTAACTGATTTATGACAGGGCACTCTGCCCAAAGTGCCATAAAGATGCTCGCATATGACAATTACAGTAGTTTCTCCCTGCCGCATGAATAACAGACACAGGTAGAGACTGTCCCGGGCTATCCATTATAACCACTAATGGTTTGACCTTGTCCGTAGTAAAGCCAAACAAACTGCAAAATGTATAAGTCTCCACGGCGTCTTCGGGTACAAAATGATATCAAGTTACATATCCAGTCCGCACGTCGCTATGACGAGTGAACACCCTGCACTCGAACACACTGTAACCTTTGCGAAATTGCCATTATTTTGCCAAAAACGGTATAGCCGAGGCAAATCAACTGCTGGGGAATGTCGGAGAAATCCGATGTGACCGAAGATCCGAGATATGAGAGACCGGTGTAACTGAGGTAGTTACAATGATAAAGCATGGGGAAACGGCCGGGGAATTGAAAAATGATCCGTTATAACCGAAGTCCATTATAACCGAGGCCGGTATAACCGAGGTTGACTGTATATGCTATTCCTGTCCTCCCTGACCCTCACCTACATGCAGGGATTTTATGAATACTACCCTTTAAAATTCCACCCCCCCTCCCCCGCAAAGAAGCTGAGACTTTGAAGATTTATCTCTTTTCTTTCCCTTTCATTGTAACCGTCACTTCATGCTTAAATTCTGGGCATGTTCTGCAAGTATCAGTAAAGGTCAAGGTGTAGTATCTGTCTCCTACTCAACACACAGCAAAGACCTCTAAACAGTGTCATTAACCAAATATAGGCTGTACATGAACAGTGTTGATTCTCTTGTTTTGTCAGACACAAATCAAAGCGGATTTTGAAAATTTCACTTCATCTACGCCACTGAGCTTCAAAATAGTGAAATATCATGACTATTCATGGGTTCTAATTTGTAGAACTTTTCCAGACATGGTAATATTTAACAACTTCATCATAAGTGGTACATTGTCAGTATCTAGATTATACAACATCAATAGTAACTGTAGCATATTATTTCTTGAAAATGGTTTTACACAAATAATATCACTTACACTAACAAAGACTTTTTCCATCATCACTCTAATTAAAAATAATATTTTGGAAACTGACTGCTTGTGTCTTCAGGTGTCAGCTTCCAAAACATTGTGATTATTGCTATGTGCAGTGATGATGAAAATGTCCTGTTAATGCAAGTGATATTATTCAGCATCAATGGTTGACGAACATGCGTACATAGCACTGGAGATATATTACTGGAAAGGCACAACCGAAGCACTCAGAGTGGAACCTTTTTCTTGTATTTCGTCTACCCCAAGTCCCATGCTGACTGATCTGGGCTAAAACTGATCAAAGATCTCTGAACTGGCTAACAAACTAGCCTGTCACCCTGAGGCAAATCCTGCGTTCCTGCAAAGTCATGATGTAAACGGACTAAATGTAGGTCACCAATCAAGTGTTACTTATTACACAACTGGCCTGTTGATCAAACAAAATATCCTGTATATGATTTCACATAACATCAAACTATTGTGTATATGTCAAAACTTACATCAAATTCTTAAAAGTTGGTAAAAAAAAAAAGTAAAATTGTCTCTGTCCATGTAATGCAGGGGGAGTACAGGTACAGCTCCATTCATTCTTAACCTCAGCAGTAGATGGAGGTGACTGCTCAACTTCATGCTTTGGCCACTTTACCCCAGGGAAAGAACCCCTGTACCCACTGAATAGGAGGCTGGGTTGGTTCCTAAGATGGTCTGGACAGTTTTCTGGAGAATAGAAAATAAAGTGCATGTGCCGGGACTGAAACGTGGACTGCCCAGGCTGTAGCTTGTCGCTACACTGTCTATACTATCCTACATCAAATTCTTAAACAGGGCGATATTCAATTACCTACTAAGTAACTCTGAAGTAAAGTCTTTCTTGGTATGCTAAGAGTTGCTCCGGTGATCAAGGTCTTTTTCAACTTTCACAGAATCAACGTTTCGTTGTCGCATACCACAGGTATAATGAATTCAGTCCATACCACAACATGCTATTTCTGTGAGATCAACCTCAATATTACCGTCCTAACTGGATGTAAGTCTGATCCCTTCCCTTCTGGTTTCCTAGCCAAATTTTGCAATTTCCATCTCTACCAAGCACAAAATGTTGCTATCACTTTATCAGGAAAAGAAAGCAGAATTAAGTATAAACCATCACTTCAGACAAACGTACTGTAAGCTACAGAAAGAAAAGCTCTGCATACCAAATTATGTTATGATCAGCTGACAGAGTGTTTGAGGAAAGGTACCTAGGCTAATATTTATACATGACAGAGGAACTGCAACTAGACTAGACAAAATTACATAACAATGAGCTTCATAATTTGTAAACTTCACCAATGATCAAGTCAAGTACGATGAGACAAGTCAGTGTGGGGCACTATGAAAGAGATGGCAAATGCAAACAAGGAAAGCGATCTTCTTTGAGACCTAGGCACAAATGCCAGGATAACAGTACAGTGGATTTTAGAGAATTGGGTGTGAGAATGGAAATGGAATTCATCTGGCTCAGAATATGGGCCAGTGACCAGCAACAATGCACACTGTAAATGTCTGGTTCTATGAATTCAGGGAATTGTCTGATCTGTTGTGCAACTATCACATCCTCAACAAGGATTCTCAGAGGAGAGAGACGGTGTTTTTACATCTAAATAATTAAAAGCCCAACATTTCTGCAACAGGATGTGAGTAACAGGAATTATGGAAAGTTGTTGCACATTTGTGTGTGTGACAAGAAACAGGAACTCAGGTTTGACTGCTGTGTGTGACCTTGACTCAAGTGACCTTTCACTACATGCTTTCTACTACATAACTGTTTGCCATATAAAGTGAGACCTGCTCCCACACCTTGTTGTTCAAACAATCAACATTCTTATTGACTGACCCTTTGGCTTACAGACTTACATTGCTGTTACACAAAACTACTCACTCTTCTCAAGCCTAAATTATGGAGAAGTGTTTAATTTAGCATTTGATGTATTCCTATTAGAACTTCCAAATATGTGATCCTTAATCTGGTATGCCGAAAGTCTTTTCATGTCAGTGCCATATGACACAAATAACATCAATATAACACTTTTTTTTGTGGAGAAGGATGAAGGTTAAATACTGTGTTCATACTAACAAACTGCTGATTCTATCTTGAACCAGACAAACCCAGTCAATGATCCAAAAATTAAGTTCATTAATATCAATTTGAATATGATCGTCTTATATAAATATATGTATAGGTCTGAGAAGTAATCTGTTTTGTTAAGTCTGACCAAAATTTTACACAGTTCTGATGATTTAATCATGACACAACTCCCTGTTGACATACTCAGCAAGAACATTTGCTACACCACTCCCATTTTACATGAAAATTAAGTAAGAGCCAGTCTCTGATAAAATATAGCAATTTTCTGAATTTTGTGTTTTCACAAATGGATAATGCCAAATAAGCGTCATAATAATGAAACACCAAACCTAACCTGACACAGACTATGCTTTGTCATTCCTTGCTGTCTACATATGCCCTTGAACCCTTTCTTCACAATTAATCATAACTCTCAGCTATGTGGTTTATGACTGGGCTGATGTTCAGTTTCCATAAACAAAAGTGTTATAATTTCTCCATACATAATGCACAATATCCCTACTAACAAACGCCTCATAAGAACCAACTCTCCTATTTAGTAAAATCAAGCATACATAAAATCAAACACAATTATGTCTTTGTTTAATACGTACATGTTTCCATCTGTCTTTATAGCATTATTATCACATCTGTCCAAATTTGTCTTCTTTCTAGTGTTTTCACTTGGTCCACTTATTCTTAATTTGCATAACATACAGATAAGCAATTACACAGAGAGCAGAATTTTGCCAGTTAAATACAAATATACACACACTTGTTATATACACTTAAATACACACTCGTTGTAAGACTTACACTCCATCCAAAACTTCAAGCACAGGAAACTACCTGGCCTATTTTCTGAAATTTATGCCGTGTAAGCTGTTATGGCAGCAACAGGCAATCTGTCCCTCTGTGTGTTGCATATGTAGATGCAATCTGTGTTAAAGAGTTAGTTCCTGGCAACACCATCTGTCAGTCAACTGACACCAACTGCAATGCAGCCTCTGACTTTACTAAAACTGTTGAAGCATCAACATAAACATGTTTAACGGCTGCAGAAAGAATAAGATCGCATTTTAAACAACAAATGTAACCACAATTTGCTCAGAAGACCAGAATAAAATGATAAGTGTTTGATACTTCGCGCTGCAGTAGTGCCTAATGATTCAAAACAGTCCAAGATTAGATAAAAGAGAAGAAAGACCATCAACACAACTTAACTATTGATGAAATATTTACCAGAAATGTACTACACATTTTGCCTTATAATATAATCATAATGGAATATAATATAATCATAATGGAATGTTCCTACCAATGTTCAGTCTAAGATTTGTAGTACTCTTCTTGGACTCTGAAGATAAAGGCACTACAACCCTTCAAAACGTTGGGTGGTACTACCACCCAATGATAGTGTCACATCTCAGAACACTTGACTCTTATGTATTGCTTAACTGAATTTTAAGACATCCCATACACTTAAAGAAGCTGTATCTGTTAGACATAATTTTATTGACTTACAAAATATCCAACCAAGACAAAGAAAACCAAGGCAACATTAACCTTGGACACAGTGACTTCAGTTGCAAATGAGAAACAGATAATAAAATGCATAAAAAGAAGCACAGTTACAATAAACATATATCCCATATTCCCTTCGTATTAAAATAATTTTGAACAGTTTACTTAGAGCTACTTTTAACATGATGTACAAATAGGATTCAAACAAGATACAATGACCCAGTTGTGAACTAACAGCTCAAAAGTTCTGCAATTCACTCAAAACAAAGAAATGTTCCATGTGTCCATGTGCAGTTTTAACATGCATTAGATTATTCAGCACTTGTCATTAGCTTCTTTACCTACATATGGGAACTGTTGATATTGCACATAATACTGGTGTTTTATAGGACTGTCGTAATTATTGACCATAGATCACTGTGCTTTCTTTCTTGCATGACTGCATATCAAACACAACTGTAGCGTCTGTTTATTGTTTGCACACTGGCAAATAAGATTTACAGAATCCGTTACGTGTAAATGGTGATAAAGGCAAAGTTTGGGACAAAACCCTGCTGACTAAAAACACAAAAATTATGAATCAGCCTCATATGAAATGTAAGTTCAAGGCCATTCATTGGATGCAGTTTCACACAAAGAAGGTGTGCTTATTTACTATTCCACGAATTACAAATCTGGCAGAGGAATCAGGGAATGGAAATCTGTTTCTTGCATTATTGAACAACACTGGATCAACTTCTGGTTATGTAATTACAAAGACCTAGTTGTCCACTTGCTATATGGGGTAGCTACTACAGTTATTTCTGTCTCTACCTCTTATTCACACTGCAAGCCCTGGTATGTGAAATATGCCATAGACTAAGTGCCACTGTGCCTAGTTTTTCCCTGCATACTTTGGTTTTCCCCTGTCAGTATCATTCCACCAATGCTCCATAGAATTCGTTCATCTTCCACTGACACTACACAATTTTAGCAAGTGACGGCACTGTTAAATAAAACATTCTGTCCTGTCTGTCCTGCCTGTCTGTCTCGCCCTCCCCCCCCTCTCTCTCTCACCCACATCAAAAACATATAAAACATAGATGCCCCAGGAAAGTACTTCACCTTTAAACTTCTAGCATTGGCAATCCTACTGTTTCTAGTAACCATAAAAGTGCTAATGTAAGACTTGTTTACATTTACATGCAAAACCCTGTACATGCCCATAATTATGTCTAGCCCTTCCCTATTAAAAAGCAATGTACCCTTCCACTTGCAGGGGTAATGGAAGGATTAAGCTGAGAAACTTTAATTTCACTAATAAGGATCCACAAAGTCGCACCTATAATACTGACATAATTGAAATATAGCTCTGAATTTTAAGGGATATGTTATGACAGTATGAGAGGCAATGGAGCAGAAAAGTGCTGCCAGTGACTAATTTATTAAATAACAGAATGAGTGAGACAAACTGAATTACTGACTAACAAACAAAATGACTTATCAAGTGAAAAACTAACAGCACACTGATCCACCATGTCAGTACTTGGCATTATATCCCAGAAGACAGACATCTTTATGCTCAGCCATAAGAACACCAAACCTCACATTTCTGCATTCTGATTGGGACAGCATCTCTGATTTTAGGATTCATGTTCTTTACACAAGCAGAACGTTCTTCACAACTAACTGACATCAGAAACAATCCCGAGTTTCACAAGATACACTTTTTTTGTTTCATTTTGCAATTTAAAAGATGGATAAGGAAAAGTTATTTAACATGATAATCCAAGCAGGAAATTGATTTGATGCAAACAAGAGAATTACTTATATGAAACCAACAGCAGAATAATTCTGCACAGGAAGTGAAGTGGAACAGAGAAAAGCAAAGCTGTGTAACTGTGTATCGCATCGCTTGATATCTCCACTTTCTACAGATTATGGCAGAGTGTGGTATGTAACAGATTATAGACAGTTTCACAGGAAAAAAAAAACCATTTATACCAAGATCCTCTGCTCCATTTTGTTATACAAACCTGACAAATATAGTGTCTATTATTCACAGAAATTGCTAGCATTGTTTTAAGAACACAGGAAAAATTACCTTCAAAATATCACTGTATTTCGATTTGTAATTTTACACAAAGCAATACAACTCATGGACTACAGGTTCCAAGATACTACCATACAATCTGAAAAACAGTACTGGAAGATTTATTATTGTGATCACTGTCTGAAAAATGTAATACGCACACTGAAGAAGCGCCAAAACAAATCAGACCCAGCAGCATAATTAATGGAATACAGTGTTGATAAATTAATCAAAAGACAAGGTTGAATGCAAAATTGTAACAAGGTGAAGAACAAACAAATAAACTTCCATACATTAAACAGGTACTCTTGATAAGTTGCAATTACTGCTACAGAAATATCTCAATTTCTGACCTATACATGGAGAGACCTCTAAAAGTACCATAATGTATGCCACCATTTCACTTTCTGTTAGTGCACTGTCTATACAAGCACTGGCATTTGATCATTCAGTGACTCCCCACTATGGAAAATATTTTCAAGAAATATGTTTTTGAAAGCAATTAATTATAAAAACACCGCAGAATATTATTAACTGGATTACTGTTAAGTGGTACGCACTAAGTGTAAACCCTCATTACATCTGAATCTCATTAAAACTTCACACCTTACATGCCAATTAACAAAGAATTAACTCTTTTTAGTACAAAGTGCAGTAATTAACATCTTAAAACGTTCCAACCTTCCTTAACTGATAGACAGATGACAAAACACCCAATTTATTTTCTTCTTAGGTACAGTGAAGAAAGTGGCACCATTAGATCATGCACACTTGTCTTTACATGCAATTCAGGATTTCTTTTGAAGTATATAGCTTCAACAGTAACAGACCATGTAAAAAGTCATCACTTCACTGCAGACAGTGAAGATTTAGGCTCTATTCAGAATTATCTTTAGAGTTCATCCTAGGATCATGAAGCTGGAGTTAACTTTGGCCACTTGCAATGGTGCACGCACAATGTGTACACTTCCAGCAGCTGAGGACATACAGTAATTACACGTAAGAGCCAAAAACTCCCTTTAATTGTCTGTAACTTGTTTAGTCTGTGAACTTTTGAACTGATTAGGCAATACTACTCAAGTATAAATACAGTTCCTTACAAAGTGGCCATCCAACCAATAGACCGAACTCATATTTCCAAAAGAACTATGAGCCTTCTAGCAGTTTGCAGCATAAACATAACAGTGTTTCCACTTGTATATACACACAACTGAGCCAGGCCCTTTTCAATGTGGGACCCAGTGGTACACTGTAGTGACAACTTTGTTAGATGTGTCTTCTGAACCTACGCCAAAGGTGTGATACAATTTGTTTTACTTCTCTGAACACTGTATGTTATTTACAATATTCTGGAGGTATAATGAAGCAAGACACCGGCATGTTCATGTAATGTTTACACCTCCTCGGCTATTTCAACAGCCTGATATCATTTAATACCAAAAGAGCATTTTTACAGCAATGTAATGTCGCTGGTAACAGTAAAGTATACTTAGGTATTCATGCAAGGTGCCTAATTTTAATCAAATTTGGAATCTCTTGACAGATTTTCACAGATGTCACCCAACACACAATTTAACATAAATCTGTCCAGTGGGAGTTGAGTTGATACATGTAGACAGACGGACAGACAGACAAACAGACAGACAGACAGACAGACAGACAGACCAATTAACAACCTCTTACAATTCAATTTAATGTTGCCAGCAACAGGTAAACATACATGCTTGATATTTTTGCCCGATTTTAACCAAATTTGGAATTTTTTGACAGATTTTCATGACAGTCCCCAATATAAAATCTCACATAAATCCTTCCAGTGGCAGCCGTGCTGATACCTGCGGACAGACAGACAAGATGGGAAGATGGACGAACAGCCTGACACAATTTCAGTCTTTTTTATGGTGATGTAATGTTGCCAGCAACAGTGAAACTAAGTCTTCATGTAAAGTGTCTGATAAGTTGGTCTGATTTTAATTACATTTTGATTTTATTGACAGAATTTCGTAGAAGTCCCCAATATAAAATCTCATGGAAATCCATCCAGTTGGGAGCTACGCTGGTGCATGCATACAGATCAACAGGCAGACGGAAGGACATGATGAAGGTAATCGCCGCTCTTCGTGACTATGCGAATGTGCCTAAAAACACTGATTCTGATCCCCTGCTGAGTCAGTTATTCAATTTAATATTTCCACCTACATTTGTGTCTTGCAAGTCACCTCATTCATTACATCTTTTGCCATTCAATTTTACGCATCATGCTCAGGGAACTATAAATTTTATATGTTAATTATTTGAAGAGTTCTAGCTGAAGGTACAAATATAATTTCTGTTATTTTATAAATTTTGTCTAGAAGTTTCTCAAGGCATTTTGGTACAACCAACACTGTGCATAATTTTGCTGTTTCATGGAAACAGTCTTACATATAAGAGCTGGCCATGAAATAAGTTTACAGTGCCTATACCTTGAGTTCAGGTCTAAGTGTACTACTATTCCACTACCTTTCCACACAGTCTCCACAGCAGCTGAGGCATTAATCATATCACAGGAGGAGCTCTTCTATTCAGTATTGTTAGAAGTCTGTGTCCTGTGTTATCAGCCATCCTGTCACAACTGTTTCCATCTCTCAATCATCCTTAAATTTATGGCCCCAAGATGTTACACGAATGGTGGAAGCAGATGACAAGAGCTTCGCACCAAATTCCTCTGATACATCACAATTGGTGTAGGTTTTTCAGTTACAAAATTGTCCACCATGTAAAACTTACTATGTGACTGACGGTTTTATATTTCTGGCTGGTGACGTCTAAATAAACGCAACATTCCGTACGCAAAAGAACATAATAAATTCTCCAACCTTCTGTTGGGAACTGAACATTCACTGTCCATTAGGAGCACAGGTTATTCTGCCATGTGTTTTATACTAAATCCTGAAGTTACTTCCCTTTGTTAACAGCATATTTATTACACCGCAATCTGCACTGGTGACCACTAGCAACTTAATCATGATACTAGTTTAATTATATCAGAGGAATATTTACTTCTTAATTTATTGTCATCTCAGATGCACAGGGTACAGACTATCAGCAGGATCATCATTATGAACGCAGCAGAAGAGGCAGAAACAAAGAAGTTTTAACCTATTTTATACTCACATCTCAGCATAAAAATATGCAGGAAAGCCATTAGAATCCTCAGCAATGATGACCAGTACCTAAGCCAAGAACTGAATCACTAGAGAAAGTTCAACTAAGCTTTTCTACAAACTGTGAAAAAGCTAATTTTAGATAAAATTTAATTTACTTACATGGTGCCCACCGAATCATACACCATGGTTTATAACACAGCAAATTAATGTGTATTAAATTTTAGAAGCAGGGCATGAGGATGTGGATAGAATTAATTTGGCAGATTTGTGAACAAGGTAAAACTCCACGTTTTATAACAAGCTGGAAACCTCCTGACTAGCCAAGCACCTCTCGGTTTCTGAAGGGGGGTCTCTAGCCAGTACACTTACTTAAGTGACATACAACAATCAGTTCTGTCATACTTGCTAGCAGCATGCCAAACTTCAGACACTTAATGTTTATTGTGTACAGCTGTCAGCAAATGAAACTACACAATTTCTAAAACACAAGTTTCATCTTCCAATACAGCGGAAAATTCCACAGCTTGCATAAAATACCAGGACTATACTAGAAGACTCTGCTTCTTGTGACAAACAATATGAGCATAAATGAAAAAACCATCAATGGTGGCATTTCATAATATCCGTGTTGCTTTCATTCGAAGAGAGCTGACTCTAGCCTGCATCATGTTACCATTTGTCCCTCGTTGAATTACAGGAATTCAGAAAGTTAATTTTAGGACAAATAAAATGACTATGGTTTCAAAAGTGTGCAAAGAAGCATATATATGCAACAAATGTTATACTGAACTGCATAATCATAGTCTGAGATGTTATTTGTCTGTGGGATATGTAACATTCATCTTAATCTTTCATACTTAAAGGAAGTGGAAATTGTGAGTGGCAAATAGTTACTGGCAATTTGAAGAAGTGTTATTTATTTGTTTATTTATCTATTTACCTATGTATGTGTATATTTATTCATTTATGTTTTCATGCATTTATTATTCAATCAAATACCGTTACTTTTATATAAAATGTCATTCCATCAAAGATGGAAATACTGACTACCTGATCCATTTTCAAAGTATGGTTCTGGGTTCAAAAAACCTAAAATTACTGATTTAGTAAGTAGTTTAAAATATGTAACTGAAATTACCTGCCATTTTCAAATGCATATTACAGCAATGGCGATTTTAATTTGAAGAGCAAGCTTAAATTACCTACACTCTGAAGGCTTAAATTACCTACACTCCAAATGTCAAGCCGCACACCTGTTGTTAAACTGCTGACACATTAAAAAAGATGAGGTGCAAGAAAATAGGCACCATTTATCGACATGGTAAGAATACAGTTAGATGGCCAGACATATCCAAGATTATTTGACGCAAAAACATGTAAGAACTAACAGTGCAACTCTGTTCTTCTTGAAAGGGAATGTAACTGTTGCCCACAGTTAAATGTGTTTATGCAATCTTGAATACACAAACAAGACAAAGAACTTGTGTGCCTGACACTTGTAAAAGTGCTGAAAGAAATGGTACACCAAACACACACACACTCCCACAGAACACACATGCATGCCATTTTGTATGTTTTAACACACCTGTTATACAACATGACTCTCCTGAAAATTAACACATGGAAACGCTATTGAAGAATGTAAAGGGTGAACTAACACTTGTGACAGTTCACTGCCCAGTCTTTGTTACTGATTCTGAATACGTAACATTTGCTCTACTCAAACAGATGTTGAATGGCCATGTTTTGCAACTACATCACAAATTTGTTGTCTGCTGTCTGTATCCTACAACCTACTTTCAGGATTTGGCATCATTAAGGATATTTTTTATGGAATTGTATGCAGAGGAAAACCACTCTCTAAGTATGATCATGTCTTGTCACTAGAATGCCAGACAAATTCATAATATAACAACAGCTAATAAACACTAATAAAATAAGCTAAATAAGTAATATTTGGGAACAAAGAAAAATCAAAATTATTTTCATGAAGGAGTTACAGTCAGAAAATTCAAGCCAATTTAAGTACTATTCACTTGCAACATTCTACCTCCTGTCTTCTGTTCAAAAGCATACTGGTTAAAATACACATTATTATAATTTTGTCTATTTTTTCCTAGGTCTCTGACCTTATGCAAAGAACACAGTTTGAGGTGTTTGCAAACAGGATGCAGAAGAGAATACTTGGACCTAACAGAAGAGAAATAACAGGAGGATGGAGAAAGCTGCATGTGGAGAAACTTTGTAACTTGGACTTTTCACCAAATATTAAGAGGTTATCAAATCAAGAAGGATGAGAGAGGCAGGGACTGTTAACATGTATGGAAGACATAAGAAATTTACAGAAAACTTTAGCCACAAAACCTGAAGAAAAGAGACCATGCTGCAGAAGGAAGATTACACATAAATGGATTGTAAAGAAGTAATCATACACTGTAACTAAAAACATGACTACATAACCGACAGAGCCTCTTAAGTTTTGGAGAAATGGGAATGGAAATGGCATTTCAAAATTACATAGATGTCCCTGCATCAATTTTGGGTCTGGGAAATGATAACAGCATGTAATAAAGAGAACTATGACAGTGCAAGTTTGCAGAAGTGTGATGTTTCAGTCTGCATGACTCACTGTTGGCAACACCTTTAGACACTGTCTCACTGTCGCATGTGTCACATATCATATAATATCATTTATTTATATTCCATAGATCCATATAAGGTAACAATATGCCACTGGATGTGGAATTTGTCATACATTTGTCACAGGTTTTGTCCTGGTTTCACACTGCAAGATTAACTGGTAACCCTTGAAGGTACAGTAAAATCTGCCACATCCAGCACCTCTAGGACCGAATGTTTGCCAAATATTGTAACTCTACAGATATTATAACATTACACCTAATGTGTGTATTAGTGTACCTAACAACCTCACATCTGCAGATATTAGAACATCATACCTAACGTATACCTCTGTGTACCTAACAACTTCACCTATAGACCATAATTCTGCATATATAACATTACACCTAACATGTGTCTTAGCGTACCTAACAACTGCACGGAAAAACTTGACAATCTCATTTATCACCTGATATCCTGTCCTGTTTTCTCTGCTACACTTTACATTCTCCTTTCAACACAAATTACGTAACATGGTGCACACGTAATCTAAAAATTCTGAACTCTTAGAATCAGTGCTGGGTGCTTCCATTTCATGGAACAGTGAAATGTAATAGACTTCTTAGTCCACTGCTAGTCAAACAGACCTTTCTCGACCACCTAGTGCTACATGTTGGGGCTTTTACTGTAGTTCTCGCATTCAGCGGAATTTCCTCTGTAGGTCTCTGGGTTTGACTTCCGGGGGTTTCCAATGATCCTGATCATACTAACGCCATTCAAAAACTTCCCTCCTTCCAAGGTTGTAGCACACTCATCACTCAGTACCCTCAGTAGGAAGGGACTTATGTTCATTTGGGGTGAAACCAAAGAAGTCAAGTTAAATAAGCTATGGCAGTGATTGTGTATGGCTAAATTCCCAGGCCATTTACACTCCAAATGATACGACCACTATGTAACAACGTAAAATATTGAAGTTCTCTTCCTACCTTTTCGTTGTCAAGGCAGTATTTCTCTATCATGCTATGGATTTGGTTGGCCCGATGTGAGTACAGTAAGAACCGAACACCAGATGTTAGCACCAGCTGTACTGCGCTTCCCTTTGGCACACAAGTTTCAGCAATTTCTTCAAAGCTGAAACAATAACACACATGCATTTGTCATATCTTAAATTAATATAATTCACACTTCAGATCTCCCTCCATAATCATGTACGTGTGACTGTTCTCCAAGATGTCCTCACCCTTCTAATATGTAGTTATCTTACCACGTCTTCTTTTCAGACTATGGAATAATGGTTCATTCAGTGTGACAGTCGTATGAATAGTTGGCATGCAATTCATTCAAAACATAGTTTTATGGTAAAGGACATTACTAACATGCCTGCATTTGTTCTCTGCCATAATGGAAGCTGATGGGAATTCTACAAGCTTGAAAGCAAGGTTTTTTTAAAACTATGTGAAACAAGAGAAAATTTATCTGCAGTAATGTGTCGAGTCCCAATCATACATTCAACATCTTGAATGATTAAAAAAATTCTAGCATGTGATTTGCAATAAATAATATGCAGACCATAATAACTCACCACACACAAAACAGAACATGTTGGTCCAATTTCTCCAGACACAAATTCACTTAAATATTACACTTAAGAGGGCTCACCTGAATGTATCCAGTACTTGCAAGGTGTCTTCTGAGGGGCCCGTCTCTCGACGCACAAGACGAACACCAGAGTGTGAAACTGCCAACTGCTGTACTCTTGGATGCTGATGCCCACCCTGAATAAAAATGTGACATGATACACAGTGTTAACTTCTACAGAAAAGAAGCAACAGCAAATGGTAGCACATGATTTATGTTTTTGTGCATTCCTCAGAGCTTTACAAAAAGTGGTTCATTTTTGTGGAACTTGGAACAAACATCATATCAGAACTGGAAAATGCAATATGAAGGGCACATTTTCCACATTTCTGTGTTTACATATTTAGGTTCTAGACCAGTTGATTCAGTTTTGATTTGTAAATGTCTTTTGCCATGTTCTTAAAGGCAAAGCTTTTCAAATGCAAGGAAGTGTAGGCTTACAAAATTCTTCAGAGTACACAATAAGCTGCATTTTCCCTCTGCTAGGTATCATCACAACATAAAGGGTTGACCCCATAGGCGTCCCACCTCCAAAATGGATTCCTTCAATACTATCAACATGTACAGTGTCCAGAAATGTCAGTGACACAAAGAATGGGTACATTAGCTACATGAATATGACCATGAATTCAAGCAGTAGGTTAAAATTAGGGCTGTTTACCATATGCTCATTGTTCATATGTACTTGTATATTCTCAGAACCCACTATTCAATTATCCGCCTCTTTTTACTGCACTGATAACCTGCTTTAACCTCCAATAACTTGACAATATACACAGAGTGTATATTTGTTTGATTTACTTCTTTGAATAAACAGCAATTATTTTCCCACACAGCATTAACGAACTGGCCTCCGTATCAAAAGGCAGTGTGTTTTCTTGGTGGGAAGAACCAATTGTTCTTTTTTAAATAGTGCACAGATGTGTTTTGCCCATTCAAGGATTATGTGTGCCGGCCTTTCACAAAGTACAGATGTTCATTCCACCCAACAACACCACTCAGATCAGAACCTGCATAACTTAATATACGAAGGATAACAAAACAGTGTAAATTTCAAAGTTAGGACATCAACCATAAGAGGACTGGCAGCTCCTGATATGATATAATATGATATATGATATGATATGACGCTGCTTCCTGGGCAAGATGTCTAGTGATTAGCACAGAAGTTTAACATTTACAACCATCTGGATTTGGTCATGACCACTGCTGCTGTTACAGGGAAATGGGTTACTACCACTACTACTACCACTACCATCACCACCACCACCACCACCACCACTCCTCCTCCTCCTACTACTACTACTACCACTACTACTACTACTACTACTACTACTACCACCACCACCACCACCACCACCACTACTACTACTATGACAATGATGATGAGAGGGAGGAAGGGGAAGAAAGCCATACAAAGAAGTTTGTCAATATGACAAAAAATAACAGCTTGAAGATGAGAATTTTGCTAACTCAACAAATTGATGTATACATACTTTACATGTAGTTCCAATCTGGGCTAGCCAACTACAACCCACAGGAAGGCCACATAATTCATTAAGGGCTTGTCTGAGGGCCACACTTGTACACATGTATATCAAAGGGGGGGGACTGAATTCAGTAGAATGCCTTTACTTACAAACAATAAGTTACATGAAGCATACAGTTGGATGACAAGGTAGTACGCCTGATTACTTCGACAATGCACAAAGAAATATTGGTTTACTGTGTGCTACCTTACAAGTGATGAATTATAGTTTCTAAACGTTTTCTCTGCTAATAAAGTTGTAATAGTATGTTCTGTAAAACTCTTACATTAGGTTTGCTAATTTGCATTACTGAAACTATTGACACGGCCTAGGGCTGCAAATACTTTCGTCACGGGTTGTGTGTTGGCCAGCCGTGCTTCAGATAATGGTCAATGTCCCACATGACTGAAGTGTAACTCCCTACAATAATGCAGAAAACTTCTCTCTATAAGAATGATAAATTCAAGTGAAACACTAACCCTCCCTCTCGTTGTTCATATAGAAGACTTTCTCTCATCCTAATTACAGACATCTTTTCTAGAAAATGCAAATTTCTGTCTTTCATGTGTAATTAGACTTCCCTGTAAAAATTGAAAAACTTACACAATGTGTTACACCATAAATTTACCATTTTCATACACACTTAGGACCCTTTGTTATGACTCTTTGCTAAGCAGCAATCTGCATAATGCTGTAATGCTATTTCATCTAATGCAGCAGAATGAGATAAATTTAAATGTCCCCTGTTACATCTAACTGTACCAAAGCATAAAATATCAAGACCTACTAAATGAATAAAGCACGAGAGAGAAAAAAAATGAAGGGAAGAAAGAAAGAAAAAGAAAGATAATGAAAGAATACACTAGATAAATTAACAACTATATCTATACAGTCCAACCTGGTCTTAACAACATTGGTTTATGAGACATCTCGCTTACAGAGTCAGATATTCTGTGTTACCAATTAATTCATCACTGTTAATCATAATATTACACTCCTGGGTTATAACAAGACTCGTTCATAATGACACAAAATATTCAGTCCCTTTCATGATGTTACAACTGAGTTCGACTGAGTGTGATTGTGCGCGCGCGCGTGGGTCTACCGGTTTTTAAACTTTTGCAGCAGTGCAGGTTAGGTTTCCACTCTTCTGGCATGTGACACATGTCACTGGGTGAATGGTGCCTGATGTTGTGAGACAACATACTGGTCTCATGTTCAAGAGTAAAAGATGTCCATAAAGAAATTCTTCATGCACATTCTGACCCTTGATGATAAGACCATTATGTTGTCTTGAAATGTCAGGCACCAGTTACCCAGTGATGCAATGGAACATCCCAGAAGAATGGAGATCTCAAATATCTATCTGTTTAAAGTATACACTAAATTCAGGAAGAGCAGCAAGGAGTTCTGGTTTAAGATCAGTGTTAACCCATTCCTTAACTTACCGAAACAGGAAAGATGCGAGCAAAGTACATGGGCCAGTCCTTTGCCATGTCGACAATATTCTTCTTGATAGTGACTTTCTGGTGCGAGGAGTGAAGATTATTTAGTGTCACTCCATAGCTGTCCAGCAGCTGCAACACAATATTACAGTCATGCATAGAAGAAATACCTCACCTTCTGGGAAGTACTTTGCATCATTTGTAACATTTGTGAAATAATATGGTGTACCTTTCTCATTTTGGCACGCTGTTCTCTGGTCACTCTGATGCAGTTAGTTGGACCAAGACAGTCCTGCGCTACTTGGCAGAACACCAGATGGAGAGCTAATGGACTACTCAGTGTCTCCTCTGGTGTGAACACCTGAAAATACAACAAAACCAATATATACAATTGGGTTTCTGCATATTGTGTTCAGAAAGTTAAGATTCTACTTTAGCCCTTGGTAGTGAACGAAAAGGACAATGAAAGACTGGAAAGAGCACAAATGAGACTTCTACGATCTTTAGTAGAAACCACTGAACATGGCATTTCAGTAGGCAGTATTCCTGCCTTACAACTGGGAGGACCCAGGTTCAAATCTCAGACCAGAGATAAGATAATGTGACGGATTTTTATTTTCCTCAGTCATTCCCTGTAAACACCACTGCACTGCCTCATAATATTGTTAAATAAATGTAGACTAAAGAAATAAATAACTTTACTGCATATTACATGATTTGATCATCAGTAAAATACAGATTAGAAAAAATTAAATTTTTCAGATGGTATCTTTGAAATTAAAGACTACCATAAAAACTGGCCACAGTTCACACAGAATCAGAATGAGAAAAAATACACAGTGACTCATGAAATGCATATACCTTATAATGAGAATGTATTCATGGCGGAACCAAAATTTGTGTCGTCTGAAGTGGTATGGCATGCACTTGACAGCATTACTTGCACATGCATCAACCTAGCCACTGTACCTCCTTATGAACGGCTAAATGACCAAATCTTCCTTGTACCAGCTGCTTATAAGCTAGGAAACTGTGGTTCCACCTGCTGGCTTGGCTATCAGACCCCACTGAATTGTTATGAATAACAATGAAATTACATAACCACCAATACTAAATAATATATAAATACATTTTTACAGCAAGGAAGGTAACTTCCCCAGACCCTAAAAACCCAAAAAATCCAAAAATTAAGAAAGATAGATAAAAAAGGAAAACCAAAAACTCAAGGAAGTAAAAATGGGAAAATATTTTACAGAAACAAGGGTCTTGGAACCTCAGACACACACACTCATGCAGATATAAGGATTCAACATAAAGAAGAAAATTAAGGAAGATAACAACATTATGGTCAAACAACAAACCTTTTCTATGAATCATTTTAACCAATCCAAAATTGTCTATTCATCCTGTTTCATTACAATTTTATAATAATTCATTACAATTTTATAAAACACAATTATGTATTAATTTGACTTGTAAAAGAGAAGGCCTTTTACTTGTATATGTAGCGATTTTATAATAATAAGATAAGAACAGAGCCTGAAGATGGTCCAGAAGGACCGAAACTAGTCGCTCTCATCTTTTAATAAAAACATAAATAACGTTGGCTGGAGATGGTTACTATTTTCCACACATACAAATCAGTGTATACAAAATTACGAATATTCCAAAAAACTGAAGTAAATTAAACTTAAATGTACTTATGTCAGCATGCTGTATATTCACCTCTTTCCTGACATTTAGTCTCCACGTTACTCTATTGTAAGTGAAGTATGCTGCACTACTTGGACCAAACAGCTTTGTCTTCACCATCTCCAGGTTTTTGCCATGGTCACGCCGCTCCATAATGAGAGGAGGTGCTGTGTCCACAGGCTGCAGAAATTCTGGAGACTCTTCAACTGTAATATATCAAGAAAGCCAGTCTATATATACAATTTTGTAAGCAATCTGAACACAAAAAATGTGTCACAGACGATGGTTGTTGTTGTGTCATCTATCAATTCAGCAGTTATGTTCACTCAATCATTATTACGGGACAAAAGACAAAGAAAACCAGCGAGATACAAAGGAGAAGAAATCTGCATTATTTTTGTCTGTCATCTATTTTTAGTATTAAACATCACTTGAGGAGATCCAAACTAAAACTGCCTTTAATGACTACTGCCTTCTGGGCTATGCACTGATGCAGACTGGTGCAAATTTACCAATGTTTCAAGGGAGTATACTGCACCTAATTCTTTTACCCTGAATGTGGAGGCAGCACACTGCTCCACAATATTGGTGCATTTCTACTAGACTACACTGCATCACTTCAAGGCTGCAATATGGTCGCCACAATGAGAAATCGAAATATCAGATGAAACTGCCCCTTCTTTCTAAATTCTGGCCATACCATACCCACACACACTCAACACATGAGAAAACAAATTGCAGCCCAGTGGTTAGATTCAGCTGCCCAGCTTGATTTTACTGGCCTGTAACGGAATTCTATGTATCAACAGCAACAAATTCCAGGCTGCTCTCATATTTTAACCTTTTAAAGCCTAGCACTAACTTTACATATGACCAGGTTTAACATTAAAAAATTCTACGTGGTGCCCACATTACGTTTATGTGTTTTGTACGGATCTCAGAACAAACAGCAAATTTTGCCTTATAAAACATTAAGAGATTGGTTTTTATAACCGAAGTGGAGAGTGTTTACAGCACGGTACACACTGAGTCCTTGTATAAAACAGATATGCTTCGTCTTTAAAGGGTTAATTATATTGAGGCTGTTGGCTTTTCTGTTGCCAGCTGGTTAGTCTACAACTCTAACACTGTGATCTCATTTCTTGTTATGTAAAAAAAAAGTTGTACAGTGACATGCCCCGCGGAAATGATACACTCATGGACAATGATGTTGACACTGATAGGGTTAGACACAACACTCACTTTCTATCCTTTCCATTCTATCAGTCAGATGTGTTGAGACAGAGGATCGGCGGTCTCTCTCTACTCGTGACACACCTCCAGACTGTTCGAACATGTCCCTGCCTCTGTAGGCATTACCCGTGTGCTGAGACAGCTGATGATACTGACTACTGTTGTATGCATTGGTGAACACATCATGGTTGTTGGGATGTTGCTTATTGTTATGTTGGTACATTGCTAAATCCCGATTTGTCTTCACTGGCTGTATAGGTGGTGGTGGAGATCTGGGCTGTGGTAATGCTGCATTATGACTGTGAAATATAAACAGGCATGAACAAATCACTAATAATAACAATGAGAGTAGTATACAATTCATTTAATCATTGATGCTATTACTTAACCACATTTTACAAAATTCTTATGTCAAATTTTCTCCATTTCTCTGTCTGTGGTCTGGTTGATAGTGACCATAATCTCTTGAAAAGGGCAATTTTGTTTCAGTATTTGACAACTGCTTAATGTAGTGTCACACAGATGAAAATAATAAATCAATGGTAAAAGGAAGATACGTTGATAAGAACATTACTGTAAATAAGCAACCGCTTATTCTAGGAAGAACCTGGTCAAATAATGGGTGCTTCTACTACTTAAGATAATTGCTTTTAGTAATTATAATATGGAAAATAAATTCTGACAAAACTCTAAATTACTGTCTTTCAACAGAAATTCCATAATGCAATTACAATCCAGCATATTTTACTGATAAGCGTGATGCTCCTGAGCACATGACACTGTAATTTTGGTGTTCAAGAGTAGTCTAACCAGTTCAAGATGTCAGTTACTGAAGTAGTATAAAGAATCTAGAAAAACTGTCATCATATATTCAAAACAACAAATGTCTCGCTACATCAAAAATAATTCCATGAACATAATTGCCAAGACAGTCCAGTCCACTCACAACTTACAAGTGTAAGAATTTAGAATAAAAACATTTTCTTCTCATTTTGTCTTGATTAATTATAGAAATTTAACATGAACATGAGAGATTCATCATCTTCCTGCTCCTATCGACTTTATTGCTTTATCCGTTCAAATGAAGGTCATACTCACCCTTGGGAATAGAAGCTACTGGCCCTCGAAGCAGCTGGTGGTCCTGTCTCTATGAAATGTGGGGTGACAGGGGGTGGGGGTGGCGCTGGTCTCCAGTTACTGCTACTGTTATTGTTGCTAACCTTCTCACCCCAGCCACTGCCAATAGGCATAGGAGTTTTATCCCATCCACTGTTGGACAATCCTGGCTTGTCCCAGCCACTACCAATAATTCCTGACTTTTCCCATGCATTGCCAGGAACACCTGTTTTGTCCCATGGGCTCCCTAACATCCCAACTTTGTCCCAGCCACTACTTGATACACCAGTCTTATCCCAAGCAGTATTACTGCTTAACAAATTTGGCTTTTCTTCAAACCGTGGAGTGGTTTTCTCCATCCTTTCCACCTGTTCATAAACAAATTAATACATATATACATCAGTAACAGGTGAATGTATGTACAAATAAAATGAAATTGAATGAAATATTATTGCATATACTGCATTCGGGAGAAACTCCCAGGTACAATGGTTTATATTTATAAACTTCTGAGATCTTAATAACTCCAGGTAGCGAAGTCCTTTTTGAGAACAAACAAGAAATGAGTAGGTATGGGTCAAGCCATTATGGTTCTGACGTAAGCAGGTCTTTAACAGGACCTTTGTGCCCCCTTTTTGAGAAACTAATAGGTCTCAGCCAGGAAGGAAATTCCTCACCCTTTATGGAACCCAGTAGCTCATTAGCACATTAACAAGAGCCCACCACCTGTCCCTGTCCTGAGCCACATCAACCCAATCCATGCACCCCCCCTCCCATCCCACTTCATGAACATCCATTTTAATATAATTCTTCTCATTATGCAGTCTTCTCCACTCTCCTGTTACCTCGTCCCTCTCAGGTCCAAATACCTATCTCAGTACCCTACTCTTGAACACCCTCAGCCTGTGTACCTCCCTCAATGTGACAGGCCAAGTTTCACATCCACATAAAACATGAAAAATTGTAGTTTGGTATATTTTAATCTTTACATTTTTGGATAGCAAACTGGAAGATGAAATATTCTGCATGAATTTCTGAGAAGCAGGATGTAAATACTACTTTAGCTGTAAAACATAAACATCTTGTCCTGACAGCAATTCACCTATTAAATATTGTTTTACAAAATTAACACCTCCAAACAGCTGGTACAAGAAAATGTATCCCACATTCAGAGTGTAAAGTCTGTACCACTTATGAGGCTTGTTAAATGTTGTCCCATCCTTCTAGACGGAACTCGTGACAACCTTCAAGCAGCAACTTTTGTGACAATAATGGATTCACTAACCTGGCTGCGAACAATGTTTGTCTGTTGCACTTCAGAACGGTCTTCCTTGCTTACTCCTCTTAGTGGGGTTGACATTACAGCTTCCACAGAGTCCACTGAATCCCAGCGTCCAGCTGCAGAAAATTATGTACCTTGTTCTCATTATATGTTGGTAACCATTGTAATAACACGGAAACATGTTAACCACCATAACCAACAATAACAGTAGTAAACATCAAAATTATCACAAACAATGGCACACAAGGCTGATCACAAGTCTGTATGTTTACCACGTTGTTACTACAAACTGTACAAAATTAAAAATTTTTAAGCTATGGTAGCCTCCAATAGCACAGTGCTTTAGCCAAATTTCATGAAAATCCACCAACTGCTTCAAAAGCTGTCCATGCACATAGTCACGCACACACCCAAGAACAAACAAACACACATCATGGTCATCTCGTAAGCCTACTTCTGCAAGGAAGGGACACTGACTAATAACTCACTGGTGGGTGCCTTACAACAAAACAGTAAATTAAAATGGAGTCCACAGCAAAAAATGTGTCAAGTCTGTCTATAACCGTTCATACTGTTTTTCTACTTTCGAGATACTTTATGAACCTTTAACTGGGAAAATAACAAAAGTGAATTAATCTGTGTAGAGTTATATGAGTGGGGAAATGGTTGCTGGATCTTACCTAACTGCTGTTCCAGCATCAATCTTCTGTTGTCCTCCAGTTTCTTGACAGGCTGATGAGAAGTGGGCAGAGACATGTCATCTCGTTTCAAAGGGATCACCCCTGGCTTCTCTGGCTTATTGCTTGCCCTTAAAAATTTTATACCATCATTAGGCAAAATACATATTATAGTTTGTATTGTTCCCACTTACACAAGTATTCCTGGCAATAATCCATTTCAGAAAGTCAATTTCACTGTTAGAATGATATGCCATCCCCTAAGTAACAAAAACAAAAAAAAAAAAGCTCTTAATACATATTGTTCTATTAAATGTAAATGAGCATTTATCACTAAAATCTTAAAGTAATTTACTAATTTATATTTTTCCAAATGCTGCAGACTTTTTTTCTTCTACACCATATAACCCTGCCACATTTGTGAAAGACCTTCTTTTGTCAACCTACTACATTATGTCTAGTTTGCCTGTCAAACAGACATATTTATGTTTTTTGGCCATTTCTAAAAATACATTAAAACTTAAATAAAAGGGTTAAAAAACTTACCAAATGGAATTAAAATACATAAATAAAAAAGTTACCAACTAATTTAAACAAAATATGAAATGCTAACAAATATTCTACCACTACAACTCAAATTTAAATAAATACAACATTTAGTACAGGGTGGTTTGATGAAGTTTATCATATGTAAGGTACAACAACTAGTGAATTCTGTGTGGTCATGAACTGTAGAAAATAGAATCTACTGGTAACGTTGCTGGTCCCTACAGAGTGACACTTGTTTCCAAGCAAGCTTGTTCAGCAGAAGTAGCAGGCACAGAAACAAATGACATAATAGGAAGTAAATTAGTGACATAAATAAATGGAACAAATGTCACAAGAACCCTTAAATCATTACAGAATTGTGAACTCAAGTTAAGATGTTCTAAAATTTTCATGGTTAATTCAAAGACTTGATAATCGACATTCAGATAATCAAGACTCTATTGGTCTGGCTTTTTTTTACTAGTGTAAGCTAGGTGGGGAGATAAAATGCTGCATCTTGTGAAATTATCAATCAATGATTAGCACACAGGTTTTCCAACTTCTTGACTACACATCTTTCCAAAAACAAAAAAATCACCCTGTTAATGACATAAACAATAGTAGCTGAGCTGAATGCTTTTGCAAATCCAATATAAAACTGTAAGTCTGAAGAAATATAGCTGTAACAGCTACTTAATGTACCTCTAATGAATAGTAAATTTTCAAACAGATAATTTTACAAAATACCACATACAGTAAATATTTAATTTCCATGAAAAATGTTAGATATTCACATGGATCACAGCCAAAAAATATTGAACTGTGACATCTGTGCTGAAGATATACAAAATTGCATGTGTGATGGTGAAGATTGTGAGTTTAACATGCAAGGCCTTCTGGCTACCTGAGACTGTGATTGGCAGTAACCATTTCTAGTTTTGTTCGCATTTCGCTGCTGATATGTAGCTTGCCAATGCTCCCTGGGCTAGGACGAGCTGCCCCAACTTCAAACGCTCTGCAAAAACATCAATGCATGTCTCACACATAAAGAAAACAATACAAAAACAATAAAATTGTAAATAACTAGTTGGAATTCCACCACCGTTGCATATCAGATAATATACGTGATACTGGAAATGGTGGTCTGATTAACACTTGAACATACATGGAAGAAAAACGAGTGGACTGCTACATAAATATTATGTATTCCTTGACACTTATGTAAAAGTAAGGTCATCAGTAAAATGTATATAATGTTCGAAGTTTCACAGCAGTACCGATGAAGATTCAAGTCTCCTGGGATATTATGATGTGTTGACTGTTAAATAGTTACAGTAATCCCTTGCTAATCTGGTCACAGTTAATCTGGATGTCACATAATCTGGATTGACAAATACAAAAAATTCTATTTGCAGTTGAGTACATACTGTAAAAGACACATGGGATTTAGGAAGGCAGATGAGTCACTCTGCGCTGATGATGATGCAGAGACAGACAGAACATACAATACATCACTGCCAAGTCTTACTTGTTATTCAGTCTCATTAGTGACTCCTGAGTTGGACACATGCTATTGCTTATAACTGAACTGGATGAAGGAGACCCTGGATTTCAGCATCTGATAGAAGAAGAAGTTGCTGCAGATGTCAAAGCTTCTATTATGGAAGGAGGATCAGCTAATGAACTTGATGAAACACAAGAGTCTAAAATTAACAAGAAATATCTTAGCTACTTAGGAGATGGCATTGATGCAGTAATCAGTTATGTTGGCTCTTCAACAAATTGAGAATTTCAGGCATATTATGAACACCTTAGAACTGTGAGGGAGATGCTATTTAAAGAACAGTGGCAGAGGTCTTTTCAGACAAAACTTGACAGTTTCTTCAGACCTGCATTATTACATACAAAACAAGCGCAACTTCTCAGTCTCCTATTGATGAATAAATGTATGTATTGCATAATTTTTTTTCAGTTTTTAAATAAAGGCCCTACAGTGACATTTTTTATTTTGATATTTTGTAAATTAATACTCAGGTATTTAATTACAAGATGAGCACAATTTATATAACTAAATTTTCCATTTATAGATGTTCTAAGTTTGTTTTGTCTTTAGGGCTAAATTTCTCTTCATCAGTCCAGATTATTGCTTATTCCAGAAGACCACTCCCCACAATTAATCTGCATTAATGAGGTTTCACCATACTGATGCTTCAGAGGGGCATACTGGCTCCAACTTCAGTGTCATCCAGTCCCCTGCTAAACCACACTCCTCCAAAATGTTGCCAGTAAACACAGTATTACATCCCAGAAGACTTCAATATTCAGCACAATGCTGTGTATGTTACGTCATGGCCACGTTATCATACTTACCTCACTGCATTCTTGTCTTTGCTGTCGAGCAATCTGTGATGACCCACATTACCAGACCGACTATCTTTCCTACTTACACCAGCATTGCCTGGTAACTTCTCATGATTGGCTCCACCAGGGGATCCATTGATTTCAAATTCTTCCCATTCAATACCTTCTGACAGCTCACCAAATTCCTACAAAAATAATGTTTTTGTATGATTAAGCAATAAATTCTGCTGGCAGAACTATTGCAAAACAAAGTACAGGTGAAAAAAATCCTGCCACAGAAGACACGTTAGTGTAATTACTAAAGAACTAGTGCAGAATCAAATACTACTGGGAAAATGGTTCTTCTTGATTTACATTAACAGGCTGCCCTACAGTACTTGATTTCATATCTGAAAGAGATGTCCCATTATACACATTAGACAAGTAGACACTCAAAGATGCTGATTCTGTAACTCCTTCATGTATGACATTATAATTAACAATCTGCACTTACTATGAGGTATATGCAATTATGACCAGTGCCTGTAATATTTAACTTAAATTTGTAATAAATTATTGTGCAAATAAATTAAAAAATCACTATTAATAGAATAAAAAACATATTCTGAACTGGTGAAAATCCTGCAGGAAAATGGTATCTATACCCATACTGGCTCTTCAACAGTGAATTTGTTACGTGGAAATTTACACCTTTTCTTTTCCCAATTAAGCAGTACTAAAAACTGAACAAAACTGAGGTGGAATTACTTGTAACTTCAAAGTCAATAATAATAATAATAATAATAATAATAATAATAATAATAATAATAAGTCTAAAGAGACTTAACCTGCACCAAAACACATATATATAAATGCAAAAAGCGGTAATTCTTGGCACATGTTCAATTATAAGAAATTTCCTAAATTACACATACGACCACCGAGCCTAATCCTGTTGATGATACATCCCAGGATAGGTGAATTTTTCCCAGCTAAAGCTGAGAAGTGAGAAATTCAGATGATGATGATGATGATGATGATGATGATGATAAATAGTTGCATAATAATAATAATAATAATAATAATAATAATAATAATAATAATAAATTTAAAAACTTAGTACTAATGTTCATTTATTAGTCCATTTAACAATTCTTTCTCAAATGTGTAAATTATATAACCTCAACGCTGGCTGGAAGCATAGTGAGAATAAATTCCAAAGGCTATGCAACGATGACCTCACTGTCCACTCAAGGTATAATTCCAATATTTGCTTGCACGGACGGATAAAACTGGCAAAACCCTGTCAGTATAGTGGGTTTCTGGGTTCAGAACTGAATTTGGAAACTCCCAAACAAAAGTGCAGTGATAACCGCTTGC
Organism: Coptotermes formosanus; assembly: GCA_013340265.1. Classification (NCBI taxonomy): domain Eukaryota; kingdom Metazoa; phylum Arthropoda; class Insecta; order Blattodea; family Rhinotermitidae; genus Coptotermes; species Coptotermes formosanus. The sequence goes on along the minus strand of BLKM01010978.1, from coordinate 1,447,705 downwards.
CTGCAATATTATGATGATAATCTTCTATATATATTAAACAACTACTGAAAGAAAGACTCAAATTTTAATTTATAATAAAACTAGGTGAAATTTTTGTGGCATCCATTTCAGTCCTTTGGGTGGTAAACAAACCTGTGAATGCAGCTGCTGCTGCGGTGTGGTTTTGCGCTGGTGCTGTCTCATCTTGAACTGCAGAAAGCTGTCTGAACTTTCATCTTGTTCAGATTTAGGAGGAGGCCATCGCCACTTGCCAATTCTTACTGTCTTGGCTCGACCATAGGGATCTAGGAAAGGGCGTGCTCCTGATGGATCCATATGTTCAGGTGGTGGGGGCATTGGAGGGGGAGGAGGAGGTGCAACTCCTGAAGAATTAATCTGTAAGGAAACACATGTATTAAAATTCTATTTTTAATACTAAATTTATTTATTTTTGGTTTACTACATGATGCTGTCGGTAGTTCACATTATACACAGCACTCAATAAGCCAGTGATCAGTAAATAATGAAATGAAGGATGTGGAAGGAAGCAGTCATGGCCTAGTTCAATGTACTACAACAGCACTTGCCTGAAGGCACTGGAAAGCCCCCAAAAATGTCAAGAAAGATAGCTGATCTCTTGGCAAAGTCTTGAATTCCTCACTTACTGAATACAAGCAGGAATGCTGCACACTTGACCACAATGTTAGATATATTAAAATATAAAAAAAATATAGTTATGAAAATTTTAATGCTAGGCAGTATTTAACACTACGCAAAGAAATGTAAGGGCAACTGTAATATAAGGAAATATGCTGAGAATGTCTACAGCCCTTTCGGGTAAGGACGTGTCAGCACATTATACTCACATAACATAAATGTCATAAATAGACCAAGTCCGCTATAGTATTAAAATAGAACAATAACGAAATTTCATCAGTGCCATTCATTTTATTAAGTCTGACTAGAAATTTCTGTCTATAGACAAATTTGTGTCCTTCCTGAATGCAAGTATGTGAACACACACATACAGAAGAGAAATACAGTACACCTCATGAAAACCCCTGTTCACATGCTTCATGAGAGGTTTATTATGTTATGTATCTGCAATCCCCACCACAATTCAACAGAATACATACTGCATATTTTTATATTATCATAGTTCCAACTATTGTATGTTCCACGTACCATTTGCAACTAGTCTCAATTTGTTCATTGTATAATTCTTACCACATTTTGCATTATGACTATCCCACACTTCCTGCCAGTCTATTTATATATATATATATATTTATTTATTTGTTTGTTTGTGTTTTATTTAGCAGCACTGTCACTAGCTCTGATGACACAGCACTGATCCTCCCAGCCACAGGCTTGTGATCTTCACACACAAATTGATACACTTTTCTAACTCTGATAATGGTGTTACAAGCTTAACTTAAAAGTGCAGAAGCCATGGAAATGCCAGTCAATCACTGTAAAAACAGCAACCTGTGCAACTACACTAACATATTTTTGAGCTTTGAGAAATGTACATGAAATTCAAGACAAATCTTTTGGAGGGAAAGACACAGCCTATACGTCACATAGTCTACATGTGATTTAGAAATCCTAAGTAGTAGATTAATAAAAAGATATGAAACATTTTCAATATATATTAATAAAAAACGTCAGATTGTTCCTGCCAATGCCATGAAGGCGAAGGGGAAGAGCAGAAGTGTAGCTCTACTTATTCTGAATCTCACCACTAGATGGAGGTGAGTGGTCATCTTCATGCACCAGCTGCTTTATGCCCTGGGAAAGAATGCCAGTACCTGTTGAGTAAGAGGCTGGGTGGGCCACAGAGCCGGTCTGAACATTTTTGAGCAGAGAAAAATCTCTTTCCCCTGTCCAGAATCGAACCACCGATAGCCCTGCCTGTGACCTAGTCACTATACTGACTGCAATCTCAGCTTCAATCTACATACATTAATAATGTTACAAAAATTTTCTGATTATTGAAAGTCAGCTGCATAAAATATGGAACAAAAATTCCGGTTAACACTGCTAATGTGTTTGTTAAGGCATCCAGAACTGCTACGAGCATTCACAATGTTGCCTTGGATGAAATATAGACTTACATGATACATTAACTTGACCTCTATAATAATGATGCAAGTATGCACACTATGGTGTTAAAATGTATAAAGACCAATTAGACACTACTGTGTCTCAGTTGACAATGGACCATTTACCTTGTTAGAGTACCCAGATTCTGTTGAACTTCTCCTGGATTTTAGTTCACTCAACACATTGGTGAACGCTGCTTGAGGAGTGCCTGAACCTGTACTCTTGGTAGGACTGAGTTTGCGAGTGGGAGACATACGAAGCTGGTTTGGAGGTGACTGAGCACGATGAACCTGCAGTAAAAACAATACCTTTCTCAAAGACTGTCATGGTGTTACCACCATTAATTGTGCAATGTTATAGGCATAACATCATTATAGTAATTAAACTTATAAAAGTTTGCATCTAAATTGTGCCTCTTACTTCTGCTTCATACCCATTTTCCTTTCAGTACAGTTTTAAAAGTCCACCCTGAAGTTCTTGACTTTGTAACACAACCTTGAGTTTAATAACACAGGTTTACTTCAGTACATGATTTCCTACAGTAATCAACCATTAATGACCTCACTGTTATTGATACAAAAAGTGGAAACATATCTAACTCATGTCAAGTTGTTTCGAATACAGTTCATGTGATGCTGTCAGGGACTATATCTCAAAAATGATTTCTTCCTTTTAGGTATTTTAGCTAAAATTTTGTATCCATTTCTCATTTCTCCGCTTGTCATAGATTCAAGCAATTAATCTTGCTTGGTTTGACTACCCTTATAATACTTTGTAAAGTGCACAAAATATGGCGCTTCTTACTTTGAACATTATTTCATCCTCTCAGCAATTTCTGCTCAATCACCCTAAATCCAGACTCTGCTTTTGGAGTAAGGAAGAAACTAATCTTTAGCATTACTTTAAAATAATTTTTATATTTCCAAAACTCTTATATTTATTATTTATATTATTTGTTTTAAATTATTACTTATATTGTATTTTTACTAATATTTGTCTGTTCTACTTTTTTGTAATTAGGAAATCGCTGTTCAAAATAATTACAAAACCATACTGACAAACTGCTTATACATGTAATTATTCTACCTGCAATCACCCTGTCCAGTTCTTTTACTTCCGTTAATCTAAATGCATCCATCTCCCTTTCCATCATAATACCAACAATTCCTCTTACTTCTCATATATGCTTGTATGGCCAATTGTAATTTAGTGCAACAGCTTGCTTTCTGCTACCTTAGGATGCCTTTGTTATAAAATAAATAAAACTCCTAACCTAATCTGAAGCAAATATGCTGCTACATCCTAACTAACCCTGCACTTACCTGTGCTTTGACTGTAGTTTCCTGTTTGACAAAGTTTGGACTTTGTTGCTGGTATGGAGAAGAAGCATTATAATGGGATTTGGAAGGCAGTGGAGGAGGCATTTGTTGCTGCAGCTGCAAGTTGGCTGACATGGGAGTCATGGCAACACTGGAACCAATTCGCTTCTCTGTTGACCACAGTTCTCCATTTTCTGGCTCTTGAAATGATACCTCAAAAAACATAAGCACCTTGCTCTAACAGCAGTTTATCTGTTCAGACACTGTTCATGCAGTTAGTGCATGAGCTTATTAAAGGATGTCAGAAAGTGTCAACCTGAAGGCCAAATTAAAATAGAAACAAATGTAAAATGTTAGTCCAAACTGCAAACTGAACAAGCTGCCCTATGTGACTATATATGACCATGCTTTCACCATAACATTAATTTTAAATATGTCCATTTGTTAGTTTTAAAATGTACATAAACATTAGTGATGCAAATTACACTCTGAAATACCTGTTTTCATCAAGAAATGAATGTGTGAGGTTACACTCTAAGGTTCATATAACCAAAGGATTCAATCTTTAGAAATATACTGCAGACATAAGAATGGACCACAAGTACTCAAAATTACGCAGAATCGCCTTACTTTAAAGACTGTATTATTTCACAATGTGCAAAACAAACATCATAGTGTGTATAGAAGTCCACCACTCAGTCTCTTTGACTTCATCTGTAACATTGTGACTGTAAAATCAGTAACTAGTAATGCACGGCTTTATAGATTATTACTACAGTTTTTCCAGTTGAAAATGTTTCCTCTAGATTAAGCTTTTAAAGCCTAGCGGTAACTTTATATACGACCAGGTTTAACATTAAAAAATTCTACATGGTGCCCACATTGTGTTTATGTATTCTGTACGGATCTCAGAACAAACAGCAACTTTTGCCTTATAAAACATTAAGAGATTGGTTTTTATAACCGAAGTGGAGAGTGTTTACAGCGCAGTACGCACTGAGTCCTTATATAAAACAGATACGCTTCGTCTTTAAAGGGTTAAAATGTTTATAGGAACATTAATACTGTAATAAATATCCTGTGCACTGTCATTAAAAGAGCTCACAACAGTAACAGCAAAGGTAAAGTTGTCCCTGTGCACGCCTTGAAGGTATATGAGGGAGTGGAGACATAGCTCCACTCATTTTAACCTTGGCACTATATGCAGGTGAGCGGTCAGCTTCATGCCCTGGCCACTTTACCTCTGGGAACAAGAGGCTGGGTGGGCCCCAGAGTCACTTTGGATGCTCTGGAGAAGCAAAGGCTCTCTTGTCCCTGCTGGTAATTGAATCAGGATTCCTTAGCTTTCCACTGCCTTGCCTAGTCACTGTACTAACTGTGCTTTCCTGGCTCCTAACATAAGCTCATGGTTCCTGCAAATGTCCTATCTTCATTATGATACAATCACAACAAAATTTCTGTTTTCCTACGTGTCTATAGATCCAGACACAGCACAGCTTTTCTTAAAACAAAAGAAGAAGAAGAAGAAGAAGAAGAAGAAGACGAAGAAGAAGAAGAAGCAGAAGAAGAAGAAGACGAAGAAGAAGAAGAAGAGGAGGAGGAGGAGGAGGAGGAGGAGGAAGAAGAAGAAGAAGAAGAGGAGGAGGAGGAGGGGGAGGAGGAGGAGGAAGAAGAAGAATCAGAAGAAGAAGAGGAGGAGGAGGAAGAAGAAGAAGAAGAAGAAGAAGAAGAGGAGGAGGGGAGGGGGAGGAGGAGGAGGAGGAAGAAGAAGAAGAAGCAGAGGAGGAGGAGGAGGAGGAGGAGGAGGAGGAGGAGGAGGAGGAGGAAGAAGAAGAAGAAGAAGAAGAAGAAGAAGAAGAAGTAGTAGTAGTAGTAAATTTATTATTATTATATAGTATTCATACTAAAGTTTTTGCTGTTGACTATCTGTGCAGTACTTCTGTTATTCCCCAGGCCTTTCAAGTCCTCTCATTTTAGCACCCATAAAGAAGGTAAATTTGTTCTTATTCTTGATTGAGCACCATGCCATTAGAATCTACTGGGTAGCACTATAGCTCCACACATTCTTAAACTGGGCACTAGATGGGGGTGTGTGCCCAGTTTCATGCTCCAGCTACATTACTCTCATGAAAAGAGCTCCCATTACACCCTGCATAGGAACCCTGACGGGTCCCAGAGCTGGCCCAGATGTTGTGACAAAGAAAAAGAGTCCTGTTCCTCCCAGGCATCGAACCTCTGCTCTGCAGCCCATTGCTGGTCAGTTTATTCACTGAAAAATTCTGGCTAATTGCATGCTAAAATTGATTATTACCTACAAAAGACACTGCAAAAGTAAAGGGTGTAAAACATTCGTAAATTGATAGAATCAGTACAAGAACACACAATATACTTCATACTTGAGAGTGTTTACAAATGTATGGGGCTAAAGTGAGAGATAACTGGAGCTCAAGATGGTGAGTGGAGGCAGAACATGCATGGATAAGTACCTTTGAGCTCCTGCCTAGTGAATTGAATGTTGGGGGCTGCATCAGCCCTGTCATCTGGTGGGAGAGAGAAGAAGCAGCTCCTGACATGCTGAGCACGTGCATACCCTAGAATAATTGTGCGACACATGTCACCTCCTTCATGGACAGGGACCAGAAGAAAGACAAACCTATCTCTCTTGGAACAAACCCATTTTTATACATGCCTGAGGCCAAACACAGAGGAAATAACAGGACAGAGTGGTATTAGTTCTAATTTCTTAGTACAGAAAAGTTATTCACAACCAAATATCTTACTAAGGTTTAAACAAAATAATTTATTGTGGTACAACGGAAGCCAAATCATCATGACACATATTCTCTGCAAGAAAATACTGTATACTGGAATGGAAACACTGAAGTGAACTGTGAGCTGAGTGTCAAGCACAAGACCAATTAATAAATTACTGAGCTCAACAGAATTTTGAAGTTTTGCCTACAAAATAATTAAACACGTACCAATTCTAGATTACAGTTTATCAATTTTGTTATCTGTATTGGCGGTGAAAGTCATGAAGTGTAAATATCTCAGTATTACATTTTATATAGTTTCCTGTCCTTGGTTATAAATTTCTGCAGATAATATGCAGATTAAGGGTCTTACCTTTTTCAATACTTTACTTAAAAAATAAGAACAAAGATTTCAATCTGTCATTATGATTTAGGTAAGTCAGAAAATTAAATCCTGAGATCTGAACGTTCTTTATAATGTACATACATGATTAGTAATGTAAAATAACACAACAAAATATCAGTTTTGTGTAAGTAACTGCAAGTTATAGAAATTATAGTAACCATGCAGTAAGAATGACAACTTGAATAATGCCTGACACAGAAAATGTGCTTTATGATCTTCTACAGAAGAATTATGGTATCTGACTTCATTAGTTCTTAAAAAGTGGTATAAGGTAAAGTTCACCCTATAACAGGCTACAAAGGCCCAGAAGGGGAGCAGAGATATAGCTCTAGTCTTTCTTTAACCTTGGCACTAGATGGGAGTGGGTGGTCAATGCCATGCCCCATCCACTTTACCCTCAGGAATGACTCCGTGCCCACTGTATAGGAGGCTGGATGGGCCCCAGGTTCGGTCTGGATGGTCCAGCCTGTAGCGAGCTATTATACCAATTAGGCTATCCGGGCCCACTTAAAAAAATTGTAAAGAGAATAATTTGTAATTTTAAGGATGTTGAAACTGAGCTCTACAGAGCACATGTGAACTGCCGTTGGTTACTTAGCGACCTTAAATCATTTAAAGTCAAATTTTTTATGATTTTGATGCAGTATTGCTACGTCTTAAATTAAAAATGTCTACACGTGTTGAGTGCATGGCACATCCCATACGATAGCTCAGGCAGTTAGTTGCTGGCGTCTCACCACAGAACCCTGGATTCAATCCCAGGCCTGTTCAAGTGGCTTTTATAGCGGATAAAGTGGCAATGAGACAGGGTCGTCTCTGAGCCTTTCAGGTTTCCCCTGTCAGTATCATTACATCAAAGTTCCATGCTCATTAATTCATAAACTGTTAACACTATATACAGTATATAATCCAATTAAGAGTCATTACATAACACAAATTCAAGCAGACTGCACTAATTCTCTGGAATGGAGTCCTTCCTAAGGTTATGAGATCCAAAGGCTTACTGTCATTTTCACAAGCTGGACATTAATCTCTGCCAGATGATTCCATCCCACACTCCCCCATCATACGTCTTTAAGGTTAATTTTAATATTCATGCCATCTACGCCAAAGTTCTATCAATCAGACTCTTCACTTCAGATTTTCTGACAAAATTTTGATAATCACTTCTTGCATGTTCTTTGCATTCTACACACACCATTCACCTCATCCTGTTTAATTAAATCATTCTAAAAATATTTTACAACAGTTTATCCACTCTCCTGTTACTTATTCTCTCTTAGGCCCCGAAATTTTTCTCAGTACCCTATTCCAGAACACCATCACTCCACAATCTCCCATGGTGAAACCACTGCTATCATTAACTGTGTTACTGTATTAACACATGGAGGACATATTAGAGGTCTGGTGTTCTGGGTAGCAACAGACATTGGCAACCAGTGTTTGCAAACAGAATCATACGAAACCACCTTCATGCCACTGTGAAAGTTCTATGATGTTAGAAGTTAGCTTACTCAGTTTCACATCCCAAATTAAACTCAAATTCACTTCATTATTTGTTAACAGAACACAAACAAGTGCAAGATGGTATTCATGCAGTAGCACTTCAAGACTGGTGCAGGCACACACCAATAATGTGCAATTCATCTTTATGTACAATATACACAACCTCAATCTGCAATAGAGTAGAAATTTTTCCCTAAAACTGAAAACATGCCAATCCCAGTGGCCATGTGGTCTAAGGTGTAGGCATGCAGATGCTTGATTGCTGGGACTGCAGGTACATATCCCTGTGAGGGCACTGACATTCATCTCCTGTGTTTGTTGTGTGTTGTGTAGGTAGCGGCCCCTGCGATGCTGTGTATGATCCATGAACCACAACAATGAGGCAGCCTAAACCCAACTTTGGTTGTTGCACCACGGGAAAAATCCAAACATTAGTTTTCATGTTGCAGCAGCTGTGACTTAAATGTTCCTTTCCTAGTATGACTAGAAAGAAACTGTAATTAAAAACAAAAAACATGCAAAACTGTGCATGTTTGCAGTCCCTCACAGACTTCTTTGCTCTATCTGTACCATTTCATTTGTTGCATACTGTACTCCAAGAGTTTTAGGGAACTCGATCTCAAAGTATTTTTTACTCCATCACAATTTACTGTTCATTATAATACAAACATGCATACATATACACCTACTGTCTTTTACTACTATTAACATTGCATTAGGGCACAATTCTCTATTACTGCCTTGAAATTAAAGGGATGTTCACCTCCATTTAAAAAATGATTTGTCAGAAATTTATTTCTTTAATGAAACAGATTTATGTATTTACAATACATTCTTGATTACATATGATGTTTCTTCATACACACTAACTAAACATACAAATTTTACATGAGAAGAGTGGACTTGCTTTTATATCTTCCTGAACGCATGTTATTTTCAAGTTTTTGGATCACAAGGTTCTAAAAAGGCAAAATTAAGAACAAACATCGTTGCTATAGTGTACTGAAGTGTTATGACTTGCATGAATGTCAAGAGATTAAATGATTCTTTCATTAAAAAGTACCCCTTACCAATTGTGATTAAATTTCACCCATGTACAGTTCATTCCATGGTTGTTGTGGTGGTGGTGGTGGAAGTTGTAGTGGAACAACAACAAGAAGATAATGTGTTCTTTCCCTTTTGAACATTAATAGGATGTGCAAAATTTATGCAATAAATATTGTACTGATTATTTCTCACATGACTGTGATTAATTAGCTTTCAGGCTTGTGTAAGGTGCACAAATTTATGAAGAGCTGTTTGACTTATTCTTACTGACAGACTGAGCTTGTGAGTGGGACAAACATATGCGATGACATATCAGTACTCACTGGGGTCTGTTGCTGTGCTGTCAGAGGAGGCTGAACAAGCATCTGCTGTAGTGCTTGATTCTGTGCAAGCAGTTGCTGCTGGATCTGAATGTTCTGCGCCATTGCTGACTGCAGGAATGCACGTTGCAAGTTCTGCTGGTACATCGCCACTGCTGGATCCACTCCTGTAGAACCTGCCTGCTGTTGTCCTGGTGTTGGGAATGCCGGAAGACTCAGGCCTATTCACAGAATTAGGATAAACTATTTTAAAAAGTTGCAATCCACATCACAGTGCAGTGTTTTTACAGATGTTCTTTCTGGCTTGGCATTCTGGATGGTCCTAGCTCTTACAAACACATACCTTTAAGGAGCATATTAGAGTAGTAATGACATATTTGGCTGCACCATGGTTCTGGTGGTTAATTGCTATCCTCTTCCTACCAAGGCCTGGGTTCAATTCTTGGCTTTGCTTGAGATTTTTTGACAACAAAGAGGTACTGTCTCATGTATTACTCAGAATACTTTAAGTTTCCTCGTCAGTATTATTCCACCAATGCTTCATACTCATACTTCATTACCTACCACCAACAAATTATAATCTTAACAACTGCCACATAAAATTTCATCATAAGCCATCCAGCAGTCCTAAACTTTAAATATGTGAATGCAGAGACAAGCAAAGAATGTATCTCCTTCCTTTTCATTAGGTGTATCCACTATGTGTGTTGTCTAGCAACAAAGCCTATCTTTCTTACCTTCACAAATCTCCTCCTGATCCTCATCCTCCTGCTCCTAAGTTTCTTCCCCCATCCTCTTCCTCAGTTTCTGCCCACATTCTCCCTTCCCTCTGCATGATGCATATCTCAACCTATAGTTCCTAAACTGATCTCTCTCATCATATTGGGCCCTCTCTTTCAGTTTAGTATTCAAAACTTTCAGAAGGGAAACCTATCATTCTTACCCAAATTTCACACACATTTCTTCTGCCCTACTGTGAGAAAACCTATGGCCTTTAAGTCTGGCCCCACATCCCTACAGTACAAGGGGCAAAAGTTCAAAGTGGAGGAAAGACTTTTTGGGGTGAAACACAGTGGAGACCTAGTCCCTGGTTCATCCAATGTAACTGAAAAGCAGATGTAACCAGAACCCTGAATATAAACAACCGATGGAAATACAAGAAAACTGTTACAGACCCTGAAGGCTGGGGATTCACCAGGTAGCTCTATGAAAATAAGACATTTTAAAGCGAGTAACACGGTGCCAAACATTTTGTGGTACACAACTAGTACACAAAATAAATCCTTAAAATGTACAGTATAAACATACATGGCAAAGATCTGGAGTAACATAATCCAGCAAAATCCTTCTTTGACACTGAGAGTCACTTGAGAAAATCCTGGCGTTTTATAAATATTGAATGTTTTGTACCATGTTGAGCAGAGCTCATCACTGATACATGCCCTGAACTGAATGCACCCCACATACATCCTTCCACTGTTTCCTACCACACCTCTTACTATTATTCCCCCATCTATGCATGGCCTCCTGTCTTTTCTCAACAGAAACATAAAAAACCCTTTCGCTCAGTTTCAAGAACTAAAAGTTTTGCATGAGTTTATAATTACCCCCATGAATGTTACAATTCCTGCCCCCTTTGAATTTCCTTAATTTAGATCACCCAAATAACATTTTACAACAAAACGCAGAAGGCTCTCTTTGATAGGATTTGGATAAAAATGCTCCATTTTTGAAGGGCAACATGCGGTAGTACACAGGAAGAACACTACCATCTCCAAACGAGATTTCAATATGTGCGGATGGGATGAGGAAGGAAGAGAATTCAATTACACGTATAACTGCTCGTCATTACAGATATGGGTTTAACATTATATGGCAGCATATATATGAGAAGGACAGCAATGCCAATGAACATAGCCAGAAAAAACCACTTAACTGTTCTCAATTGATTATATATGTGTGCCAGTAACACAGCTTACATGCATCAAGTAAGCAAACCACAATGTCCTGAAAACAGTACCTGATCAACAATATTTACACTGGTTACTACACGACTAATTTGTACTCTAAGCACTGTGTGTTACAGTGTTTTAAACCAGACAGTAGACTGCTGAAATAGTTTTAAACTCTACACTTGACCATACTGTTATCAACACACCCAACTGTAACCTTCCGAGGATGGCACTATTAAAGAAATCATTGAATGAGTATCAGGTGAACACACAAGCACTTATCAAGCACCACTTGCAGGCAACACTGTACAAGCATGTACCATACCTTGCATATTGTAGATTGGGATTGGCATGAAACTGGCTTGGTCTGCAGACATCGAGGCTGAGTAGAATTGTGGCAAGGCAGCCATAGCTTGAGCAGCACCAGCCATCCCCCCAGCAGGCCCCATGTACGTTAAGCTACCAGGCGACTGGGCTGAATAGCCACCAGGGTGATGATAAGAAACAAACACACAGGACACACAGAAAGCACCAGGTTAGGTAACTTCATACCGAGGTACTTGTGAAGAAAATATAATACAGTGAAAAGATGTGAAGATGAAGAACTTAGACGTATACCAGAATAAGTGCATTTATACAGAGGACCCATTCTTGTGTGTGTATGCCAAGTGTGAGTCAGTTGATACCAGAGGGTCTTAACCTAACGTAGAGCAGCCAGGACCTGCAGCTGACCATTCACTCCACCTAGCATCAAGGTTAAGAATTTTGCCATATGCCTTCATGGCATGACCACGGACAAACTTGCATTTATCTTCAGAGCAGTTTCTTACCTTGAAGATGGAGGCAGTAGGAACCCCTGAAATGTTAGCATCCACCCACCATGTAACAAAGTGTCACTTCCCAGGAGACTGTCTACCTAATATTCATTGTTTGATAATTCCAAACCTCATGTAACAGTAAAATTGGTACATAAAACTTGTCTCAGTGTCAATGGGTCTGAAGGTAAAATAAGGTAAAACCCAGGGTGATATACACTTATGTACACAGCAACAGAATGTTAAAAAGTAGTAAAACTGTCAGGTTGTGTGGGGTCCCTTTCTTGGATGGAAGTAACATTCAGGGCAGATACAAAGATTCAAGTTTTAAAATCAAATTGGACAGCCCAATACCTTTCTTGAATTCTGAAACATCTCAGCAGTTATGAAAACAGTCTCCAAGGAGGTCACAAAATTTGCCATAAAAATTTAAGGGCCTGAACTCAAATAACTGTCACTCGAAGAGGGTATGTAAAATCCTAAAGGACTCACCACAGGAGGTACAATCTGGTACAGGCCCTCCACACAATACATAGTCATGTGTCTGACAAGTGTGACTGATAACCTATTTTTTAGTAGTTAAAAATTTAATTAATACTCTTTCATTTTTAAGTCTGCACAATGAACATTTCCCTGAAAAGTCCACAACATACTGACAGACGTTATGTCAACAGAAGTTGGAGAAAATAAAACAAATCGAAGTGACAAGAGCTGATAATAATCCATGAGGCCCGAAGGATTAAAATTTGTATAGATAATAATGAGATCTATATTTCATGCCAAGCTCTTCTTCTAAGTAGGACAAGCCATTTACTGAGAATTACAACAAAATTAAAACTCCGCTTTATCCAAAAGGGACTATGTAACTAACAGACGTGCACCAAAATTAAATTTACCTGATAACTTTTAGTGTGGTAACTCTAAAATTTAAATAAAATCCACTGAGTTGCTTAACAGAATAAATACGTGGATGAACAGATAAGATCCCCCCATCACTCTGTGCCAAGAAGACATACAGAAAAGAAAAGAATATATAGAGTATAGAACTATAAAGTGTCATATAGTTAACTAAATAACTATGCAGTCACAAGAGTAGAATTTGTTTCGTGAAAATCAAAATTTCTAACACTTAAAAGGGAATGTGAACACGTAGAACAGATTCAAGATATGACAGTCCAAAACTACATTAATTAAACTGCACAACAGGGTTAGGAGATATGTGGGATATAACAGCTGTACAATTTTTGACATATCCCCGCAGAGTGCCTGTTAAAATTGGTTTGTGCGAAATGTCCTTACACCAGCCTCCATGTGTATATTAATGCAAGATCCTCTGAATGATTTTGTGTTCTGAATGTGTTAGAAAGAGGTTTGTTTTACTGTTTTAATACAGGGCTCCATTAAAATATGGTTTTAAAGATTCATTCTTCACTATTATTGTACACATGATAAGTTTCCTCTGTGGTCTAGCAACACAGCCACAATTCAGCATGACAAACTGTAAATCAGTTGCTAGGCTACAGAGAAAAGTTCCCTGTATACTATCCATCCCTTTCTATGTCATACAGAAAAGGAACAATAACAGCTATCAGTCAAACACACCTATTTTCTTTAGTAACCTTTTAAAGCCTAGCGGTAACTTGACGTACCACCAGGTTTAACGTTAAAAAATTCTATGTGGTGCCCACATTGCGTTTATGTATTTTGTACAGATCTCAGAACAAACAGCAACTTTTGCCATATACCAGATTAAGAGATTGGTTTTTATAACCGAAGTGGAGAGTGTTTACTGTGCGGTACACACTGAATCCTTATATAAAACAGACACACTCCGTCTTTAAAGGGTCAACACAGGTACATGTTTTGGCTAAAAACAAGCCAGCTTCCAGCTGTAGAGTACATTAAATTAAATTACTCAGTAAAGAAAACGTTTGTGTTTGACTGAACAGTGTTAATGTTCTATTTGAGAAAACTTATACAGCATGCTGTGAAAAGCGGAAAGGTATGTTTAAAACAGTTAATTAGTGTTTTGCTCGCAATCACGAGTTTTGCACTACTTGTACCACAGTAAGGAAAGTTATTATTCACAAGTATAACATCTAGAAGCAGTAACACAACCAACATGCCACACTGTGGTATTATGTGTACATTTTCCAACTTCTTCCCTACACTTAAAACAAGAATCAACACCCACACAAATTTACTATATAGTAGGAAAAATAAAAGAGGATATAGGCATCACTCATAATTCTAGGTCGGTTGTATTTCATCATGCTTCTAATCCATAAAATATTTGTTTATGCTCCTATTACCTATAAGACAGTAATGGATATGCACAAAATACAAAGAAGCTTTCATGCACAGCACAATGCAAGGAGACCTTCTAGGCTAGAAGGAAGATGTTTATTCACAATAAGCTGGAATAACAGATCCAAGAATCTGGAATACTAAAGCAAGAACTTCCCTCAAATAAAATAAATATTAAATATACACATGAAGAAACAAGTAATACAAGCAGGCAACTGAGTCTGCAGCCCACTACCCTTTGATCCTCTTCATCTGCCCCATGCATTTCAGTCTCTTCCATGACTGTCTTCTGTGTAATTCTGACCCTCTGCTTTGGCAATCACCATACAGAAAATGGATGGAATTCCAAATAAAAAATATAAACACCATTTGTATTCAATGTGACAGGAAAGTTGTGCTTTCATGAATTTGTATATACAATAACAATGTAACACAAACACTACAGTTTTTATAAATATGCAAAACAGATTCTGCAACTCTTAATTCTGGTTCAGTGAGCCCAAGATTTTGACACTGCTATGGAATAACGGTTATACAGTATTAAGTATTTTATTGTTCCTCACATCTCAGTAGCCACTGCAAAAATGAAAATCTCTAGTTATACTATACGAATGAGTAGGGTCCTGTCTCACAACCAACAATTCTTTTTATTATTAAAAAGAACCTAAAAGTATAAAAAACATATACATAAAACAACCGGTTTCAACATCAATGTGCCATCATCAGGTTGTTTTCCAAGAACACAATACCCAAGTTTTACATTAGTTGATGTGAATGCACATGTAAGCCAATTACTCTTTAAGAGAAGGCCTTCTCTGTATATTAAAAGTTTTATAAAGACGTTACAATGTTGTGTTAAGTGATAAAGCTACAGGGTTTTTTGTGTCGTAGGGTGTTAGTTGTGTAGGTTAAGATGGTCTTCCTTCGTAGGTATCCTGTAGTCCTGTTGGTGTAGGTTAGTTTTGTTGTCTTCTTGCCGGATTCCTTTTTTGCTATTTTTTGTTGTTCTGCAGGTTTTCCGGGGGTGTAGGTTGTTCATGTTGAGTTGGTCCTTTCTTCGTAGTTTTATTTACGTTGGTTGATTTTTGTCTTCATAGTAGGGATGTATTTTTTGATGAATTACTTCGGTGGTGTCCTTGTGGCTATTCCTGAAGGGTGGTCGTACTTGTTGGCTGGAGGTATTATACTTTTCTTTTTATCCTGTGGGTGTTGTCTCGTTGTATTAAAACTATGTGGTTGTTCCCCTTCAGTTGTAATCGTGCTCATGTGAACATTGTTCTGAGAGTGCTGTCCTATTTAAAATGTTGTCTTCAGGTAGTGAGGTGGATCGTTTTTTATAAGTTCTTTTTTCTTCATTTTGTTTCTTTTTCTCCATATGGATGCATTTTTTGATGGAGGATGTACTTGTGCTATGTTGTTGTATTCGGCAACGGTTTTGTAATTAGGCGATTAGTTGTTATTGAAGCTTTGTTGTCCTTGGAGGGACCACTGTACTGCTTTGTTGTTTTTCTTGCTTGTAGGTTGTAGATGTTATGAGCCTGTTTAGTTAGTGTGATGTGCTGTGACTGGTTGTAGCTTTGATTTTTGTCCTATATATACTGCTGGGGTTGTGTCACGTGGTATGGTAGGTATTGATTTTTGGTGTATGTACTTGTTGTGTTTATATGTAGGTGCTGTTTTATGTTGTCTGGTTTTCAAGTATAGTTTCGAATATTTTGTTATATGAGACTGTTTTTGTCATTTATTTGGTTGTTTATTTTTGTTTCTTGATATATATAGTATTTTTCCATTGTGTCTAAGAGTTTGCTCTTTCTGCCTATGAACTTGATTGTCATGATGTCCGATTTCTTTCTGAAAGTATGACCAGATTCTGTGGCGTGTTGTGCAAATTTTGAGTTTTGAGGATTGTATTTATAAGCTTGCAGGTGTTCTTTAAATCTTGTTTCAAAATTTCTTCGTTTCTGTCCTGTGTATGTTTTATTGCAGTCGCTCCATGTTAATTGGTAAACTCCACTTCTTTCGTATAAATTTGTTTGTTTAGGTTTTTGATTTAGCAGATATTGAAGAGTATTTCTGGTTTTGTAAGCTATTTGTACATTAGTATTCTTGAATATTTTAGATACTCGGTGCGATTCTTTGCCATAGTATGTGAGAGCTGCCCATTTTCTAGTTTTTTGTTCTGGTCTTTCTTGTGTTGGGGGCTTTTTTAGAAGCTTATTGATGATGTGGGTTGGGAAACCATTATTGTGTGCTATGTTCTGGATTATAGCCTTCTCGTTGTTTTTTTCTGTTTGTTCTATTGGGTATGTGTTTAGTCTATTAGTGAAATATCTTAAGGCGGCTATTTTGTGTTGGGTGGGGTGACAGGAGTTATAGGGTATAATGACGTCTGTGTATGTTGGTTTTCTGTAGATGTTAAATTTAAGGTTTGTGTTGGTTCTGGTTATTGTCATGTCTAGGAAGTTCAATTTGTTATTCTTTCCTATTTCTAGAGTGTAATTTAGGTTGGGGTGTATTTGATTGAACTCATTTAGCAAGGTGTTTATATTTGTACTGATGTGGTCGTATAGGATGAGAATATCGTCTACGTATCGGAAATAACCTATTGTTTTGTTCTCTGTTAGTATGTCTATAATGTGAATATTTTCTATGTATTGTAAGAAGAATTCGGCCAAAGATGCTGATGATGGGGCGCCCATTGCTAAGCCTGATGTTTGTTGCCAAAATTGTTCATTATGGGAGAAGTAATTTTGTTTTACTATTAGATCATAAAGGGTTATTATTTCTTGGATGTGTCCAGAATCTACTAAATTATTCTTTAGTGTATTTTCAATAATGTGTTTTAGTTCCTCAGTTGGGATATTTGTGTACATGTTCAAAATATCTAAGGAAGCTAGTCTGTAGTTCTGGTGGATATTTATTGTTTGAAGGTCAGTTAGTAAATGTGGGGTATTCTTTATGTTAAAGGCGTCTGGGAGGGTGATGTATTGTTTTAATATTTCAGTGAACAGTTTTGCTGTTTGGTAGAGTGGTGCATTTTTCCAGTTTACAACAGGTCGGATGGGAAGGTTTTGTTTATGTAGTTTTATACTTTTAACTTCTTTTTAATAATAAAAAGAATTGTTGGTTGTGAGACAGGACCCTACTCATTCGTATGTTATAAAAACCAACGGAGATGACTAATATCTAGTTATACTGCTTGGCAGTCACCAAGCACAAACAAATAATTTTGAGGTCCATTATCAGTATGAACAGACAGGCTGAGTGAAAGTTTTAATTTTTATTGCAATAATGTTCACATAATTTAAAAAGTAAAATAACATAACTCATTGGCTAACTCTATGCAGCGGAGTCCTATCTCAGGAGCTTATCATCTTTCAACTGTTCAAGAAACTTTCCATCTTTTACAGAATTCAAAATTACACAACATCTACAATGGAATGCCATTGACCCTGATCTTAACCCAAGTGAATCCAGTCCACATTTTCACAACCCATTCTTTATGGTCCACTTTATGGTTCTTTATGGAATGCCACTGACCCTTATCTTAACCCATGGGAATACAGTCCACATTTTCACAACCCGTTCTTTATGGTCCACTTTATTTTCCCATTTGTGACCAGCTGTCTCTTCCCTTCCAGTTTTTGAACTAAAATACAGCATACTTTCCTCATCTCCTTTGTATTAATACACCTTCCAATCTTTTTAAGGATACACAATTACAGAAACTGATTCCGAATCAACATACCTGCAGCAGTGTACAGAGGAAGGGTTGGCATCATCATAGGTGGTGGAGACATCATTCCTGACATCATAACTGGGGTGGGTGATGTCATGTTAGCAATAGGTGTGAAACCAAATGCAGCTGTCTGATTTTGAGATGTCTGGAAAACAAAAAAACATTTTGAAATTGACGTTTTTCAAAGAATAAAACTGTCATGTTTACTGCACATGTCATAATCTTTTTTATGAAAAAAGGTACAGTATTTTGGAAGTTACCTGTGGTTCCACCGTCATGTACATGCATAAACCATACTCTCTTGGATCCCTTTTAGAGTTACTCTCTGTCCCAAGACCAGAATAGCTAAGTCCAGTAGACCCTACAGAGTAGATACTATTCATCTTTCTGACTTATGATGGAAGCAGAAAAAGTTTCCAAAATACAGTACTTAGCAAACAAAATGAGATAATGAAAAATGTATGATATATGCAGGGCTCTGGAGTTGGAGTCAGAGTCAGTAAAAATGTACCAACTCCAACTCTGACCTCAATATAAAATCTTAAATAGATACTAGCTAAAATAACCATTAGACTTATACTTAAATACAGGTTAGAAGCCCAAAAAGTAGCCTGATTATTCACGGGGTGGTGATGAAATATCTTGTGACAACATTTACCATTTTAGCAGGTTTACCATTATTAATACCTAGTGAGCTTTTATGAAGGAGTCACAGTTGGAGATTTAAAAATTGAGGAGTCAGAGTCAGAGGTTTTGTGTACCAACTCCACAGCCCTGGGCATATGTGTCAGCATAACATTCCTTCACCACTTTACCACATACCAGTGGTGTAGATAACTGGTCAAATGCTCCCCTCCACCCACATAATTATTAGTGAAGTTACTCCCAGATCTCATCAGACAGATCCAGAATACTGCCTTCTGCCAGAAGAATGAAATCCCATGTGAACAAAGCCACAAAAAGTTTAGCATTCTGTAGAGTTGGCACCCCCCCCCCCAGGTCTGTGTAATTTCTCACATAAAAACAATGTTCAACTTCATTAAATACACTGGTAATGGAAAGGTATTGTACCTGATGAGAATCCATTCTACCACCACCCTTAATAGCTCCTGCTAATGTGGCTGCCTTGGTGAGACGCTGTAAACTGGCATTCACAAATATTGGTTTGAACAGGTCACTTATATAATCATCAACATTCTCTGCTGACTGATTTCTACCATTTGGCCACCTGAGGAACAGAACAACAATGCAAGACACATTCACTTTTTTGACACAATGGAAAAGAAACACCACACTATGCATGACCAGCGTTTCTGTTCCACGTACCTCAGTGTGGATGCTGCAGACGATCCTGTAAGAGTTGCCACCTCATCATCTACCAGACTGCTGCTACTTGACAGTCTACGTGTTCTTTGTCGATGACCCTCAGTTTTACTCATCTCTCCACCACCCTTGATGGAAGCAGCCAACGAACGAGCATCAGACAGCTCGTCCAAATTACCATCCAGTACAGGCATGAACAGGTCATCCAGAAACTGATCCACATCTGAGGCCTGTGATGGCACACGAACCCTACGAACATGCGATGCTGAAAACAAAGCAATGATTACTCCTACATCGTCCGTTCATTTTTCAACACATCCAACTCCTATGGTGATGAAAATTCACAGTTTAATCCAGAAGGCACACAAATTAATTTTGAAAATAAATCCATACACATGCTGATCATTGATGGAAGAAGTGCCTTAATATAAATACTTTCAAACTTACACACATGTACCAGTGGTGTGTAAAATGTGCTGTACTTAGTGGTTGCTGAACTTCACCCTCACAGAGCATTTAGAAGAAAATACATTTCTTCTGTTGTTATGTGAAAGGGTCTGACAGAAAGAGCTACAATCAATCATTGGTTTCTCAAAAAACAACTCAGCTCCATAGGGTTAGTTGGTTAGTAGAAAATAACATAGAATGAATAACCAGATTTGCAGCTTTCTGAAAATATTTGACATTACCATAACTGTTTGTCGAATAAAACCACTTCTAAATTACTTACAGAATCTTATAATCTTTTGATTTGTGGATGACTAAAGCCAAATTTGTCTTAGTTGCATGTAAATATAGAACACAGTTTCAAAATAACCTTACAGGCTCTGGTTCTAACTTACATATAACCAAAACAGGCCCACTTTGAGCATAACTGTATGGTAACAGCATTACTCAAGACTGAAAACTCATGAACTCACCAAGAGATGGCGCTTCACTTGTATCAGACAGAGCAGAGGATTTAGCTCCATAGTCTGACTTCTCTGAGTTGCGAGTCTCAATATACGCTCGACTAGAATGACTCCCTGGTGCTGCCCTCTTGCCAGCATACTGAGACTTAATAAACCTGTATAGATGAGAGAAACCACTTATATGATCACATTGCAGTGTCTACACAAGTACAGATATACTTATATAACTTACGCTGATATTATGTAATACTTATTTAGTTTTGCGTGCAGTACAATAAAATACGACCTTCCCACCTTAAAGCCAGTTAATACTTCTTACACTTTAATACTTTTGTAAAAGCCTTTAACGATTCAAAGTGGTAAAAATTCTTGGCTTTTAGGTAAACTAAATGTCCTTAGCTTGTAGAAAGAAGAGAACAGACCAATATGTGCAATTCAAGTGAGGTGGAAAAGAGAAGCATCAATTTTTTACACCGTGACTATTTCGTATAATTTTAATTTGTGGACTGAAAATGAGGAATAGAAAGCCAGGTGCTCTGATGTGATACACTAATAAAAATTAGTAGAAGTATCCTTGAAAATTTATCAAAAAAATTCCCATGTTTAGTTGCAACTGTCACAGAAAAACCTTCCATTTACACATTTTACACATTATAAACCATGAGGGGCACTTTAAAATCATCATGTCAATGACTCAGCCCAGCACGACATCGATGACAAGAACAACGATGACGACGATGATGATGATGATGATGACGACGACGACGACAACAACAACAACAACAACAACCACAACCACAACCACAAAAGTCTAGCTGTACTTTCTTTAGCAATGGTCAACTGACGGATGATACTGTAAGACCCACCGAAACAATGCCATTTATTACTCCACTTTCTACCTCTATTTATAACTAAGAATAGTTTGTAGTTGATTTCCATGCAAACAATAGAATGGCATATCAGCAAACAATACCTTACCTAAACTAATAATACAGAATAACCCAAAAGTCTGTAAACCAAAAACCTTCTCTTGTAATTTTGACGCCAACAGATACTTACAGCAGTCAATTTGTTAATGGTATCATAGCACTGAGACTTGTGCATTGAACATGAATCTCAAACAATTTTTGTAAATTAGTAAGTAATAAAGTAATTTATGACATATTTTGGGGTTTATTTTACTACCCAGATAACTCAATTTTGGAATCCGCTGCATAACTTTAGCCAACGAAAATCCAGTTTGTTCAAGTGGGTTACTGTGGTCAAATACAGTAGGGATTGTTCCAACAGGAAAGGAAGCCAGATCCAATGTCAGTGAATGTGATGTATCTGATGACATGTAAACAGGTCTAACTTTTGTCTGAATGGTATGTCAGTACGACCAGTTATAATGAAGTAATAGTAACTTTATATGTTTATTGAAAACATGCAAAGAATCTCTTTGTTTTACTGCATGTAATGTCACAGAACAAAGAATCACACCTTGGATGACCCTTGATGTAGCTGCCCTTATCATCCTCGCTACGAGTCTGACTAGCCAGATCAGGATAATCAAAATCAAGATCATCACGATGGTTGTTGCCACCACCCAGCAAGTCAGATGGTAACTGGTCCAGAACTCCTGATGACAGACTACGACCATTTAAATTCAGATCATCTCCCCTGGAGAAGAAAGGCTAAGTTATTATGGGTTAAAAAACCATAAACAGTGATTTGAAAAATAACACTTAAAATAATCAGATAAAAAAAAGCAGGCTAAATTGCAATGGTTACAAAATCTGACACATGGATACAATTTGAGAGACAAAAACAATGGACATGGGAAAAACTGAGAGACAGAAGGTTGTAAAGTGTTTTGACAGTGCAGCAGTACTGGAATACTTATTATGTTACCGTTTTCAAATTTTAAATGCTAACATTTAATGATTTCAAGCAAAATGACTAATTTAACTGTCTTTCCACTTTTTACACAATGTGTGCTACAAGATTTCCCTGTTTCTTAGCAAGAGATATACAACTGATCACATTCAATAACAGTGTTGCTGATAAAATATGGACTGACCTTACAGCCTGTGTAACAACAATGAAGAATTATGTTTCACAGTTATATTTTAATGGAAAACTACACTGAAGGAATTAAACAAAAACCTCTTTTCAATACACTTCAATTAAGACTCTTTTCACTGAGGATGATGGTTAAGCCTATGTAGTCTAAACGATGCACAAAGAAACACACATAAGTCTTTGTGCAATGTGTTCATTGTGACTGTTCAATTTCAATCAAAGCTAAAAAGGTTTGAATTTTGCTGTAACATTCCCCATTATCACAGTCACTCACTCTGGAACTGCATACCTGCTGTACTTGCGATGGCTGTTCTCTCCTCTTTGAGACACAGATTCTAACTGCTCCTCAAGCAGTGCTTCTGCTTTGGTCATGTACTCCTTGTTGCTAACTGCATTCAGCAACATTGACACATCATTGTGGTTGGCATTCACCTTCTCTATTGAGTGGTATCGCTCATTCAGTCTGCTATGCGATAGACCCAGGCTGTCCAACTTCCGAGGTGCTGGCAACTCCTGCAGATTCATAAGGTACACTAGATCTGATATTCTAATATCTGTGTCTAAAGGTCACCTGAGATGTGATGTGACGCACTGTACTGCAGTACATTTTTACCATTGTTTCCGACGAAAGTGCTGCCTTTACCTTTGTGGTAAGACAGTAAGAGTGAACTGTGAAAACTTTAGCCAGAGTTTCTAAAGATGTATTAGGTGGGGCCTCCAGTCTTCCAGACTATGATGTTACATCACTGGATAACTGGTTCCCAACATTTCATAGGATTATACTGTCTTCATCTTCAAGGGACTAGAGATCCAAGGAAAAGGCCAGCGCAGCATCAAAAGAGGAAATTTCTAAGTATAGTACTGCATATTTCCTCTTCCAGCTCTGCCCTGGACATCTAGAGCACTGAAATAAAGGCAGCATGTTCCTTCAAAATGGCAGGGACAAACTACCCAGTTACATGGCATATTATCCCAGAAGAATGGAAGCCTCAACCATAGCACCATAAAAAAACCCAAGACTCAATTAATTTTATTACAAAACTGTCCTGCAATCTGGTGGTAACACATGAAATAGACTTTAGTTTTCACTATATTGTCTTCTAGGCTGATGTCCATACTAGCAATAACTACAACTCCTGTGTATCCACGTTTTTATCTGTAAATTAACAGTGACAGAATAAATCAGACACTGTGTGTCTAATTCTATTCTACCCTAAAGATGGGAGCAGTATGTTCCTCCAACACAATGGTAAATGTCTACCAGACTGCATGGCATAATGTCTGAGAAGCCAGTGCACATCGCTGTATGTATGTTTTAACCACATTTCATACAATGCAAAAAAAATTGCAGATGGCATAAACATGCTTCTTCAGAGCATCTGCAGCATACAGAATGAAGGAATACAAATGTAACATAGGTATTGCTGAACTGAGAATAGCAACCAACAATGCAACAATAAACTACCAAAGTGCCTAGAACTTCTGGGAAAGAACATCTGTAAACCAAATCCAGAAAACTTCTCTCCACATACACCACAAAACACAGTAGAGAAGATGTTGCAGACACCCAATAAAAGACAAACAGAATAGTTTAAATTCTTGTAACAAGTAAAGGCCAAGAGGCTAGCCCCTTAGAGCCTAGTGTTTATGGTATGTAGGACTACCACCAGAATAACTCTAAAAACTCTGCACTCTGCCCACACAATTTATTCATGTGTTACACAAGACCCTCACAACAAAAACAGTTTTTTTCTCTCTCACCATCATTCGATGATTTGTCTTTCTGAAGCAAGCAAACTGTGTTCTCTCTGATGTACAAACTGAATCATTATATATAATGCAAATTAACTTCAGTCTTCAGAACAACTGACCGACTCCAGGAGGTTGTCAAGACTCCGACTGCGTCCCTTATCTTCAAAATATCTGTCATTGAGAGCTGATTTGCGGGACAGAGCCTTCTCCACTGTATGGTCTCGTGATTGTGACCTCACCCTCTCGTTTTTGTTGCTTTCACCCCATTGGTTAACATCTTTCATTATTTCATGAGAAACTTTTCTTGCCTGTAAGAGAATATATAACTGCTTTTACTATAATTTTTCCAAGTTCCCAAATCTGGATAATCCATCCAATTTAATTAAACCACTGTGGCACCCAAAGTTTCAGCACTATCATTACTAAGTATGCCACTGGATAAAATCCTGGCCCAGTTCCATCCATCCCTGATCATCACATGCTACCTCAGCAAGATCTACCTTTTTGTTGTTCTCCAATCTAGACACAGGTTTCCCAAATGGTCTTTTCCCTCCAGGTTTCCTGACTAAAATTTTGTGAGCATTGCTCAACTGTCTCAAATGTGCTAACATGCCACTCATGGCATCACCTTGTACTTGATCACCTGGATAGCATGTTTTTATGAACACTGACTGAAATCCTTGCAAACCCTTGAATGCCAGCCTCTGTGCAGTGTATGGTCTTTAATGCCTCACATGCAGTCAGCCTCTGTGCATCATACTACGAGAGCATTTTAGGGTACTTAAAATTTAAAACCCTCCATCCTGGGCAGTAGTTGGAATTTAAACCCCAGTGCCACTGCAGGGTTAATTTTAAATTATATTCCAAAAGTTGTCCCATTATATGTTTCAAGAAATCTGGCTTACTTTTAGGCTAAAAGAAAGGGAAAGTAATGAGTCCATGTTTTGAAACCTGTTGGGCTTTCAAAATAACCTCTGAAGTTATAAATCTAAGTGCCACTGCATATTTCAAGATTTTCAGCTTACCTCCTCTATGCCACAAGGAAGAAAAGTTGAGTCCACCTTCATGAATCTGTATGTCACCCACAATAACTTCTGGTCTCACTCACATACTGAAGTTAATTCAACAATGTATGAAATTTAAACAGCTGAGAGATGTTCCCTCACTCAAGCAGTTACAATACAAAAGCCAAATAAACTTCTGTCAATTCAATACCAGGAACATGCAACAGAGGCATTATATAGTGACATACCTTACTGCCTTCAGCAGTGAAAAATTTTGTATCTGATTTCCAAGAAAGTTTATGATATAACATGTCATACAAGCACAGCAATTCTAGCTTGAAGTAAATACAAATCTACTGAAAAAATTTACTCACAGGCTGCTTAACAACAGGCGGTTCAGGTGGTGGAACTACTGGTCTACGCGGAGATGATGGAGCAGGTACATCTGACTCTATTTCCACTTCTGCTCCTACTGTTGGCAATGAAGACACCTGGTTTGGTGGAAATAAGAAGTTGACATGTAGTACAAACATTTCTCTTACTCACAGTTTACCTGTTCTTCACACACAGTGACACTTAAACAGGCCCACTGCCATTGGACTAAGAATAAAAAGTAACTACACAGCCTCACATTGCATGCTCAGGAAAATAACCCACTGACACACACACCTTATTATTCTGACGCCTTGAACCTCTACTGTGTCCACCTGACTGGAGAAAATTGCTTCTACAGGCTGGAAACGCTGGTGCCAATTCCATCTCTGCTATCAAGTCTAGCACATAGTCCAGACCATTAATCTCCTTAATCAAAGCATCTGCAGAACTATCTACATTGTCACTGCCTGTCAAGAGACTAAGGGTCCAGCCTGAGCTCTCAACAATACCTCGTTCCCGAACAGCTCGACCTGCAAGCTCTTCCGCACCACTCCATGAATCCACAGGTATGGTGACCATCTCACCTGTTACACACAGTAATAAGAAAATGTCACACAATACACAGTTGCAGCTACCTTCAAGGGCAACTGAAAGCAACTTTAAAACAGAAACAAAATTTACATTACAATAATTGGATTTTTGAGAACCAATTTTGATTATACTTGTGTCTGTTTTACGACTTTTCTGGACCCAATGCAAAAATAAACTGGGGGTTGTGAACTTATGATTCAGGTTGAGCAATGTAAGAATTTACATACAAAATATGTGCCACACAAAATCTGAAATACAACCAGCCTTGCTGGGCATACCCAAACAGTGGAGACCCATGCAGCTACATAGATTCCGATACCCTTAAACTGGTTTTGGCTCATGGCTACTTAGCACGTCTACTTGGCGTAATCCACTATACATGCATTTGCAATTTGTAATTTTTATGTTCACCCTTATCGTCTAACTGTTACATGGTTTGACTGTTTAAACATTTACATCTCTTCAAAGAATTTAAGCTGAGGACTAAACAAACCTCTTTTTGACATAAAATCAACCAATTAAGAAGGAAGATGCTTGTGGTTTAGGTGTACTGGTTAAAAGAAACGCAGTCTAAAGGGCAAGTCAGTGCTTGAAAAACAAGGCAACGAAAGGGTTGAAAATGTGAAAAATCCAACACCTACTAAAATTGGGCCTGAAAATGCCAAAAGAGGAAAAGCTAACATTTCTTGCACATATGAAACATCCACCAAATTTTCTTCCCTTTACCCCCAGAAAACTTCATTCAGACATGGCCATTTGCAGCTAAGTTCCTTTACTCTTCCTGCAGGTCACATTCTCAAACCCTGTTCCCTTATATCCATTTTTACATTATACTTTCATTTATGCTTAGACTGAAGCTGCAGGTGAGCATACAAGCAAGTTACACAGAAATTACTGCATGTCAGTATAGTGATTGTTATGTATAAAAGTCATGATGGACTAACCTGTTTCACGTGTTCTGCAGTTGCTATTTGGCATTGCAATTTAATTTGAAAACACTCTCCATGAAATAGGAATGGTCATGTCACTAATTATGAACTTTCAACATAAAGAGAAATAAAAATGCAAGCAGATTTACAGATTGTTTTTGTAAAATGGAAATTATGACCAATGTATCAGTAGGAACTTACCATCTGCAAAGTATATCTGTAGTGCCATATTGACTCGTTTACGATTTGCTCGCCACTCCAGCAGGCAGGGTGGGTAGTTGCGTGCCAGCTGCCACTCAATTCGAGATGACTGAAGTAGCTTGCGTTGGCATACAGCCTTGTAGCCATTGTACCCATGATCTGACACATATCTATTCAAAGTAATAAAGAAATATCTTGCAACAACTAAAATCATTGCTTCATCAAACTGAATTTTAATCTCAGTATTCATGGATTTCATTGCATAAAAATACATGTACCTTTGCCAAACAATGAAAATGTTTTGTACAAAATTATTCAGAAATTCTAGATAGGAAAGTAAATGATTAAAAGAAATTTAGCATAGCTGTATGGAAAGTAATATTACATATCTGGTCTCTACAAGTTTAGGAAAAATTCACTGTCCAAGAAGATCAAACCTGCTCTTCACTGTAATGTATGGAACAGCTTAAAACAAGTCTGTTATTTTATTCCACTGGTGAATATTTCAGCAAAACATGTTACAATGAAATATTTCTGGTTGTAATTGAAGTGTGAATCTTACTTGAGGAGGTATTTGTAGAGAGTTTTTGAAGGAGGAAATACTGAGAGACAGTTGGCCATGAGTAGCCAGCCACGTTCATTGTTTGCATCATTATCATTGTTCCAAGTCTGGTTACACAGCTGACACAGAACCTCATCCCGCAGTTTCTCATTAACAATTCCCTGTTGAAACACAGTATAATTGTACGTTAGACAGAGCATCTCACTTCCATTAGACTTAAAAAGTTGCCTTTACATTCTCGTACCAATATGACAGAACAAACCAGTTACTAAATAGCTTACTGTTTATGTGGCCTTAAAACTCACATAGCCTAATATCAGACAAACAAAACAAGTTAGCAAATGTCCACAAGGTGTAACACTGCTGACACATCCACCTGCTCATTCTCCTTAGATTCTAAATGCAAGAATCACTTCAACAAACAAGTTTTACACCAACATATATTATACAATTTGTCAGCATTTTAGCAACTGCATTACAGTCATGCACTTTGCAGCTGACTGCGTTCAGTTGTAATTCTGTGGCTAAAATACTGACAAAACTTATAGTAAGCCTCTGTGTTGGGTGCAACTACAAAGGTATGTTACAGTAGAGCATACCTATGAAAAAAAGTAGTTGCTTTTTACAAATGCTTTGTGAATAGCACAAAAACACACATAAATGGAGAAGATAAATGTGTGATCAAAGTACTCTATGCTGTAGTGACTTTGTGTTGGGTAACTGACCCAAATACAGAATATGAAGAATTTTGATGAAAATGTGTTAACCCCTTCACACCCGTATCAAAAGACTGGGGCACTCTGAAAAAGATGATTATGCAAAAGCTGCTATTACAGTGTGCGTTATTCAAGAAAGCTATAGAAGACTTTTTGAACATTTTGAACTGCATGCTGTGTGTCAGCTGCTGGTGACATCTGGGGCAAAAGTGTTAATAAAAGTTAACAGTTCACATAGGCATTAAAATCAAATAAATAAAAATAAATTACAGTTAATGTGCCTGATAGGAACCAATATGAGATTTTTTTAAAAAAACATTACTACTCACTGCAAGGATACTCTACCTTATTGACAATGTAGTCTCCAAGGGCAATTTCCTTCTTTCCACTCAAGTTATTATCATTCATGAACCGCAGGATCAGTTTAAATAGCGCCAATGAGTCCTGATAATCCATATCCTTGGACTTAGCTAGGAAAGGCGTTTTAATGGGCTCACGCTTCATTCCCCAAAGATGTGACTGCAAACACACAATTTTTTTTATACTGAGCTAAAAATCAAAATCTGAACAAAGTTCAGATGCTTTAACTAATACATTCTCTAACTTAGCAATAAAAGTCAAATTTAAAAGTGACAATTGTTAAATAATGGTTAAGATATTCCACAACAATACCAATATTTGTGACTGCATATACAAAATTTTCACTTCTTTTCACACACAACCTCCCAACACTGTGAGATCTAAACAATGGTTGGCTTCGCACTTCAGCTACTTCCTCCTCAAAACAGAGTGTCCAACACTGGACAGCTATGAGGCTGGGACCGTGTGTGTCTTAAATTACACAACAGTTTGTGAAAATACAATTAAACATGGTAAATAATATGCTGGACTTTTTTAATTAAAACTCCCTGAGGTTCTGACATTCTTCAATAATAAATGTGAATAAACTGACCTTGAAATAAATATTTGTGAATTTTGTGAAGGCATGAGAGTCAATATCACGGGGCAGATGATGATGTTCTGAATCAGAATGTCCTGCAACACCCCCAACAACTTTTACTAGATGGCGTTCTGAGTGAACTGGCTGCCAGTCTGGAATACACAAATACAGACAATAAAAACACTGTGTAATAATGCAGACAAAATCAAACATTCCTATACGCAGGGGACAAATTAATTTTTCTTATGTCTGTTGTTATAAAACTACAATTCAACTTCCTCCTTAATATTCCTGTCCCAGTATTTTCTCTGAAACACAATATATAATTGGCAAGGGAAATAAGGCTGCATTCTGCTCATATTCTTCATATCATAGGCAACAATGTAATAGCGTACCACTACTGTGTAAAATATTCCCAAAGAAATTTCACTGTCCATATATTACAGACGTTGTCAAAAAATGAATTCCTATTTCTCACGCTACTAACATCTCACTCCGACTTCTTAGCAGTAGTGTACTGCTACAGACTATTCACTGAAAACAGACCCTTCAAATATAATATTTTGACTTTTATTACCATATATACATCTCCACAC
The DNA here is from genome assembly GCA_013340265.1 of Coptotermes formosanus. Lineage (NCBI taxonomy): Eukaryota > Metazoa > Arthropoda > Insecta > Blattodea > Rhinotermitidae > Coptotermes > Coptotermes formosanus. Next base: position 1,417,492 of record BLKM01010978.1, on the reverse strand, counting down.
TGGCAATTAAAAACTCTGATATTAAAACTTCCTCTGACACAATTCAATGAAAGAAAAGAAGACTTCAGTTTCCTTTGAAGTTTGGAAAGTTATAAGGATAGCTGTCATGATTTACAGGTTCCGGCTTCCAGTGAATAAATCAGATGATATTTTGCACATTGAGTTTCCGCAACTACAGACAGTCATTAAGGTAACAAGACTTTAACCTATATATTTAATTTTTGTCTGTATTAAATTGGTTGCTTTTTATACAATTATCACTGCAACTGTTATGAAAAACCCTTCTGTTCACTTTACTTCTACACTGCAGGTAATCACAAACATATTTACGAAAATTCTGTAATGACAGCTCTACATAGCCAGTAGAATGACCTTAAATGCTATTCATCCCACCCTTTCTTCCACCCACAGTTTACTGTATTGCTAGACCCTCTCATCTCCATCCACAAACACTGGGGACACAGTGACTCAACGTGGTGGGTTTATGCAGCATCTTAACTGACACACTGTCAGTGAGGAAACAGTGACCGAGCTAGAATGGTACTGACAAGGCTGTGGCACTGTGATTATGTGGTTTTATTCAGTTACAGAGTGTAATAACAGCAGTGTTTTACTGGTAATAGCTGCAGTGTGGGGTGAAGGGTGCAACCTGGTTTCATTTTTTGGTTTGCAATACAGAAGGACTGATTGCAGGGTGGGAGATAGGCCTGGTGTCCTGATCTCTGGCTGACACAACTGCAATAGGCACTACCATGTGAGCAGTGCTGCACAAGATTGCATGATGATTCTTTTCGATATATAGGCCATATATGGTGATAATTATTTCTTTACATAGTTAATTTTTGAACAGCTTGCTTCAGTTGTGTTTAGTTGCTGGTTAATAGGCCAAGTTACGCTGTGCAGTTACGGCATCATTGGCCCCCTTCTCCCGGCTAGGCATGGGCACAGTAGCGGCAGGTGGGGAGTGTGCGCAATATGAATATGAACGCAATACTTGCCATCAAGCTTGCTAAAGATAAAAGCTAATTCAGCTGGTATCTCTAGATGGTTGACACCAGCCACAGCACGTGAAGCCCTTTCCTGCTCTTCCCGTTGGGCCTTAGCCTTTGCCCGCTCCCTAGCCAGCTTTTCCACTTCTGCCCGACGTTTCAGTTCCTCCTGATGACAATAATATATGTTATGTACATAAGTAGAGGAGAATTACAAACTGATGAAACTCATGTCTCCACAGCTGTTCAGTATTAGTGTTCTGTTGAATCAATTTCCAATTATATATTAATGCATCCCCATTTTTCTCTCTATGCAGCTGTCTCTTTATGTAAATGTATATATCTGTTAATAGTTAATATTTGCTGAAGTAGTCAAAAAATATATGTATTTTGTGGAACTCAATATTTCATAACTTCATTCTCAACAATCCACATTTCAGTAACAAATAAACATGATAGTTCCTAGCCTTTTCTACCTCCTCCAAGCCAAAAGCAGAAATCAGTACACTCATATTCTCATAAATATGTAAATAATTACTGGATTTAGCAGAATATAAGATTTTTGAAACTGTGCGCAAGTTTAAATTGTAACTAATGTCACTGGAAATGGGCCACAAATTTGTACATTGTGGTTTTATACAGATTTACTAATCATCAACTAGTGCACAATTATTTTTCTCTCTTCAGCATGTTTCAGCTGCAATCATTCAGCCATCGTCAGGGAGCACATGGTTGAATGATTGCAGCCAAAACATGTTGTAGAGAGAAAAATCATTGTGCAGTAGTTGGTAATTAATAAATCTGCATAAAATTAATAAACAACTGCATGGAAGATGTACAATATTAAAAAAATTGGACATTGTGTGTTTATTTGTACATTACTCCTAAAGCACAAATAAATACACCAATGGTTTTAGAAAGTACTGTGCAACAAAAAAGAACTAATTATTTTAAATATCTTCTGATATTGAAAATGCAGGATAGCTCTGTCACTATAGAAACTAAGCTACAGGGTGGATGTCTGAAAAATCCTGGTTGAATTCCTGGCAGGTGCAACAGAATTATCACTTCTCCAACGTACCCAGTGTGCCTCTCACGCTCCCACTGCTTCCTATTCAATGGGCACCAGGGTTTTGTTCCCTAGCAGCAAAGCAGCCAAGGTGTAAGCTGACCACACACCACCCTCTACAGCCGAGGTTTGGAATGAGTGGAGCTAAAAACCACTCCCTCATATGCTTTCATGGCACACACAAGAACAGCTTTACCTTTTATCTTAGCCCTTTTGGTGCTGAGTTTTCTTGGCTAATCTATAATAAACACATCAAGGGATGTGTGTAACCTAACTTAATATAATCCAACCCTCTCCCACATTTTGCCTCTCGCCCGGTGCATCCCAAAAACAAGAGGCATAGTACTGACTGAACCTGATATACATAAAAGTAGCAACAACTTATGGTGACTCCACACATAGATCTTCCTTCTCTTTGTCACCCACAGTGATCTTTCTGTTTGATTATGTACAATGTATGCAGTCAATAAGTCTTATTAATTAGCCCAGAATGGATCAGACATACAAATTCAAGCAAATTATGTGTTTTAATGAAATTTCACTTTGCCAGAAACATTTTGTTCAAAAAAAAAAAACATAAAAACATCCATTTCCAAATGGCCAAATGCTCCAGATAATACAAAGCACTTACAATGATTCACATTATGTGTGCTGTGTGCAATCATGGTAACCAAGTTCAATGTTTCATTTATGAAACCTCATTCACCTGACATTCATAGCCACACAGCACTCACTCACCTTCAGTTCCAAGTAGCGCTTCCTCTGCCTCATGGCCCTGAAGTTAGCTTGAACTCTCACTACACCTCTCCTTACAGCACGGTACCTCTTTCGTGCAGCCCAACCTCTCACATGAGCTTGCAGTGTGAGCGCAGCCTTGCGTGTAGTACGATATCTCCGACGAGCCAAATAACCCCTCACTGTTTTCTGCATGGTGATAGCTGCAGCTCGTACCACTCTGGCACGTTCACGTTCTAGTTCCCGCTCTAACCACTCCCTGAGAAAGACTCTTGTAGTACCAAGTTGATAGTCGCCATTTGTTTCAGCTTCAGGACAGCATGTGGATAGGATCACACGACACAGTTCCCTGTTGTCATACAGCACAACCAACTGATGTTCAGCCAAGTTTCCACAGTTTAAGACTGCAGTAGTAATATGACAAACAACTTTTATAAACAAATTCAAAGAAATGCATATGTATTGCATATACTTTGAATAATCATATAACTATATATTTAATTTCATGAATTTATCCTGAATTTCTCTTGAAACTCCTCATAATCCTTGGTACAGCTGCTGGCACGAAAACAGTCCCATCAAGGTCAAGTGGCTCACTCACACCCCTCTCTCTGCTGCCCTGCACTGTTGCCCGTTCTCTCACTGAGGCGCAGATTCCCACTTAGTTAGCCTGAATCACTGCCGTAACACGGCAACACTGGGTTCATACGCAGCAACCTTGACGGCACTATTTTCGTGCCGGCCACTCTAGTGTATATAAAATACATCATCTGGGTTCTGTACCTGTATGGAGTCCCTCTTGTGAGACCACCTGCTCGTTGAGGTAATAAGTAACGGAACCTCTCCACAAACTGAGAGAAGCGTAACCGGACAGGATAGCCCATCTTGCGAATGCGTATCGTTTCCAGCATTCCTGTATAACGTAGCTGTTCCAGAACTATTGGCATATCAAATTTCATTGGTGCCTTGTCTGAATTGGGTTTGATGCAACGAACAAACCATGGATTGCACCTGCAAAATATAAAAAAATCCGTAATAATTAAAACTGGTAAGATGATTAGATAAACAAGCTCTAAAGGTGCTCATACATGAGGAGATGTATTTCAGGTTCTGAAGAATCACACATAGTTCATGTTAACTAAGCAATTAGCACTGTGGTAGGAGAACTCAGAGGTTAAACACCAACAATATGAGAGACCTCCACTAAGATGATCCTGGGACTGTTCCATCCATCTCCCTTCCTCACAACTTATATCATCCCATTTTCTTCATAAAGCTCCAAGTGGACATTTCCCAAACAGCTCACTCATAATGTATCTGTTCATATTCTTTCTGCCTCCCATCTTAGCTACATGCCCAGTGTATCACAATTTTCTAGCTTTCACTATGCAAGTAATGTTATTTGACCTCCATAAACCACAAAGGTATTTCTTATGTAATAACCTCAAATGTTCACTTCATTATTCTTAGGTCCAAACACCCTTTTGAGCAATCCATTTGCAAAAATGTGTGCTTTATGCCAGGGGCACAAGAATCCTGAGTGGCAGGTCACCTGGAAAAGTAAATTTTGTAAAAATGGATCTTGCTTCATATCACCCTTCTGTTGATAAATTCTGATGTGTCTCCTAGATTTCTGGAAAACCTTGAGACCTCTGCTTCATGCTCTTTTCCCAAAGTAACAGACCATTAACTCATACTCATTCAAATAAATGGCAATATCATTTATTGTACATCCTGAAAATCAACATTTTGAAACAAATGGGATATAAAGTGAGTTCACTGTCATCACACCACAGCATCTCTGTGGGTTTTGAGTGGAGAAGACATGAGTAGTAGCTCTGAATCTATCTGAATCTAACAAACAGACAGCCAACAAGGGCTAGTCCAACTTGGAAGTCAGGTGCAGGGTTAAAAACCCTCAACTGTGAACCCTACTGTGATAAAACTTCTGAGAATTGGAACAGTTTTTTGTAATTACCTAAACAGAATCTGAAGGACAACTCATGATGAAAGTATCAACAGTGGATTCCATCACTATTACAAGCAATATCCTGCCAGTATCTTCTAATATATTTCAGGCAACATACAATAAGTACAACTGTTTAAGTTAAAACAGAATTGCAGTAAATCCAAACATCCTTTGTATCGTACTCTTAAGAAAATAAACATGCTTGTCCTCATTTGATTTGCATGATGAACACTCTTTAGAAACCCAAACACAACTTACTTGGACATAGATTCCAGCAGGTGTTGAAGTGAGTCATGGAACCGAGCAGCAACTGTTGGTGTGCGAGGTTTCATTGTCACAAACCGTCCATTGGCCTTATTGATAGTCTTGGCTGCCTCATGGCTTGATCGAACATGCTGGAACATCTTGCTCACCATCTGTTACAAATAACAATTGCACTCCACAAGCATCAGCACCCTGCCAATTCTGCCAACCGGTCTTATCATCACACAACATTAATTTAATATCTCTAAAGCCATACACTCATAGATGTTCATACTTGATATGCGTTCATGCCTTCTCTCAGGATAACCAAGAACATATGGGAGGATAATATTAAAACAGACTTTAAATAAACTTGCTGGGAGGGTGTGAACTGGATCCATCTGGCTGAAACAGGATGCAGTGGCAGGCTCTTGTGAAAAAGGTAATGAACCTTGGGGTTTCAGAAAAGTAGAGAATTTCATAAACAGCTGAGGAACTACTAGTCCTTAGTTAAGTTAGAACATATTTATTCAAATACATTTGCATCTCAATTTAAATTTGGCAACTTGTTAATCAAGAGTACTTATAAGCTGAGAAAAAAACACACATTTCTCAAAATTGTGTCCAATAATTCTGTTGAGTTTTGCTCCATACAGAGCAAATCCCTAAAACAGCACTGCAATGGTCATGTATACCACAAAGCAACTCTATGGTACCACTCAGCAAGCAAAGTGCAATGCCATAAAAACCTGTCAGCGTAAGACACGTCTAAAGGATGCAATAAACATACATTATTAAATGACAGACCTACTGGACATGATCCACTGACTTACTGAGGACTGCCAGGGAATTTTCTGAACAAAAAGCACTAAATTATGAAGTTTGGTCACATATATAAATAGGACAAATACTCTACAATGTAATTTTCACTGCTCATAAATTTGACACAGCTATTTCCAAATGCTTGAAGTGACATGTATTTAAACACATTATACGCCATTTTAATACAGGTCAGTCCCTGCATCTCTTTCTGCAGTTACTTCTCAACAAATCCCTTTACAGGATGTCAAACCTATTCATTTAGTCTCCACAGGTGTGTGTCCATGTGTTGAGTACAACAAAATTAACCTATCGGGAACATTCAGTATCAGTTCTTCAAAATTTCTTGTCATCCCTAACTGAACTAAAATTAATGAAGATAAAGTACCTGAGTGTCTCATAAATTCAAAGTAATGGATCTGTTTAATGGTCCATAAATACTGAGATTTACATGTACCAAATTTATCTTCTGTCTCAGCAGAAGAGACTCACTGACTGCAGCTCAAGCATGTATTACTACCTCACTGCAGCAGAGTCCTTCTTGACAATCTAAGAGTTGCTCAGCACCTTGAGAAATACCCCATCTTTTAGGGAACGTGTGGGTCTATGACCGTGCTCACAACAGCCTGCCACTTGGCCCTGTCCTAAGCCAGACAAATGCAGTCCACACTCTCACACCAAATTTCTTTAAGATTCATTTTAACATCGATGTTCATCTATGACAAGGTTCCATATGTGGTATCTGCGCTTCATATTTTCCTACTAAAATCAGCATTTATCTCAGCGCTCACATGATCCTATATGTCTCACCCTCCCCCAAGTCTTATCCGTTTTTATTTGATCATTCTAACAGCATATGGCAAAAAGTGCAGATTAATAAACTGTCATCAGGCAGTTTTCCTCATCCTCCTTTTACAACTTCCCTCTTAGGTCCAAATATTTTCATCCCATCTTTGCTCTGAAACACCTTCAATCAGAAGTCTTTGCTTATGGCACGAGAACAAGCTTCACACTCACACAAAATGATAGGCAGTATAATTTGGAGTTAAGTGAATGCCACCCTTGACCCATCTGTCGTCAAGTACTCAAATGAAATGTAAAAGTTCCCCTGTGCATGCCACGAAGTCTATGGAGGAATGCACATACAGCTTGACACTTGATGTTAGCACTTTCTGGTGAACGGTCTGTTTCATCCACAAGCTGCTTTACACCTGAAAGAAGCGCCACTGGTACAATATAAGTCTGGGTGAGTCCTGGAGCCAGTATGGATGTTTCCAAGTGGAGAAAAATCTTTTGCCCTCCTGGAATTGGAACCACATTTCCTTGGATGCCCAGCCCATGGCCTAGTCACAATTCTGGCTGCACTGTCTGGCTCCCACAATTAAATATAAACGGTATATATAAAAATACATGCAAGTTATTACCAACCTGAATTTTACTGCTTATAAGCAAGTCAACAACGTCTTGCCTCAGGGTGTCCCTGTTCTTGTCTAGAAAGCCATCTACACTGTACCACACCTGTCCTGCATAGTGCCTGACAGCAAACTCCATGCTGGACATTCGAGGTCTAGAATACAGTTCATCCAGTGCATGGTTATAATGACACTTCTCAAGGAATGACAGATCTGTTGCTTTGGGGAAGTTGGACTCATCATCCAACAGGTGAAGAATACCCACAGGCTTCTTGGCAATCAGATGGATCACAGGTAGATTATCCTGCAAAGCAGTAACAACTTCAGATGGTACATCAGCAGAGCATTTTGTTAGGCACAGAAATGTACCCCACTTTCTGAACATGTAATCATGAGTCTGACTGACTGAATATTCACCACTTCGCACATGCTACCCAGTCACACAAACAGATGTACAGCTTGTTATATAATAAAACCTGCTTACAATGAAATATCAAGGAATCTAACTCTATTTTCATCAAACAGATCCCCCACTTCTCACACTACCATAGACCAAAACATGTCTTTCAGTTAAACAACCAAAGCAATGCGAAACTATTGGTTTCAGTTGAGAACCATTCAAAATGTTGACTTTGATAAAACTGACAAGCTTCTTAACAGTTTATCTACCAAAAGGTGAGCATACTGTGGTGCTACACCTTGCAACTCTTAGGTCAATTTCAAAATGTGGTCTTATTTTGAAAATCTTGAGGCCTTAAATTTGTTTTTCTCTGATACGATGCTATGTAACTGGGTAATCAGTTTCAAACATTTTGAACAAAGAGAGTGCCTTCATCTCCTCGGACCTACAGACCCTTGAAGATGAACATATGTTCCTTCAAAATGTCAGTACCAAATTCCCCAGAGAGGTGGCATTATATCACAGAAGAACAGACTCCTGTACTCTTACTTTCTTTCAAATGCGTCACAGACACACTTTTTATTTTTGTGTTTATCTCTGTTTCTCTCCTACTTAGCCTCTAAATATGTGGATGACATACAATGTGTCTTGATTAATGAAAACACGTATACAGTACCCTGGATAGTTTATGATATAAGAATGGCCTATGAAATGTTCCAAGGCACCTACTGCTAGTCTAAATTATATGTCAAAAAAGAGTACTTACTATATAGCTAATGGTTTGCCATTCAATTTTCTCCTTAGCATACTCCTGCTGCTCCAACTTAAAAATATGTTTGTTGAAGTAGAATTGGAGATTTTCATTCGCATAATTTATACAAAGTTGCTCAAAGCTGTTTTCCTGCAATACGTAACATAACTATATTCTACTTCATAGATTGTGACAGTTAAATCTTAACTTTCACACAGCAATTCTCATGAAAACATCCAAATATTATTAAACTCTTTTACAATGTCAGTCTTGTTTTTTAAGTCAGATAGTAAAAAGTTACCAGAAACAGCAGATATTATTTTATGATATTGTACCTTCTATATACAGCTACAATTTTAAGCCATAAACTTCACTTATTTATTAAAAGACTTGGTTATAGCCTGATATAAGATATTATTAGTTTTGAGTTACAAGACTGAGATCTCAAGCTGAATAATCAGTAATTACAGTCGTAAATTTTACCTTTTAATTCTTATATAGAGCCTGATGATTGGCTTCATCATAAGCTAAAACATGTACATATAGCTAATTTCCAGGCTTTTGAACATAAAGTTGTTTGACAAATATGTAATTGATTTTGTTAAAATAAAAAATTTCTTCACAACAGCATACTGACTTTACCTTAAAATCCTCAAAACCAAAAATATCCAGTATCGAAATGACTGCAGTACGTTTTGTTCCCTTGTAAACTATCTGGTTAATGCGAGACACCAACCATGAAAACAGAGCATTATACAAGGCCTTAGCAAAAGCATCACGTGCATCTAGAGCCTGATCAATGCTCAATGGTGTTACTACTCGTTCATTTCGAGCCTCCTGTAACATGACCAACACCACAGTATATTAACGTAACTCCATGACACAGCACCACATCCCAGAAAAATGGAAACCCAGTATTAAAACCTCCTACAAATAGAAACACAACACACTCAAACCTTAAATCTTCCTAAAACGCAAGATTTCAAGCACCTGGCATGACATCAACAAAACATGAACAATCATTAATTTTTAATTGTCGTATCAGTTGCACGTGCTAGTGGAATATCATGTAATGGCATTTAACTTACTGTTGTTTTTGTTGTAAGAGCTCTTTTAATTCCATCTGGGCTGAGATGCAGCAGATGACCAGTCCAGCGAATCTCTGCATCTGAACCAATCTCCACTCCCTCCTGCCCATGTTTCAATTGTTTGCGATGGAAGTATACATTTCCCAGATGAAGCACTGGAAAATTAAGGAGGAATTGGAAGATACAGTAACAAAACAATACTTACTATTCTTAAATTCAATGTCCATCCACTTCCTTTAACAATAAACTTCAAATTTTTAAATTAAACAGAGCTCACAGTGACAGTCACACAGGTGTGTTCAAACAATGCACAAACCACCTACTGCTTATGAAGATTGTACTGTACAAAGAAATGTCAGTAAATGTCCTGCAGACCACAAAAAATGTATTATAACAGATAAAATGCAGCAAAGGGAAACAAGAATGGTTAATAACTTACATCAAATATCATGAATGAACTAGGTTAATACAACAAGGGGTTTTAAATATGAAAACATAGTGTGTCAAACGTGACTCAGAAATGTGTTAAAATTCATAACTCTTTTTATGTTATGTTGCTTCAGGTGTTCAGCTGCATTTCTGGCTTATCCATTGTTCTTTCAGGGGCCGCGGTGGTGCTTTTGGTTGAGGCACTGCCCTACAAACTGGCAGGTTGCTGATTCGATTCCTGATGGTGTCAGTGGATTTTTTCATTGGCATAATCCTGTCGGTCACACTGTGGCCCTGGGGTCGACTCAGCCTCTAACAGAAATGAGTACCAGGAATACTTCCTGGGGGTAAACATGGCTGGTTTGTATGGCTGACAACCTGCCACCTTCATGTGCCGACTGTCTAGAAATCTGGGAGCCTCAGCCTCCTGAAACCCTGTGGGCCTGTTCAGGCCTCTAATGGGACTGCTTTACCTTTACCATTGTTCTTTTACTAAAATTTTGTAATGATGCACAAAATAAATTTTCATTTAGCTGTGAACAGAAGTAACCATTATGTTGTGGCCATAATTCATCAAAATTTGTGTTTGTTTACCTGAAGCAAGAATCCTAAAGATAGTGTCCTGTTCATCAGAGGTAAAGCCAAGAACCTGCATAGCAGACAGCAGAGACTGGAAGTCTTCTCCATCAAATTTTCCATCAATTTCACAATTTCCACCCTGTGACATCAATGTTCTCTTGTGTAAAAATTATTACAAATACCTTGCAATGTGATTTATTGGAATGTATCCAAAATCACAGACAACTTCTGGTTACAAAATGACAGGTCCCTCTAAAATAAATTGAAAATTGTATTTCATTTGTAGTAATGACTACAATTAGATGTACTGAGGGCAGTGATATGAAACACCAAGTCAAATTTTAACCCTCACAAAAATCCACTATGAAAAATGTTTAACACCAATCTGGCAACATAAAAATTCACAAATATCACACAGTTTATTGTCTACATATGGCAACTTAAAACTTCCATGTTTTACCCCACATCACACTTGTACACAAAAACAAATGCTCTCAGATAAGTTGCAACAAATTTGTATTCTTTAAGATATTAAACGCATGTCAACAACAATCATGCAGCATACCAGAGCTAACAGGAAAAATGCAACGCACTCTCAATGTCCTTGCCCAGATTTAGACCCTGAACTATAAGTGAAATATCACTTAGGGCACAGAGGCACAGCCCTCTAGTTTTTATAGATAAGCACAAGTCTTTCATTTCTTAACTATAATCAACTTCATGTGGAACTTGAGGAAAAATATGCTGTTCTGCTTTACTGAGCAGGTTTTCAAATTCGGAGTCCATCAGTAAGGCTTTTCCAAAATGCTGGCAGAGTTCAAGTGAACTACACAGCATCACAACCCAGAAGACAGTATTCATCACAGTCACTGCAATGGGTACCTCAAGCCTTACAAGTTTCAAGCATTCACAATTTACAATTGCCATCATCAGAACACAGTATGTTATTGTTAGGCCTCTTAAGGAAGCCAAGGTAGTGTAGTCAGGATAGCAACTAGGCTAAGGGTTCAAAAGCTGAGGAACTGTGGTTTGATTCCCAGTAGAGGCAAGAGATTTTTCTCTTCTCCATACCATGCAAAGCAGCTCTGACACCCATCCAACTGATATCAATGAGTATTGGTGGTGCTGGCCTATCTGTGCTTCAGTTGATAAAAATATATATAAAAAATGCAGTAATTGTGCAGACAAATATGCTAGTCATGTCAAAATCACATTCTGACTAAAACAAGACAATAACGCCAATTTCATTACACAAATCCTTATCACTTTTTATTAAGTACGGCCTACAGTTCATACATAACAAGTCTCTTGACATACCTGGTTGAGGTAGAAGTACTTATCAGCTGACAATAATCCATACTTTCCCTTAGCTTCAGAAGTAAGCCCTTGTAGCATTTCATAGAAAACATGATAGTTCCGTTCATCTGGAGCTTGAGTGACAATACGTGATTTTTCCAGAAGGTATTCGGTGATCTTGGCACCAATTATAACACCGCTACGCAAGAACAAAATAAAATTGCAAGTAAAATAGAATATTTTAAAATACAAGTCTTTTATATATGGTGACAAAATGCATCAGTAATTACCAAATTGTATGCAAACATTTAAGGCATTATGGAACCATAAACCACTGATGTCAAATTGATCTTCAATCAAATGCTATAAAATTGCCATCCAATACATCCAGTTACAATTTTCATCATACTATTAATTTCCATTGCAATAAGTGTACAGGGAAGGTTCAAAGGGTAAGGCTTCTCATGTCATAATAATGAAATAAGAACCATTACATTAAATGTAACTCATTTATTGCACTGATGTATGAATATTTTCCAGTACAGAAATTCTCTTGCATCAGAAAGAGAGCTCTTGTATTCACAGCCAGTCACAAACAGCCAATTGCACTTTGCCACTGTAGAATCAATGGCCTCTCACGTGTTGTATCAATGTGCTTTGGGACTGTGTTTAAAAATGATAATTCAGTGGAATAAATGAGCTGCATTTAACATTGCAGTAACCTCTCATTTAATTTTTACGAGCTATGGAACCTTATTGATTCAACATCCCTTATACTAGTTGTAAGGAAATACTTCTGATTTATATGAAGCATTACAGAAATAAAATTAATCATGGTTTGTCAGAAGCACTAATATTTTTAATTTTAAGAAGAGTGACAGGGAGGGAATATGCTACAAATAACTACAAGTTAACAGCCGAAAGAAACTCGCACAAGTGTAATCACCACCTTCTTAGGAATGGAGCACATCTGGAAAATATTTTCAGTTACAGGAACAATCTTTGGCTAAAAAAATTCAATGTAAGTGGTTTTTCGCACACAACATTTACTTACTCTTTAAAGTGCACTTCCAGGTACTTCCCAAATCGAGATGAATTATCATTGCGAACAGTTTTAGCATTACCAAAACTTTCCAATAGAGGAGAAGCTTCAAGTATCTGTTCAGTGATTAGGTTAGAAGGTGATTTGTTTACTGCGGCCAAATACTGCATCACTAGCTTTGTTGACTCCGTCTTCCCTGAGCCACTTTCTCCAGAGATCACCACAACCTGACTCTCGGGCGATGAACCCTCCTTTGACATGTGGCCATATGCTGAGGATCCTATAGCAAAAAGATGCCTGTAACAGAATTTAAACAAGTTATTTTAGCATGTGCACTGGTAATTCAGACAAAAATGACTTGTGAAACCTAAATGTTGGCACATAGCAGAAAATAGAAGTTCATGATTTATTCTTGTATAGTTCACAAAGTTCCCTGAATGAATGTTGTTTCAGATGATTTATGTTAATATCCTTTAAGAGAAATAAATGAGTGTCTGACATATCTGCCTCCATAAGTAAACAAAAATGTAATTTTATCACAATTATGCAGCTTGAGATTGACCACTGAGAATCCTAATTTTACTGCAACACCTGTATCATGTAAAAGTTTCAGATCTGTGGTAAAAGTGCATGCACGACAGAAATTATAATGTTAAGGGGCTAAACGGTGTAAAGAGGCCATATAATGTTGCAATATGTCATTTCAATGTAAACTTTTTAACATCTCTTCAGTGACAAAAAAGGTGAAGGTAATGATAAAGTTGTGACCGTGCACACCAAAAAGACATGCAGGAAAACTGGAGGCGTAGCTTCACCCATTTTTAACTTCCACACTATACGAAGAAGAACACTGTCCACTTTAACCCCTGGCAAGAAAACACATAGTACCCACTGATTTCGAGGATAGGTGGGCCGCAGGGCTGGTTTGCTTCAGTTGTATAACTGCTGGTAAACATGATTGGTTTTTGAGGCATAAACTTAACAGTCTGTGTATTAAGATATACTTCTCTTAAATAAGCCAATGAATGAGCTGGTAAAAAGGGACACTGCCCCCTAACAAACCCACTTATGAGAATTCTGTCACTTATAAAGCCCTCAGAAAGACTACACAAGGAAATAACATTTAACCCCTTGTGTGGCCAAATAAAGGGCCTGCCACTATGCCTTGAGTGGGTATTTAAATTTGAACTATGGCTTTCTGTCCCACAATTTAGAAGCTGAAGAATAAAAATACAAAACACCCAGGTATCTATTCTAAAAACCTGCCTCAAGCCAGTTACATTATACCAAAGACCCACCCCCCTACCATCTGCGAATAACCAAGGGAAATACTCTCAAATATAATAAAAAGTCTTAAGGGCAAGACACGTTCTTGAGAACTAGACCACATTACTGGCCATGTGCCTGACCAAACATAGCCAAGCAATGGGTTAACAGGCATGTAAATTAAATAAAACAAATCAGTATGTTTTTAAATTATGTATAATCACACCAACTCATGCACAAGTTACAAATAAAAGAATCTTAGTAAAAGATATCAGTTACAAACCTCAAAGTTTCTCCTTTGTGTTTTCATATTCATATGTTTAAATGCCTGTTTGGCATTGATACATTCTATGTTGTCCATACTGTGCATGTAATGTCATTAAAATTATATATAATCACACCAACTCTTGCACAAGTTACAAATAAAAGAATCTTAGTAAAAGAAACAGGGTTGTAACTGATATCTTTTACTAAGATTCTTTTATTTACAACTTGTGCAAAAGTTGTGTGATTATACATAATTTTAGTGACATTACATGCATTGTGCAGACAACATAAATAAAATAAATTAGTACATTTTATTTAATACTAATATACAACCTGAATTTAATATTCCAATGCAAGCACTGAAAAGGCTAAGTTACTTACGGTGGTAAAGTGCCAAGAATTTGACCTTCATATTTCTTCACCATATCCAGCCCATAGATGTCAAACATCTTGTATGGATTCACGGCAACAAGGATGCTTCCTGTGTAGGTCTGCAATAAAATGACAACAGGATTATCGTCCCAATTCAGTTTTCCCTGCACGGCATGGAAAATACTACCTACAACAAACAAAAACATATTCAATAAACCATCAAATTACTTCATAAATCAGTAAACTTACATAGATGAGCTCCTTGTCATAACGAATTTTCAGATTCCACAGAAGAGATGCCTCATTCAGATCCCTGTGGGCAGACAGTAACAGACACATCATTGTAAAATCACACTGAATACAGAAATGTACCTGCTGGGCACTGAGTATGTTCCTCCTTCTTGATTTATCACGTGCTTCTGATGAATAACTACAGGACACTATGAACATACATATTGAGTTCCAGAAATAAAAGATAAAGAGATTCATAAAGTGTGAAAATTCCTGCAAAATTCTGAACTTTCTCAATAACTGTAGTCAAATTAATACAACCCTAATGTACCAATGTGTACAACACACAGACATTTAATTTACCACATGTGCCAAAAAAATAATACTTTCTTACATGACACATGTTCTTGCACATAACTGCATTACAGGTAATATGTTGAATTCCAAGGGAAAATCACTTATTTCAATTTCTGTTTTTAAGATTGTACTTTAGAAGTCATTTGACTGACTGACTGACTGACTAATTGTATGCAGCAGAGAACCTTTTGAAAAGTTTAACTCACCTCCTTTGGAAGCCAAAGTTTCAGTAATGCATTCAAAATAGACAACCACTAGACTCTATCCTAAACCAGCTCCATCCACTCCACATCCTCAAAAATTTTGCCTTGATACGTTTCAATATCATCGTGCTATCTACACCCTGGTGTCTGAACTAGTCTCTGACCTCCAGATTTCCTATTAAAATTTTGTACATATTTATTGTCTGTGCCTAGCATACACAGTGCAAATAGTTTATTTCCGAAATTTTTGAATTTTGAAATATTTCTAGTTACAGCTGCACTTGCAGAATGTTCAGTTGACTTTGATCTTCAACCCAAACATTATACTTCAAATTTTATCCTTTAAAACACATAGACTGTTACTTTACTTAAAACTCATGGATGGTACCCCTGAGTAGCCATTTTGATTCCATTATCACAAAAAAAAAGTGAAATAATATACACAGCAACAGACAAAGAAATCTCAAGAGTCACATACATACAAAGCACAGACTATATTACATAACTTCTTCCTAATTTAACAAATTCTCATACGTAAATGTCACTATATATTAAGTAAATCAACATCAAATTAGGGGTACCTATATTAAATGTCACAAACACAAAATATGTGAATATTATGGTCTGTTGTGTAATTTGATAAATTGAATTTCAAAATCATTTACTTACTAACTCCCCCTAATTATATGCAGGAGACCTTATTGAAAAGCTGACCCATGTCCTAGGCAACCCCAAGTTTCAATAATTATTGTTATTCTACTGTTAACACTGTAAAGTGTTCACAAGAGCCCACCGGTAAACTCGATCCTGAATTAGTTGAATTCATTGCAGTTTAACAGATTTTGCAAGAACCTATTGTCTCCACCTTCAGGGTAAAAAGTCTACCAATGTAAATGGTACCCCATCCAAAACCACTGTAGTCTTTAATATTTACTGCAAACAGGACCTTAAACATCAAACAATATGTACTTTGATTCAATAAATATTCATCTAAGCATCATCAAAACTTCATGTTAACAATTCAAAAAGAAATTCAAAATAATCTTTCTTACATCATGTCATAGTTTACATGCTTCAAAATTCTAGGAATCAGGAGGTACATACGATAGCTGAATCATGTCTTCAACACCTGTCTGTCCCAGATCTTGTCTCCGCCGGACGCCATTAAGACTGGTGAGTGTAAACACCTGAGGCTGGAAATAAATGAACACTGAAAGTAAAATAAAGTCCCCATGTTCATCATTATTACATTATTCCATACCAACACACAGTCCATGTTTGAAATACATAAGATAATGCAATTTAATTCCAGTGGAGGACTGATTCTGTCATATTTCATTTCTTTATCGGAGGTGGTGGAACAGAAGTATGTGTTCTACACTCTGGAATTGTCACATTACATTTTCTGTCTTCCTTTGGCCATAGAAAAGGAAAGATACAATACTACAAATAAAAATAGTACTCTAAGTAAATAACAGTGTATTGAAGCTGGAACATTCCCAAAGAAAGTAGAAGAAAAGAAAAAAATCAGATTTTCAATAATGTCCAGATTGTTTTTAGGCTTAAACTTCATGAAATATCAGACTAATATGACTAACAACACAACATACACCAGAATCAAAAATTGCGCATCTATAAGTATATAGTCTGCACACCTCTCTATGTTGTTTTCGAGTCTCTTACACATCAATAATGCATAATCTGAACAATTAAAAGTAATGCAAATATACCAATAATAAAGCATAAATAGACAAATGTGTCTAAATCTAAATGACTACCTCTAAGGGGTTCAGTCCTCCTTAAGAAAATATTAGCTGCTTGGACATTTTTGATATTCCCAACCTCTTACAGAACCAAAAGTTCCATTAGCATGTTGCACTAGCCACCCAATGGGGACAATCCTGAGCCAGATGAACCCAGACCATGTAGACTATTAATTTTAAAACTATCCTCCCATCTCTACCTATACCTTCAAAGAGCGCCTAAAATAAATTACGTGACATGGTACTCCTTGCAATAAACTTAAAAACACAATGGGATATCCAATTTCTAGCTCCCTTATGCTCAAAATTAAGCACCAGTCTGAGATTATTGAACCAGTAACATATCATAATTTTAAAAAGCTGTACTGATCAAAGGGCCATTCGAAATTCGGGACCTTGCGAAAATTCCTCCACAATATAAACAGATCAGCATACAAAAAAATAAATTTCTGCCGAGCAGAGCAGCTCGGCGGATCGCACTTTCCTGCTAATGGCGAAAGGGAAACTAGCCATTTTTATATGGTTTTCGAAATCGTTCTCGGCGAATACTTTTTAAAAAACATTTCCTTCCCAATTTCCCGTTCACTAGTATCGCCATATATGAAGTTTATAACTATTAGTCGCAGCTGATCCACTACCGTAACAAAATCCACTGCCTTCAACGTTGTGTATCGATTGATACGGAAACATGTCGACTTCTTTTGATCGATTAATTGTGACTGCCATTGCGATTGGTATTCCCAGGTTTGCAACGTTGACGATTGTTTCAGTCGGATGTGCACGTATCTCAAAAGCGGCTGATTATAGATACGGAAGGCGAGCGGCAAAGGTTCTTGCGCTCTCCAGTAACGGGAAGGGCGTTCACCTCTATGTCTGATGGCATGACGGACCCACTTCAAGCACATGCGTCATGTCAGTTATGTGGCCTTAGTTTTAACCGCGAGGGCATCAGCAGATGCAGGGCTTGCCTTTAAAAGCTCATTCAAATCCTACGACATTTCTCGAAGTGTTGGCAAAGGAGAATGGGTGTGACCTAGAATTATTTGATGCGGTAAACATGAAGTAGGGAAGGCGTCAAGGCCCATAGTCTTTACCCTATCAGTATTTTACAAACGCTGCATAGGCCTATACATCGCATGCCTCGCTGCATGGTTAGAAGACTGCAAACAAAACTTAAATGAGTGTGGAAAACTCGCTGTTTTTTTTTTCGATTGTTCCTCAAGGCGTTAAGCATCATGATGACATTGGGGTCATACGATTCGTGACTTGGTAAGGTTTAGTACGAGATCATTGACAGTACCCCAGTACTTTCGCCGAAGACATGTAACTGGATTGAAATGGATCAGAAAAAAAGTCCATGCGATGGGCTGCTTTTGCCATGCCTTTAATTACTTATTATTTTCTTTTCGATGATAGGATGTTGTATTTTCTTTGTTCTGATTGCACTAATTTTACTCACTTCTCTAGCGAACGTGGTAATGAACTTTAAAGTTCTATAACTGACGGAAGATTTTTAAATAGATGAATGGCTATCAGCTTCTCAAGAAAGACACTCCTCTATGGAAATAGTCATGTTTGTTTTTTTGTATTTATTTATTTTTGTTTTTTTAAGTGTCTCCAGAACTAACTACGTGGAGGTGGTGATGGATTGCAGATTGGACTGACAGAAAAGAAATCGAGTATAAAAACTAGCCTCAGCAGAACCAGCACACCGACCCACGCTTGTTTACGATACGGCAAGACGGAAGAGAGATTTAACAGGAATTAATTCACCAGTCCAGTGATGACAGTTTCCCCGAGCCGCGTCCATTGTTGAACCAGAATACTGGCGGTAATTTTAAAGTTCAATTCAAGAGCCTGTTGCATAGACGATGACCTTCAAGCCCTAGCTAAAGTGGCATAAATAAGGTGCGACCTACTTGGGAAATTTCTCCTTTCTCTTACCCGTCTGTCTGGTAGTCTATCTTGAAAGGAAACGCCCATTGCAGCCTCGTCGCCACGAAAAAAATCCCGACTATGTAGGTAAGTGTACAGCGCATCTCACAGGCCTAAACGCAGTCGGGTTCCACAAGTTGCCTCACTTTCGCAAGGATAACTAAAAAATACTTGTACACAACAAAAGTGAGGACCCGGAATAGCTTAGTACGTGTAGTCACCAGGCTACGGGCTGTTAAAAACAGGAATCGTGGCTCGATTACCGACAGCAGCATGAGATTTTTATCGTCTTCACAATTCTGGTGTTCACCCAGACTCCCATCCAATGGTTAGTGTCGTCCCTTTCCCCGGAAGTAAAGCGGCCGGGGCGTGCATCTAACGAATCACCTACATCTAGTGCCAAATTTAAGAATCAATGTAGCCAACTCTCAATGTTGTGCACGGGGAAAACTCTACCTTACCTTTAAAAATAAACATCGTATCAGTATGATAAGTAGCACGAGACGTTTTGTCCCAGTCTTTTGTCTTAAAGGCAAAAGTCAATTTTTTTCATGTACTTTACTAAGCACCACGCCATAAAAATGGGAAGGTGGAGGTATAGTTCCACATATTCCTTAACCTCGGCACTAGATTCATAAGTTTGGTCAACTTCACGTCTAGGCCACTTTACCCCGGGTGCAGAGCTGCCGGTACGCACTGAATTGAAGGCGGGAAGGATCGCACATCCTGTCCGAGAGCTTGAGGGAGGAGGAAAAGCTCTTGTGACTACCGGTAGTCGAACCACGACTTTCCCATCACCCATCCTGTAGCCCAGTCACACGATCTGAACGTGTTATTAAGCAGACGTAAGATTCATAGGTGGTTCCCTCGAATTTGAGACAATATTTGTTTCATTAATAGAATATGGTTTTGGTTCACAATTTATTTCATTGAATTCACTTAGCTTGGCCTATGAAGTTTTTTCGCTGACATGCAACTTCGGTGTGACGAAGTCAGGACACTGACTATCTAAATCTATGGAGCAGAACCTTTCTTCAACAAGTGACAGTTGCTCAGCTGGCCAGTAATGTCACCGAAAATTACGAAATCCGAAGTATCAATACCGTATTCACAAAAGCTTGTTTGTGGTCACTATTTGGCCCCTGGAACTCAGTTCGCATATTATTTATTTATAATCCGTTTAAATATTATCCTCCCATACATGCTTTGGTTTCCTAAATGTATTTACCTATCAGGTTTCTGACCAAAAAATTTTGATGATTTTCTCATCTGCCATAGTGTATCATACATCACTTTCTTTTCATCCTCCCGTAATTTAATCACCCTACTACTCGTAATAAGGGATGAATAATGTAAACTACTCGTGTGAAGATATTGGGAGTTTTGATCATTTCATCAGGCATAACATCCCTGAATCTATGAATCTCCTAATTACGCTATTTTCTCTGGTCTCCCTCCAAGAGATTCATCCATTAAAATATTGTATTCTTTTGTCCATCCCAGATGCACAACCACGTCGTTGTTACCTTTCTCATTTAACAAAATAAGGACAAAGATGCCTTTTCGTAAATTCCACCAACTCTTCTGCACTTCCCTTGAAGTCTTCCTTCGCAAGAACACTTACAGGAGAATGAGGAAGGAATATACAAATTGAGCCAATTTCCCCGCACCCAGTGTTTCATTGGCAGTTGAGCTGGCGAGCCATTCCGCAACTGTGCAACAGCTTGAACTTTTGCAACCAAATTGGAACAACTTCTTATGTTATGTGCGTGAGGCGTGGAAAGTAGCTCTCCAGCATGACCAACTTAACAATGCCACTGCCCTTTAGAAGTATTCTTTATGTGCACTTTTTAAAAATAAATCATAATGAAACGTAAGTCGCACGTCACTTAATCATTCGTGTTCTCTCCGGTCCGCTTTGTACATTCTTACCTAACAAACTGGCGTCTTAATTAATTCTTTCTGTAATTTGCAGCAGATTTATATTAAAAAACATCTGAAAGGTACATTCCATTGAACCCACTTATTTTCCAGTTGCGAAATTTACGATTTCCTCTATTCCTACCTTACTGGCCTTGCTATCCATATTTCGTAATCTCGAATCTCTTATTGCGGATGAGATTGCACTACAAACTTCCAAATATTTGCAGTGTACGGCTCAGAAAGAAACACATGTTTAACAAGAGAATCATTCATATGGCCACCCATATTGACCGATCAAATTCATCTTAGAATTTGGATCTAAAAATATCATTTAAGTTTACGCAAAACATCAGCACCTAAGAAAGGCCTGGTGGCTGTCAGGCACAGCTCATACAAACACAGCCACAGCAAATACTTCGGAGTTTACGCAAGCTTGAACAGCGTAAGTTGCCTGCGGGGAAACTTTCGTATTTCGAAAGCATTTACGCCATAGACAGTTATAACTCTAACCGATTCCGGAACCTATGGCTAGCTTCTTTATCGATGTTGACTAGCGGCTTGTAACAGGAGAAGCTACAGTTTTAAGATGGTTTACAGGAAATGACGTTAGACTTCGAATGAACAACAGTATATATGTGTATGTGAGTGAATGCGATTGAATCAATTGGAGGCAAATGCATGCTTAACTCTTAAAAGCCCAGTAAAAGCAATCCCATTACAGGCCTGGACAGGCTTTCAGGGTTCCAGGAGGTTGAGGCTCCCAGATTTCTAGACAGTCGACACATGAAGGTGGCAGGTGGAAGCCATACGCACCGGCCGCATTTACCCTCAGGAAAGATTCCTGGTACTCATTTCTGTCAGAAACTGAGTCGACAAAGTGACACTCTTGCCCCCCCCCGGCCCCCCCGTAATGTCTCTCACTACTCCGTTGCTCTTCACTTTCTTCTTCTTTTTCTTTCTTTTTTTTTCTTTCTTCTTCTCTTTCTCTGTCAGTCTCCAAAGATCGCTAATGTCACAAGAATAAGGTTACACTCCTGATGACCGACGAGACATTAGACCGGCAGCAACGGTTCTCAGTCAGCTCGCATATCAATTAGGTACAGTTGCAAACTGACATTCCAAATAACCGGTTCTAAGCATCGAGCGTACGATTGTAAATATGCATTAACATCTGTACCTATCCACTGAATTATAAACACTTCTGTGAGATGTTACAATTTGAGTTATTTTTCAGACACGGTGCGCAACGCTCCCTCTAATTTTTTTGTTAGAGCTGCGCGGGCCTGCTACTGTTCTGAGCAGTAAATGTTTACACGACCTGACGACAGTGCGACACTTTAAAAGTTATTTTTTTTCTGTATAAGAAGACTATTTACAACGAAAATTGAAAAATTCCAGCTGCGCGGCAACAATCCAGTGCGCGCGGGAGCATTTTAGTTACTGCGAGGTCGCACACACGCGCAGCTTAGAGGGAACTTTGATGGCGCGTGCTGTCTGAGACAGAGGCACATTTACAAATGTAAAGAAAGTTCGCTTATTTTGTGAGTGAG
Organism: Coptotermes formosanus; assembly: GCA_013340265.1. Lineage (NCBI taxonomy): Eukaryota > Metazoa > Arthropoda > Insecta > Blattodea > Rhinotermitidae > Coptotermes > Coptotermes formosanus. Next base: position 1,394,804 of record BLKM01010978.1, on the reverse strand, counting down.
TTATAAGTCATGCCTTGCTAACGCTAATATTATAAAATGTGCATGTGTTGTTTTAACCAACCACACGTTGACTGCAAGAATGTCCGTAGATAGTGAGAACCCTTAGCTACAGATGTGCCAAATACCGTAGGTGCGTAACTTGTGGTTGGTATCAAAAAATCATTCATATTTGGTAAAATTAATACTGTGAAGGTACGGTAAATACGTACATACTCTCCATACGGTAAGACGTTACACTGATTCACCTGCCTTTAAAATCAGAAGCAAAAACTGCCAGTCTCGGTATATGTAGGTCTCTTTATGGTATGACAGCCGGAATTAAAATAACGATGGGTTTAGCTTTAATTTGTCTATCTTGTGATATTAGCTATGATGCCGAACTGAATGGAGACAATGGCATCATGGGGTAAGGAGCCTAGATATAAACTGTCCAAACTCTGGTGTAGAATTTTAATATTGTACATACGGTGAATTATCCTGTAGTTATTCACTAGTGTACAAAAACCAGACCAACAAATAGAAGGGACAGAAGAGATGTAAATGCAGGACGCCCTCATGAGGAACGAACACTGAAGCTTTTATTATCTAAAAGTCTTTTAACATTTTAAAGAGTTTTGATTGTTTTAACACTTCATATCAAGAGGAAGCGACACATAAAAACGGCGGTAAAAAGGCCGAATGCCAAGCAATGGAATTCAATGAAGGTCCAGCGGTAAACAGCATACAGTGGCACTCCCTGAAGATGGAACCATGGGGTGCCGAAACATGCAGGAGGAAGTGAGGAATAAGCGGAAATTAGTGAAAAGTGCATTTAGTTGGTTTTTCTACACTAGTGAGTAACTCGGGCGTAAAATTTTCGAATCCCTTTCGTGATACGAACTTTATCACCTCTCCTTTGTCCTCTTTGGTCACACGCTATATACGTCAGGCCTTAACGACAGGCCACTTCGCTGTCCGTCGAGTCCTACCAAGTACTTCAGAGCTCAGTGTTTCATTACTAAGGTCCTTACCATACACTAAAATAGATTGCACTAAAAATGTTAGGACTCAGAGTTTCATTACTAAGGTCCTTACCATACACTAAAATATACTGCACTAATAATGCTATCCTTTCTGGCAAGAGAGAAGTATGTGTTTATCTACTCAACATTCATGATAGCAGAGAAAGTAGTGCTCCTCAGGCCATACCAAGCAGTAAATTAAAAGAGACGAAAACTTGTTCTTTTTCTTCTTCTTCTCCTTCGCATTCTCCTCCTCCTCCTCCTCCTTCTTCTTCTTCTTCTTCTTCTTCTTCTTCTTCTTCTTCTTAGGACTACAGCCCTTTAAGTTGGGCTTTGGTTTCACTTACTATTTTTGGGGCCAGAGCGAGGACATCACAACATTATAATTTTCAGGGGCTCTCGCAAAACTACGAAGAGCGACTATTAGCTTCGTCATGTCTGTCTGTCTGTCTGTCTGTCTGTCTGTCCGCAGGGGACAACTCGGCTCCCACTGGACGGATTTTCATGAAAATTTATATTTGAGTATTTTTCGAAAATTCTGTCGAGAAAGTTCAAGGTTCACTAAAATCTGACACAAGAATAAGGGACACTTTACATGAAGACCTAAGCAAACTTATGACATCTCGCTGAATTCTTAGAAGGAGAAATGTTTCAGACAAAAGTTGTAGAGAAAATCAAACACACATTTTATGTTAAATAAAACTGTGCCCGTTTATGAGGTAATGTGGGAAAATATGGCAGAGCCAGACAGGCCACGGATGACAATATAATATGGCGCATGCGCTTTGCATGCCGGATAACTAAGGCTGCAGACACACACTCGGAATACGTAATCCTTACTGCTTTTACGCGGCAATAATGGTTGCACGAACGCGCCTCCATATTCCATTATACGTTATATTGCCCCCCTAGCTCCAGAATGAGGTTGTCAGCCATAAGTCCAACCCCCCAGTATGGAGGTCCAGGCTTTGATTTTGGGGTGTGCTCTCCTAGGGAGGTTGGCAAAATCCTAAGGAGCCCCCTCCCTTACCCCGTCGTTATAAGGCACTCTTTGACTCCTCTACTGACGCCTGTTCGCCTTGAGTGCCCCTGCCAGTATCTACGCTACGGCCAGCATAGCCCCCAATCCAAAGGCCACTTGCAATATTCTACCACATCTCATCAAACAGTGCATACTCTTTACAACAAAACGTCGTGATAGGATCATTAGCACTTATGTTTCGAATTCGGAAGGTGCGTAGTTCAAATCTCGGCCTGGAAACTGGCACTTGTGACTAATGAGTAGTGTATAAACCGAAAAAAGAAACACTAGAAAATATAAGATTTTTTTTAAGTTGTTCACTCCGTGCATGTCGGATCTATATATTATATTATTACAATCAACTAAATGCACAATATCATTACTCCGAAATGTTTCAGCATGAATATGCCATCTTCGGGGAGAAGGTGCGCCAGGAAGCTGGTTTCAAGCTTAGCACGTGTATTCACCCAAGATGCCATATTCACGCCGAAAAATGTCGAAGTGATGTCTGTACTGTTATAGGTAGTCTATAAGACACTGTGCATTTAGTTGGTTGTAATAAAATAATATACTAATGTATTAATATATTCATATATTATTATTATTATTATTATTATCTAAAAATATAGCTGCGATTGACCGTCTGTTAGTTCACTTATTTACTTAGCCATCACAACGGGATACCTGACCCTAATATTACACCGAAATAACACCTGAAGATAGGCTGCGACTCTTCCCTGGAATATATTTTCCAGTTTATCATTCGCACGTCCCTCTGCCATTCCATGCGATATATTCAGCATACGAAAAGTCATTAAACAAACCAATAACCAATCGACAAAATCGGTAGTGGATTCAGGGTCTAAACTAATAAGGGCAAAGAAAAACCAGGAGGCTTTGCAGCGCAATGTTGTGATGTGTCAGAGTTACACACCGCGCTTGTAGCTACTCACACTTTTGATGAGCACTCTAATGCAGATCTCAGACAGTCTGGGGGGAACGGAGTCGCAGGTCCTTTTCCCTGTAGACCGAGTGACACTGGAGGTCGTGGATGATGCCCTTGATGACCTCCTATAATGGTGGCTTACTTGATGTTCATCTTCAACAGGTGAAATGGCGTCTTCAACAGTAGAACATGTGCAGTTTCCATAATGATTTTCCTCCTCCGTATTCAACGTGGAGTACTTATGTACTAAGCAATCATTCACCACAAGATTAGAATAGACGTGACTTGCAGAGTTTTCAAGTGAATTGATAACTGGGTTCCTACAACTTGGTGTCGGCAAAGAGCCATGTTTATTTTTCTTTACGTATGTGTTTTCTTTCTCAGTACTCTGTGAACTTTGAGTATCTTCTGTTGTTAATGAAGATCCATTTGTGGGCTTGGCCTTTTCTTCAAGTTCAACTTTCTGTGGAGTTTGCTCGAAGGCAGAAGTGCCCTCATTTCTGCCACCGACTCTGATGTCACATAAATACGTAGCTTTGTAATGACCTTCTATAAATTTCTGCTTCCCAGTGCAATGGCAAATGTTACTATATTTATTACTAATTTCTTTATTGTCACTAACTGACGAGTTTCCAGACGAAGAGACGTTTCCTTTTGGTCTGTGTTCATGTATAACAACGTTACTATATTCTACCGCTGGACTATTCCTTGGTTTAACAACCGGTAGTGGCACGGCGTATTCGTTGCATACATCAGTTGGATTTGATAATCTCTTTCTTGGAGATGCTTTCATTACCGTATGGTCATGGTGATTTAAAGAACCTGTATGAGCAATAACACAGTCGAGCACAGCACTTGATGAATTACGTCTTTTTGATTTAGAATCGCCGTGGCTACAACAATGTGAGGAAGCCTCCGACACTAATGAAATTCTTTCGCTAATACTTCGTCGCTGCCTTGTCGACTTGCACCCGCTTTCAAGACCACCTATAGACAGATTCTGCGTTACACTTGTATCACAATCCCCCTCAGTATATGTACACCCGACCACACTAGGACTGTAACACACTGATTTCTCTTCTTCGCCTCTTCCCAATTTTGTAAGATCGCTTTCTGATTTCGATGACCATGAAGTTGCTTTGTTCTGAAGTCGTAAAAATGGCTGCACAATATTTGACTTCCTTCTGATGCCGGATGATGTTTCGGGTTGTTTTTGTTGCGTTGAATTAACTTCCATTTTCTATTTTATTACGACGAAACATGTACACACAAATAAAAAGTAAAGTAAAGAATAATGATGAAAGATATTGCACTTCTTACATTTTTATTGATCTCGAAATTAGATTTTAGACGTTAGAACCACGTCTGAGGTTAAACTAAGTACACAGACACTGATAGTAAGTTAAAAATGTATGGGCAAATGTATTTATATGTATCTCCTTTAAAAGTTTTAGGTCAGTCGAATAAAATATATTTCTGTTTAAGACACTACTAAGTAACTTCTTTCTTCAAGAAACGATGCCGTCTGTAACGCACGCGCCTTCCTGTGCGAGGTCACTAATGGAATCGTGTTGACGGCTGTCATGACGACAACGAAACGGATCAGGCCGTCCGTACGAGAACGAGGCGCAGCGTGAGGCTGATGGCTGATCGACCGGAGGAGAACTGAATAGCTTGCAGTACCCAGCAAGAGACCAGTTTCATCTTTCTTATATTCAACATGGCGTCTTGTTTTTCACTTACCTCTCCCTTGATGTATGGAACAGGTTCAGAGAAAGATGTTAAAGTCCGCTTGCAGTGCACCTTTCTTCCTGCCGCATATTCTCTGTCACTGTCTATTGCTCTTCAGTAAAGATATCCCTGCTTCTTCCTATCTTACCAAGTTTTATGCTAGAGGGAGCTAAGTCGAAGTTTGGTGTCCCAGCACTACTCTTTGAAAAAAAAGATTAAAATGTCCGTATTTTGTATTATATATTCGTAACTCTAATAAGAATAGTTCAGATTTAAGTGTACTGCTATCCTACTACATTTCCACATAGTCCCCCTCCCCCCCGACAACCGAGACATTTATCATATCGTGAAACGTGCTTCTCTATTCCCTGCACTTAGAAGTCCGCGCCTTATGCTCTCAGTTATCGTGTCACAAATGTTTCCACCTCACAATCATCTTTAAATTTGTGGCCGCCAGGACTTTTCTTCAGCGCTGGAAGCAAATGGAAGTCGTTCGGCAACGACTTTGCCTGATAAACGTATAATCACAATAAGAGTACATTCATTAGTTACGGCATTATATGCCATGTAAACTTATTTTCTGTCCAGCTGTCGTGGATTGTACCAAGTACGAGTATTGAGGTTGTCATGTGATCCAAAACCAGTTCAGTTTCTACTTACGTTTCCTGAACAGTGGCGGAAACTTTCACAATACGAATCGGAAGTCTCATCACAGCAATAGGAGTACCAACAAAAAAAACCACCACACGACATTAGTGATTAAAACATAATTTGCCTACACTTAGTTGCATACAGAATTGAGATAAAGAATTATAACTGTTATTAAAGTCTATAAACAAAATTTAAAACCCCGAAAAATATGAGGCATTTAACTACAACGGCTTGTATGTGCCACTGAATGGAAGGAAATGTTAAAAATTACTAGGGTGATCAAATGAAGAATATGTGTGGCAAGGAGTGGACTGCATTCGACTGTATTAGGCTAGGGTCCTGCAGCTAAAGCTTGTGGAAACCTTACTGATAAACTGATTTTCACAAAACGTTGGGAATTTATGGGACAGTTCAGTGTCCATTTCTTCATGTAGTGTCTGGTCTGTGGAAGCAGTTAACTACAATAACAAAAGTCTTAGATTTTACAAAACACATAAAACAAAAACAATTTATTTTAGGCGCGTTCGCATAGTCACGAAAAGCGCCTTCTGAGCTTCGCCACGTCCGTCTGTCCGTCTGTCCACACGTATCTGCGCGGCTCCCACTGGCCGGATTTCTGTGAAATTTGGTATTGGGAACATTTATGAAATTCTGTCCAGAAAATCCAAATTTGCTGACACTCAGACAAAAATATCGGGCACTTTGCATGAGACCTAAATACATTTTATTTTTGCCGGCTACATAAATTTATCATAAAAGCATCTTTATGCAACAATAAATATCATATTGTTGACAGTGACATGTGGCTCAGCAACAAAGAAGGCATTATTGCATTTCCATTGCAACAATAGTAACGCGAAAGTTACGTTGTATATACATTACCTATCTTGTTAATATTTCAGCACACTCTTACAGACACACACCGAGCGAGATCCCTGTTTTGCATTCATCACAGATCCATAACAGAACGTACCGCGTGGAAAATAAGTTCCATAATGTCGCTTTCACTAGCATCAGGATAATTGGAAGACGCAGCAGAAAACCAGAGACACAATGCAGCTTGATGATTCGCGTATTGCTGACGATTAAGAAATGTGCCTTTGATAAGCAACTTTCACAGAGCGTTCTTTTAGAGTAGCTAACTTTTGATTTAGTCCGCAGACATGTTCCCAGGATTGTCATGCTAAGAATATGACATGCGTATGGCAAAGTCCGCATATTTGGCGTAAAGGGGATATAGGGATACGTAGTAAAGTAGAGGATCATAAAAGTTTTGGCAAACATGTATGCCGTGGGCGGGATTTCAAGTTGCAGGAGACTTATCAAGCATGGACGTCATTAGTACAACAGCATGAAATAATGTGTCCCACTACTTGAGGGAGAAATATATATATATATATATACGTGTATAAATATCATGAACTGAATTTTGGTGGTGTTGGTTAGAAATACCTTCGTCAGGCAAAATCTAAGCGTTTAAGAGCAGCAACATTCATTTATTGCGGAGCTATACCTCTACTCCCCCTATATGCCTTCATGGCGTGCACAGGGTCAACTTTAGCTTTTTTTACCTCTACCTTAATTTAGTCTACGATCTAAAGCCAGTAATCCACGTTCCACCTCAAGAACTGCAACTCGGCTGCTTCATTCATCGTACCTGGCTACAGTCAAAGAAACCAGGTGTCACAGAGTATAACGATTAGGTGAAGATTATCGTGTGCAAAAATGTGTACTTCTTAACGAATAAATATTTTATAGAAAAATATAAGCTGGGCAAATATTATTATTATTATTATTATTATTATTATTATTATTACCTCTATAACTCTACTGTATCGAGCAGGTAGAACCTAGTCGATATAGTACCGAGGCCATGAGCTGCACGACCAAGGAATCGTCGACCAATTCCCGGATGAGGCAGAGAGTTTTCACTTCACCAAAATGGCCAGATCGGTTGAGGCCCAGCCACATCCCATGCAATATCATATACACGAGGAGCGGGGGTCTTTCCACTTTGCTGAAGCAATAGGGGCGTAGAAATGACTAGGTGTCTCCATGTAGTGCCAAGGATAAGACAGCATGGAGCCATACATCCACGCCTCCAGCTCTTTGTGATGTGTACACGGATAAATTTAACTTTAACCTTTTAAAGCCTAGCCGTAACTTTACATAGGACCAGGTTTAACGTTAAAAAATTCTACGTGGTGCCCACATTGCGTTTATGTGTTTTGTACGGATCTCAGAACAAACAGCAACTTTTGTCTTATAAAACATTAAGAGATTGGTTTTTATAACCGAAGTGGAGAGTGTTTACAGCGCGGTACGCACTGAGTCCTTATATAAAACAGATACGCTTCGTCTTTAATCTTCATTGTATATATAAGACATTTCACAGCCAAAATATTTACAAGTAATCACCCCTGCGGTTATCTCTGTATCCACAATAATTGTGTCAGCTGGTTCACCTCCAGCAAGCGTCATAATTTTGTTTTCTTTGAGGGAGATGTTTGAATTTCTTTGCCCTGCAGCCTGCCTTAACTTGGAAACAGCTTTATGCAATATTTCTTCAGACTTAGCAATGGTAAGCCGTTCGTCGACAAATAAGTGCAACGACAGTAAGTGCAAGTCTGGTACTCAGCCAACTGTGGAAGACTTCGTCTAAATAAATATTGAATAATGCAGGTGAAAGTGGGTACTTTTGTCGTTCACCTTGGTTGAGTTCTGCTGTCATTTTGCCAAATTTCGTAGTACCGAGCTTGAAAAAAATTATCTCAGTCTTTCTGATAGAGCATTTGGAGAACATTTTCTAAATTCCAAGTCAATCTGGAGCGTTTTTATTTTTACGTTTTTCCAGCACCTTTTGTAATTCATTTTCTTTTAACGGAATCCACACATTCATTGGAATCAAATTTATGCTTTCGTCAGTATCTTTCCAGGCAGTTTCGACGTAGGCCCTAATATAGCCAACAGTTTCCAGCTATCGAGTTAACATACACATGATCTTCTCAGACTGATTTAGCTCTTTCACAATTATGCACGCTCTAGCAGGTCTTCCATGTGTGTTATTTTATAGCTCACTCACATGTTGGCCTAAGCTTCCCCATTTTACCCTTCTCTTTACCATTAGCAACCTTTATATTACCATGTGTTCACTTCTAAGACATTCCTAGCGTCTGGCAGTCGAACATATGATCCTATTACGCGCATTCAAATTTCTGAGGGGCGCCTATTAAAATAGTTTTTGTACGACTATATCTCTGTCCCTTTGTCTGTACGCAGAATCGCTGAAAGATTTTCACGAAATTTGACATTCTGGAATTCTAAGAACAGTTTTTATTAATTAGCTTTCCGTTTGGATTGTATACTTGCAACCGTTACTTTATGTGGAAGACCTACAGGCGTTATTGTCATTTGGGGTATCTAAGTACAAATCAAGAGCTAAAAATGTCTCGAACAAAACTTCCAGAGAAAAGTAAAACACACATTTCGCAATTAATATTTCTTTCTACAAGTGTAACGGGTTTCGAGGTAATTTAACAATACTGTCTGGACGTTGTACTGACATTTTTAAAATTGTATGCTAAGCAATTAACAGTGTCATCCCGAACATACCCACCCATACAACATTAAGAAACAAAGGTAGCCCCCATCTAATGCCAAGAAGCGTTGAAATCAAGCTTTTTTATTATTTTAATGTAGCGCTCTATTCCAACAAGTGTTTGAAGCCTACATTAAACACATTGCACGTATCACCTAACAAAGAAAGAAGTTACGTGTGGGTTTAATGTTTGTGGGCGGAATATTTGTCACAGTTTTAATTATTCAGATTGAAGCAGAGCTTTAATTTCACACATCATCTGACACTGCACAAGTTTTATAATGGTATAAATTGAAGAGCATTCTCCTCTCCTTCCGAACACAGTCAAAACCCATGAACAAAAAAAATGTCACCTATAAAAACATGTACAATACAATACCGTCAGAGACAACACCACCATATACTGCGTATTAGTACATTACATTAATATGCAATATATGGCGGTGTTGTGTCTGACGGTATTGTATTGTATGTGTTTTTATATACATGTTGACACAACATGATGATCCAACACAAAAATGTCAGTTCCTTACCAGAACAGTTCAACAAATACGTGCAGTATACAGCCCTTCCCGCATTTACCTGCCTCTTAAGTTCTGAATGAGTGCATCCTGACATGGTGATATCAGATAAAACGGACAGTAGGATGGTATTTCAAATTTCACAAAAATGCGTCTGATATTATTTCTAATTCCTCGTGGGGTTTCTCAATTTTGTTGTAACACAAAACATGTTTAAACCTATTTTGAATTCGTCTATTACCGTCACAAACATAAACACGAATACACACCATACAAGTTCACACGCGCGCGCGCGCGCGCGCGCACACACACACACACACACACACACAAAACCGTCTTAGCCTACTTTAAGTCACTATTGTAGTATTAAACTTAAGTCAGCAAAGCCATCTAACCGTACATTATAAGGCGTTTTCAAATTATGACGTTGCGAAAATTTTTCTTAAAAGTAGCCGGCATAGTTCGCCGCTTACAACGGGCTTAGGTAGCCTCATATAATGAAAACTCTACACATTGCGACGATTTTTGCTGTTAGGAAAGAAAGGCTACGTGTCGTCTTCTGTAACTGTTTTGCAGGCATGGCTGTGACCATAACAAATTGAACTGAGTAACAGGAGAGCTATTGGTTCAACTTCAGACTTAGGAGAAATGCAGATCCGAAAGGTGGTCTACAGTTTTTGCAAATCACGTACACGAGTAGTCAGAAGTATGTACCCCCCCTCTCGACAGTCTCTTCTTTGATGACGTCAGCAAGAAACCGTAGGAACCAAGCAAGAGTCGAAACATTTTAGGTGTTCTTAACGAAGTAAAAAACATAAGGCCTCGCGAGTAGTTCACGTCTGTCCGTCAGTAACCTAGTATTAGCGTCTACGCCGATGGATTTCTTTCTTTTTATTTTTGTTTTTTAGTTCCATAAGGTACATTTTATTAGAAGTTGCTGGGCAATTCATGTTGCAAGACGTAATAATCCACAAAAATTCTAATTTATGTAAAGACACAAATGGACTTCTTCATATATTCCTTAAGCCGTTTTACACATTTTGTTCAAATTAAGTATTAATTTCACCGAGAAATATTTCGGGATTATTGATCCACAATAAAGCCTAGTTTATATTATGTCATAATCACACTTTTTCACACATCATATAATCCGTTTGACATATTTTGCTCAAATTAGATATATGACACTTCATCACAGTTTATTCGGTAAACCTGTGTTCAAACATTAATTCATAATGCAACATAATTTACATAAAAACTATAAATAGGCTTTTTCATGCCTTCCCTAAACATTTTGGCAGATTTTACTGAAATTCAATATGAAAAGCTTCCAGCTTGTTATGCGATTCCGACTTTTAAGGTAGACCGAAACGGAGCCACAATAAAGCCTACTTTACATAGAGCCATAAATGGAGTTTGCCAAATAGTCCATAGGCAGTCATACAGACTTTGTTAGAATTAGACATCAGCGGCTTCCACTAAAAGTTGTTGCCCTGTCCGATATTCAGCCACACTGAGTCACCATTACGTCTATTCGAAATAAGACCATAAGAAGACTCATCCGCATAGCTCATAAAACTTCCCAACGACATATTTCACTTCCATTTGGGAGACCTTAATTAATTTTCATTTCATTATCTCCACTTTTAAAAGGGCCTAAACTGAAAAAAACAGCCCTTCATAGCTGCGTGTGCTGCTTATGGAGCACACACACCTTTTATACCCTTGTTGCAAACCACATGCATAAATTCATCCAAACTACTTACTAAAAATTTTTAGCATATTTTCACAGCCAGCTGGGATAGCTCAGTCGATATAGTGACTAGGATACGGACTGGACGGCTGGGAAATAGTGGCTCAGTTCTCTGAAAGAGCAAGGGGTTATTTGTCCAAAGCATCCCGATTGGCTTTGGGGCCCAACAAGCCGTAAAAATTAAAGAAAATAACTTTTTTATTTTCCTCAGACTCACCGGAAAACTGCTGCGTTATAACTCACTTAGGCCATAATTCTTTCTTTCCAAAAATCCTCCCATGTTTACCACTTACAGCTCATTCTACATGTTGACCCTGCATAATTTGAGACTGATATTTTTAGAATAAGCCACAATACAAAATGCAATTATATACCCAGCTAAAGTATACTTTCAAGCGATAGAAAGTTACTTAGACCTAGTCGAGTAGGATTCAATACCGCAACAATCTGCTCAAAAATTCAGTACGACAGTCAAGGGATTCATGTATTTTCCAAGCGTCTAGTAGCCACTCATAATCCTAGCAGCTGTAAGAGGCGACACGAAGCATGTTCCATACTGAGGACCCACAGTTATTAGGCGCAACTGTACAAACTTTAGTCGCCTTAGCGACATGACGCCCGGAATTTGTGCACCTCTGCACCAAGCTATCAGCTATAAAGTATATTTTTATTAGAAGAAAGAATAAGTTACTTAAATACGATTAAAAATTCTGTATGTGTAAACTGGAAGTATCTACTATGTGGATGGTAGTATCATTCTTCCAACACGCATCTTCTTTTGTCCTACGAAATTTTTGATCACGAAGCAATAAACTAACACAACCGCAACTCTTGAGTATTGCTCCTGCAATTAATATTACATACTAAATACTGATGTATGGGAGGATAATATTAAAATGGTCTTCAAGAGGTGGGATGGGGGCATGGATTGGACTGAGCTGGCTCAGGATAGGGACGGGTGGAGGGCTCTTGTAAATGAGGTAATGAACTTCCGGGTTCCATAAAATGCGGAGAATTTCTTGACTAGCTGAGGACCTTTTGGCGTGTCAAGGACTCCGTTCCATGGAGTGTGTTATACTCTGTGGTTGGGGGGTGGTGTGTTCAGTTGCGTAACATTCATATGGGCAGCAGCTAACGGTAAAAAGCGTGGCTAAGAAAATGCAAACAAACACAGCTAAAGGTAAATACGTGCGGTGCGTTTGTTTCATGAAAGTACATCCGCATTTAACATGCACGTGGTTGCGCAGAGCTACATCATCCTTAGTACCTTGTTTATGAAGCTGCGCTCCACAGCCCATGAAGTCTGGTTTTGAAAAATGAGAAACACAAGTTCCAGATTCTCTACATTTCCTAAGCTACACTCAGGATTTAATACCACGCAGCACAGTTCTTCAGAAGTTTATATCCGCTCAACTATGCAAGAAATCCCACGCCTACACATTATACGACCTCCCAAGTTTCTGATCCCAGCCAACGTAAGAGCAAGCTACAGGACCGCACTCTCAGCGGGATTAAATCGATACACAAAGCAGTACTGCTTTTATTGGCTCTGGCAAAATATTTGCGAAACGCAATAGCATCTTCATGTCTGTCTGTCTGTCTGTCTGTCTGTCCGTCCGTCCGTCCGCCTGTCCGTCCGTCCGTCTGTCTGTCCGTCCGTCCGCCTGTCTGTCTGACTGTCTGTCTGTCTGTCCGTCTGTCTGTCTGTCTGTCTGTCTGACTGTCTGTCCGTCCGTCCGTCCGTCTGTCTGTCTGTCTGTCTGTCTGTCTGTCTGTCCGTCCGTCTGTCTGTCCGTCCGTCTGTCTGTCCGTCCGTCCGTCCGTCTGTCTGTCTGTCTGTCTGTCTGTCTGTCTGTCTGTCTGTCTGTCTGTCTGTCTGTGGGTCCGTATGAAACTGAGCGTCTCCTATCAGAAGGATTTTCGTGAAACGTCATATTTTGGATTTTTACAAAAATCTGTCGACACATTCCGATTGTGGTTAATATCGGACAAAAATAAGAGACTCTTCACATAAAGACCTAGGTACATCTCTTAGTTCTCGTCTTGCTTGATCTTTGTAATTGAAAAAGTTTCTTCTGTGTCAAGTAGGCTTACGTGCTGAGACCGAAGAAAAGGGATTTATAACAGAGAAAAATATATAAACCAATGCACAGAAATGGAACACATTAAGTGAAAATTGTGTTCTGTTTGCGACGGGAACTAAGGATGCAGAAACACTTAATCATCGAGTTCGATCGACTTCGAGTATCTTTAAGAGATATGATACAGGTTATAAATATGTTGCTATGATACCCAGGAATCTTACAGTGTGTATTAAAACTCTGTTTTTGGTGGGGAAAAATTCAAGATTTTAACGTCTAGGGAAAATAATACAGCGAAGGCGTCAGAAGTGTTTTTCTCTTCGAATATTTCCTACATTGTTTTTAATATTTATGCCAACATCGTCCTTCCTTCTAAAGCTAGATTTCACAAAGGGCGTCCTAAGACCCGTTTCTCCGCTTAAAATGTGTATGGGGGTTTAATCTCTTCTGTGCTTTCCACATATTATTCTACTTTATTTGATGCTATGGTCGTGTGACATGACCATGAATTGTGGGCTGGTCAAGAAAGAAGAATTACACGAGGAATATCAGACTCTGCAATTAATGCCGTGTGACAGATTTGGTGGTTCCACGGCAGTGAATACGAATGTCACTCTTATAGCTTGAGAATGACGCTAGCAAGTTGCTTTGGTGCCTATGAAGCAAAACATTTCATTCTCTTAGCCCGAAAATGGTGAGAGTGATTTACCTAGTGCATATGAACCAAAATATGTCATTCTCTTTGCCAGAAAATGGCGACCGTGGGTTACCTGGTGCCTATGAAGCAAAATGTGTCAATCTTGCAGCCCGAAAGTGGTCCTAATGAGTTACTTGGTGCCTTTGAACCAAGAACAGAACATCACATACAGTACAGCCATGATCATCGACATCTGGTGAGGCTGAATGAGGCGTCAACAAGTGAGCTGATGATCTCAATGGCTCTTCAGGTGTCTCGAAGTTGCGGATCATGGAGGAAACGTTCCGTGTTGGAATTCGTCCTCAGTCATTCAACATAACGCGCGCTCTCTTATTAAACTAGATTTCCCAAATCGGCATGACTGAAGCATTCAGTCTACGGTCGGCTGCTGTTCAGTTGCTTATTTCCGCGGCCTGTAAGCTTCTTCTAAAAAGTTTCAGGGTGATGTTCGGCGGAGATTTCTTTTAAAGACGGTAGTGTTCTACACAAGGCGAGTAATCTGTCGGCTAGTTGACTCATATCGGTTCCTCAAGTAGGGCTCGGCATTTTGTTGCGAGGCCAGTAGACACGGCAAAAGCGGCCGAACCATTGAACCCGTTAGAATACAGCGTCGGATGTGATATAATCGTAACGAAACTTCGTTTCACGCTTCGATTCCTTTCAGCTATCCAGTCATTCCAGGTGACATGGATACCACCTGCAGGCTCACAATCGTTGAAACTTACAGCCGACAGTTCACCCGGTTTTAATCCGGCTCAATCCATATATTCAACACAAATTTCAAGATTTGAGGTTCACGGCTGTTTTGCTGAATATCCGTGGTCGGCTGGGATATAACGCTGTATATTCAGGTAAGTGTTATCCGACGTTTCGAAGGATACTTGTGCCTTGATCTTCAAACAAATGAAGCAGCAAAGGGCAAACTACGATCCTCTGAAACGTCGAGAACCACTCCCCAAATGACGCTAATTTCTTGAAGACAGGATTTCTCATCAGCACAAATTTTTTTCATTAAGACAAATTGTAATTCCTTTATTGTATCTACAATCTGTCTCCCAGATGGAATGTTCCCAAATCATTTATTTAAAAAACAACTACCCGTAACTGGCGGGAGTTCTATGGGAATAAAGCACCCGGCGGTAGAAGCTCATTACTCACTTCCATGTAGTGCCAATGTTAAGAATATGTGAAACTTTATTTCCATTCCTTCTTAGTGTGGTCCTCAATTAGGCACGAATACAAATTTTGACAAAGTTTAATATTCTGCAGCCCGTGTGTGTTAATACAGTCGAACTGCATTCTCATATTTTTATAAGCTCAGCGATTTGAAAGTTTTAACTTAGGCCGTTATGGGAATAGTGGCGGGAAAATTAATATTTTTTGGCCCCCCCCCCCCCCCCAAATAATCGAATTCGGAAGCGGTATAATATTAAATTTTAATTGTTACATCTCTTTGTATTGTATTAATAACAAACACCTAAATAAATAACTTAACTCCATGCTTCAGAAATCTTACTGCTCTTCTGCTGGTCAAGGAATTCCTGCCGCCCCCCCCTCCCAACCCCCTCATGAAACCCGAAGACTCATCGCCGTGTCTAGATCTCCGCTCCCGCGTCTGACCATAAGCCGTATGTATCCACTCCATACTACCACACCTTATACCTTTAAGGCTGTTTGAATGAAAACGTCAGCAGAACGAGATTATGTCTCCGAAATTTGACAAGCAGGTATGATTATTGTGAAGTCAGCTTGGGTCTGAGGAAGGCTTCGTTTGCGGATAGAGTTTCGTCGTCGGCAGGAAAGCCTTAGAAGGAAGTTTCTTCCTCTGTTTGCGTGACAGATGGTTTGCGAACACCAGATGGACCCCATGAAAATACATTGGAATATGCGAGATTTGAGGTTCTCACAGCGCTGTTGATGAAGATTCGAGTCTTGTGGGATGTTATGGCATGTTGACTGGTAAATAATTACCAACGTTTCGAAAGATCACGGTGCCCTCATTTTCGGTGTCAGCCAGTCAAAGGAGAGTGTGTATGGTCGGACTGATTGGAACTGCAGATGACAGCATTATGGCCCTTGGGATCGCCAGTAACTGTGTACCAGCCGACAGGGCGTAACATACCTGAGACCTGAATCTTCATACATTGGGATGTTCACGGCCGCATTTGTCCTGGCTAACATTTCCTAAATATAGTCCTTTTTAATCTGCGTACTTTACTGGCCTTGAGGTTTACACATTGCTGATGGAAATTTGTTGTTGCACCATGAAATGTCTACGAATACAAAAATTACAAGTCTCATGGCATGTGACATGAGGCTTATCGGAAAGGAGCCATTGTTTCTTGGGAACCTGTTGCCCCTAAACTTCTCTACTCTGAAGAAGAAAGCATCAGTTTCCACCGAAATATTTATACGTCTCTGCAAAACTATACACTGTCACATTTCACAGCCCTGCACTGTAATGCCATTAAAAGGCTGTCTCCGTGACACAGAATGCATTATCCCCTGTGAGATAACCCTTTAAAGACGAAGCATATCTGTTTTATATAAGGACTCAGTGCGTTCCGCGCTGTAAACACTCTCCACTTCGGTAACAAAAACCAATATCTTAATGCTTTATAAGGCAAAAGGCGCTGTTTATTCTGACATCATACAAAACACATAAATGCTGCTTGAGCGCTACCTAGAATTTTTGAATGTTCCTGCTGATAGTACCTAAAGTTACCGCTAGGCTTGAAAAGGTTAACACAGCAGTCGAGTCTTATCCTGGAGGTTTTATTTGAAGTCTGGGCTCGGAGATCGAATATGGTGAACCAGGTATTCCTATACTTGTTCAGTACCTCCACACCAAATCCTTTCCAGTTCATTACTGTTCATGCTATGATCGACGCAGTGGTGCAGGCGACTCGAGGGTCCCCGTGGGTCGGATGGCCCTGAAACGCACTGAAGACCAAAAGTTCTTGTGGCTTGTTTGAGACTTAATTCCCCCAATTTAGTACCGAGGTTAAAGAAAGAGCAGAGCTATATTTATAATCCCCTCTGTGCCTTCATAGCGGGTTACACGGTAAAATGAATGTATGCTGCGGAAATATTTAAGCACTCCTTCTTCTGTCTGTGTTTCTTTCACGTGAGTCCTGTTTATTGTCATTTGTTGTTTACGTATGTACATTGTGCGGTTTCTGTCACTGACCACGTGGCTGTTGAGTCAGCACGTTAATAAAAAATCATCATTGTCATCATCGCTACCATAATAACCACACGTGCTGTATTTCCGGCACTTCCAAGTTCATATCGTGCATACACAATGAAATGGCCATTGCCTTGCACGGTTTCCCTGACGCGTTAAGATGTGTAAATGTGAGAGTGTTAAATCAAGCTGGAGAGTTTTTGACGAGAATTCCGTTAAGCCTAACGACTTTTGCGTTGAGCGTGGAGGAAGGACAGGAAACCCTCATTCAAGGTACGGCCGATCCCTAAATGCAAAGCTGCAGTGTTAATTAACATTTTAAAGGCGAAAAAAATAACCCAAATGATACTTAAAGTGCCGATCCCAGTGGCCGTGCGGTCTAAGGCGTAGGTCTGCGGCCGAGCGCTTGCTGGGATCGTGGGTTCTAATCCCACCGCGGGCATGTATGTTTGTCTCTTGTGAGTGTTTGTGTCGTCACGTAGAGGTCTCTGCGACGGGCCGATCCCTCATCCAGAGGAGTCCTACCGAATATGGTGTGTGTCTGAGTGTGATCAAGTGAATATAAACAACCTCGACACCTGCTATGAGTAGGTAGAACAGGTAAGGTCTACGAACGATACTTAAAGTTTCAGTCCGTACCGCGCAGTAAACACACAGTGTCTTGGTTACAAAAACCAAGCAGTTAATGTTGTATAGGGAAATAATCGCACTTTGTTGCAGGAATTATACGGATTATGTCAAAGCATTATGTAGGCAGAATGTAAATTTTTAACGTGGTACCTGGTTGTATATAAAGTAACCATTTGGCTTTAAAATGTTTTAATGACCTCACCGCAATTTCCCATCCCCCTGCGTAATATATGTCCCAATCATCTGAGTTGTGATTTCATCACCTAATAATGTCTGGAACAGTTTACAAATTATGAGAACTCTCTCACTGAAAACATAAGCGTACCGAAACTGATTTAAGTCCGGTATCCGGAGACGTTCCTGGTGTCATTAACACTCATATCTTTTTAGTAATCTCTGGCTTGTCGCTCGTTCTAACACAATGAAAAGCAGACAGAAGGTCGCCAGGGAAATATAACTGGAACAAACACATACCGGGCGTGTCCCGTTCGTCAGTTGTTTGCATTCCACACCGAGACGTGTCCTTGGACCTTTGGGCTTGCTCGCCGCCCAAGCCGAATTTACATACGTTAAACTGTGGTCCACAAACCGGTGACGAATGGAATGTCTTCCGTACATGAATAAAGAATGCATTATCTGTCACTGCTCTATATACAGGGTATAAACAAAAGAATGGTGCGGTTTCAAAAGTTAACAAGAAATTTATTTCTCACCTTACACGGGCACAACGTACACCGTCAGCAGCGGCAACTGTCCAAGTTTCTCATGCGTTAATCACAATCCTTCAATGTGTGCACCCTGGGTCACACGACACACATCCACACGGTAATCAAATTCATCCTAGACTTGGTGTAGCATGTCCGCTGTAATGGTCTGCAGTGCCACCCCGTTCGCCGGATCTAACACCATGCGATTTCTTTCTTTGGGGGTTCGTTAAAGACAGCGTTTACGTACAACCACTGCCCATGTCCCTCAAGGAACTTCGTGATCGGATAACGCATGCACTGCAGACCATTACAATTGACATGCTACACCGAGTCTGGGATGAATTTGATTACCATGTGGATGTGTGTCGTGTGACCCAGGGTTCACACATTGAAGGACTGTGATTAACGCATGAGAAACTTGGACAGTTGCCGCTGCTGACGGTGTACGTTTTGCCCGTGTAAGGTGAGAAATAAATTTCTTGTTAACTTTTGAAACCGTGCCATTCTTTTGTGTATACTCTGTATGTGAGGGGCTACGGGAGTGTAACTGGTATGGCGACTAGGCTAAGGGATGCACGGGATGGATTTCGAATTCCAATACGAGGAGATTTTCCCGTCTTCACATATGTCCATAATCTGTGGCCCATTCAGCCTCGACTTTAATGGTCGCCAGTGTTTTTTCCCCGAGGTAAAGCGACCAGTGCGTGACAGTGACCACTCACCTGCATCTACCGCCAATGTTGAGACTGAGTGGAGCTGTACATCTACTTCCACCCTCCCTCGATAACTTCATGGTATTTACGGGTCAAATTTACCTTTACTGTATACTTTTACCTGATATACTGTCGTTAAATTACGTTAGGATTTCGATGGTTTACCATTGCACATTATGTAAAATTTAAACTGTAGCGACATGTCTGGGCTTTAGACATGACATCTTCAATCTTCGCCCTAACACTTAATGTTTATAAATAGGATATATCAAGCAGCAGCGCCTTTCGTTAAATACAGGACCACAGGCCGCAAGAGTTACCTTCCTGTGAAATAAAAGTTTTAAAATTGTGATGGAATGAAAACACCCTTTTAACAAAACAATAACCATCGCTTTTTAAGTATTCTTTAAAGTCACATTCATTTCTAGCCTAAGGACGAAAGAAATAGCGCCGAAACATGTTGCTAATTGTTAAATTATAAATATATTTGACAAAACGTTAATTGTTTTGCGATTGCATTATATTACAGTATATCGAAGTAAACGCATCTTCTACTGAAACATATACTTAAATGCGTCAGCGTCATCTGCATTGCGACACAAGTGGCTTGGTAGTTATTTACCGAACAACACGGTGTCATATCCCAGAAGACCGTGGTCGTCATATTTGCCGCCGTGAGAACCTCAAGTCTGAAAAGGTGCATACTTAGTTCTGCCAGCAGTACGACATTAAGCAATGTGTTGGGGCCGCCCTCCGTCTTCCTTCAGGTATGAAAATCGTGGGAAATTTCCCGGTTTGCAAACCGGCGATGCTTTACGTATGTATGACTATGAAGTATATTTCTCAGTCGGGCAGAACAAAAACAGATCGCCATGAATACAGATTCTTCAAAACTAAAGCAAAAAAAATTTGTAAATGTGCATACTTTCTTGGCTACGATTTGTTCACGATATTTAATTACAAGCTCTTTCCGGATTGCATCTTCTTAAATGCGATGTAACTAAGGGTTGACCAAAATTTCCAAACGTCCAGGAACAAACTCAAAATTCTAGACGCCAGAAAATAACATAAAGCAAGTACCGTAGTGAGAAACCACATATATTAGGCACCACGGTAAAAAAAATTTATTTGTTCGAGCGAGATGGTGTCCGGAATTTGGGAACTCTTGATCCTAATAACATCACCAAAACAAATCCTCAGATTTACATACGATCCTGAAAGAGTTCAGGCCCCTCCCATCCACACAACTCTCCGCCTGCTAGCTACAGGTCTTAAAAAAGTTCTTCCACCTTCTTCCCAGTCTTTCAAATTTCTCAATAAATGTCCATTCTAAAATTCTGTATACATTCCTTGCCTCTCCGTTCTAGCCACAGATATCCAGCACACACAAGACTACTAAATTTAATTACCCTAGAATCGTCGTTCAAGAAACAGGAAAGACATGGCGCATTAATATTAAAGGACCTTATAAATTACACACATCCGAGGAATTTATATGAGGCCTATTTTTCGTGACAAGCATTTCAGGAAATGCAGGTCACAACTGACAAGCACGCGCGCGTGTGTGTAAGTGAAAGCCTATAATAGTAAAGAAAAAGTGCTTACTTAACAAAATAAATGCAGTAGATCTACATATAATGCTCAGTATATGTTCAATAAAGCGCTGGGAAGGCTAAGGTACGGAAGGACAGGTCAGCATAGTCGGTCAGCGCGCTCACAATACATAAGCAAATTCCAGGCTAACGGACTGCGGGCAATAAACCCTACAATCGTTTTCTAATACCAGCAAATTTACCTGCTAAAAGGATAAAAATATCACAAGAAGTTACATGATAGGAATACTCAAACGCAGGTTGCTAATTATACCTCGCTCTGTCGTAAATCGGGGCAAACTTGCTACGGATGGCTACTAGGAACATTTCACCAAATCTGGGGAATTTTGTTTTTCGTGGAATGTCCTTCAAGTTCGTGAGAACGAAAATGTACTGTAATTTAGTTCAAATGTGGACTCACCTTTCCGCCGATGACTGCCTGAACTGTGAGCACCTGAGCAGCTCGATGGAACTCCAGTACTTCTCCGGGAAGGACATGACCCACACCTGGGTCGAACCACACTAGGTCACCCTGTGGAAGGAAAAAAGTAAACTGTTACTATAGACTACCGGCAGTCCCAGCATGATATTACCAAATTTCACGTCTATTTTTGTGCGTTGCACACCTGGACACTAGTGACGAATATTTTAAACATCCACAACGAGGAAGTTTTGATGAGAGTTCTGTACCGTCATTTCGGCTTGCTGCCGTCACTCTCTGCTACTCGCAAGCTGTAAATCAAGAAAGAATTCATCATTCCCTATACGACAGATCCATAGCCTCTTCCACAGCGAGTTCTCCACAGAGTGCGATCCAGTGCGTCCTCTTTCAACTTCCAGTATCTTCGCCTTTCCTTGAGGTCCTCCAGTAGCTGCTTACGTCTTGTTCCTCTTCTTCCCGTCACATCTGTTCCCCCTATCTTTCCTTCAATAACTTGTTTTAGAAGGCAGTTGAAGTGTCCCGTTTTAGCACCTATAAATTTATGTTCCGGGTGCAGCATTTTATTAGAGTCTTCCTTAACCTTTTAAAACCTAGCGGTAACTTTACGCACTACCATGTTTAACATTAAAAAATTCTACGTGGTGCCCACATTGCGTTTATGTGTTTTGTACGGATCTCAGAACAAACAGCAACTTTTGTCTTATAAAACATTAAGAGATTGGTTTTCATAACCGAAGTGGAGAGTGTTTACAGCGCGGTACGTACTGAGTCCTTATATCAAACAGATACGCTTCGTCTTTAAAGGGTTAAACGTAAGTCCCATTTTCATGTGAAAGGGGTCTTATAATTGAGAGATAATATACAAAATATTACAGAAGTGTTCCTCTGGGGTACTCTATGCATTAAATTATTTACACTGTAATAGAGAAACATAATCTGTATGCTCGAAAAATTTTGACTCTTCAATAACAATATTAAGCAAAGAAAGGCCCTTAATTAATAGTCAAAAGGAGTCCGTATTTAGAAAATATTGCATTTTCTAAACGTCCGGTTATTCTATAAAGAATAGTGAATTTTAGAGTAAATCCTAGAAGAGGTAAACCTCAGAAATACGTTAGTGTAAAGTAGATCATAACTGGTTTAATAATTTTTCTACCTTCACATCATACGTTTGTTCATCCTAGAGTTTTTTACCACTGGGCCAACGAAATATTTAAAGGTTCCATGCAGGTTTATATAAGGCAAAAAACAGCGTAGTCAGTGCAGTGATTAGGATAAGTGCTACAATAAGGCCTTCGCGGTTTCCTTCCCAATACGGGCAAAAGGTTTTCCATTATCCCAACTGTCCACACATAGTCTGGGGCCCAACCAGGGTCTCTTTCACCAGTGTAAAGCGTCAGTCCCCTACACCTACCAACTCACCCCATCTAACTCTGAGTTTAAGAAACAGTGGAGTTATATCTCCACTCCCCCTTAGCCTTCATAGCGGGCACGAGGACGTGTTTACTTTTATTTTATGAATGTAGGATGGTAAGCCACACAAACATTAGCGCAATAAGGGGCAAGGGAAGGGCCGTGCCCTACCTTGGGGGTTTAGTCGTCAGCCTCACATCACAATCGGTTTCAGTCCCAGAGATTCGGAATTTGTGGTCGATAATATGGTAACGGGGTTTCCTTCGAGTGCTTAGGTTTTCCCCTGTTAGTTATCATTGCCCCAATACTTCATATCTATTCAGAGGATAGACAACGGGCCATTTCGAGGCTACAGTTTCCACACACGTGTAGCCTCACCCTACCACAAGAATACAAAAAAGGAGGACAAAAGAACCAGAAGAGTTCTAAACAATCGACCTGTGTACAGAACAATAAACGGTTAGTTCCGCTTGACGGCAGCTACCTGTGTTTTATGATTTCCTTGTGTTGGTGCGAAACTAATTAGGAAATATGAATTGCTGATTCTAGCTGTAGGCAGAAACTTGTTACTACCGTTCAAAATAACAAGAAATTACTGATCTTATTTTCTGATTTCACTAGAAAAAATAGGTATTTGAGAATGCAAGACCTAGAGAAACGGTTCCGAAATCCATAATGACACAGCAAGATTTAGAGCGTATATGAAGAAACACGAAAAATAAAGAGATGCCAGTTGAACTCATTTCACAGTCTTGAACACTACTTCTCTACGAAGCGTTTTAATACTATCGTCACATCCCTATTCCCTTCGGGTTTCGCAATCAGTACTTTGTGTACATTTCTAATCACACCCATGTGCGTAACATGTCTCATCTAGTCACTTTATTTGACCTGCTTACAATGTAAATAATGTAGCTGTAAACTGTTTATTGATATTATATTAATATTGATACACCAAATTTTGAAGGACAATTGGGAGTTTTAAAAACAGAGACTCGGTAAACATTATTTTCGCTTCAGCATGACGTCTGGTTGAATAAATAAGTATTACTGGTAGAAATACAACGGTTAGCGGCTGGAATTCGAAAGCGTGTTCTGCCATCAACTATATAATTAGGTTTATCAGAAACATTTAATGGTTACTGTCTTTGGTTCGCGAAGCAGGTGTCTTTCAACTTAGTGTGCTAAGTTCCGTACGGTGTTACCGATCAGACACAAGAAATTTGAATATTCCAGAGCTGAAATCACGTTTGATTTCCAGTAACTACACTGCAGTTGCGAGATTTCTTCTTGGACTGCGTTTCCCTTGAAGATGGGACCGATATTTTGTGCCGAAACTTAAGTAACCATCTACTCACACACGCCACGTAACATCCCAAAAGAGCGAAAATTTATATTGCGTTAACTTTGGCAATTATTTTACATTTTACACCAGTCTGTTTAAATTATTTTGAAATTAGGTCAGTAACTAATAATTTCAATGAGCTTCAAATTGTGTCTCACCCCAGGCATATATTACTGATAGGCCTGTAATGATTTTTGGGTTATTTAACAACGTTTGTTCAACTGCATTTTAAACCAACTTGTATAGCGCCGTATATAGCACGATTTTAAAATCGTACGCCAAAGTAAAATCACCACTATTTTGGGGGAATTTTCAGTTTGCCTTTTCAAGATCACGTCGACACGGTGTATGCCGAGACCAATACAATAAAGCAGACCTGCTATTCTTACGTCGAAGATAAGTGTATTTATTTCCACGGAAGTCAATTGAGCGTTACGGCGAATAACTTACTTCCGGTTTCAAATGCAGAGTGGGAGACCGTGGCGTTTAGGACACATGAGGTTTGGTTACTTCTTTATTTTCGCCTTCCATTGAGTAGGTTAAACCGAATAAGAAATTTATCAGTTGAGTGGAACTGTACAGAAGGCTTTGTCTGCTTAACACTGTGATTTTCGCAGTACGCAGCCTTTGTATCTAGTTCCACAAGAGATATCTTTGTACATAGTTTACCTTAATCTACCAGCTGCATTTCCAATATTTAGAAAAAGAACATCCCTCCAACCTTATAAACCAAATATCGTTTCAAGTACTGTAACATAACCTATTTCAGCCTTTGTGATTTTTTAAAAAAATGTCACTATTGTTTTGTCCTAAATTGTTCTGTTAATCTTCATAATAAGTTTCTTTAATTTGTCTAATTAATTAAATGAGTGACCTGCGTCCTTTCAACATTCAACAAGTTGTTTCACATGCCTCTCATAGCTGCATAATTCTGTGAAAATCCAAGCTTATTCCCACATACTTCTGGTATCATTCGAGCGGAATAGTATAGAGGTAACAGTCTAAGAGCTTTAATTGGTAAATGTCTGGTTCGAATCTCGGATAGGGTACCGGCTGGGCCATTAAGTTACTTCATTCTCCTTACGGGCATTGAAAGAGCCAAGGACAGCATCATTCCAGATGCCTACATACTCTCCATTTACAGGTGTCATTATCTTCCGACATCATGCACTAAGCAAGAGAATAGGTTTCTGACTTTTACTTTGCAGGTCATCGGTTCGAAAAGAAAAAAATCGACTACCCCGAAGTTTTCCTCGGTTTTCCTCAGTCCCTCCAAGTAAATACCAGAAGAATACTTCCGAGTAAGCTTGTCTCACTTCCTCCCACATTATTTCAAGTTAATTTTCACTACCATCCCTTCACTATCATCCCTTCACTCGACGCTGTTTAGCCTGAAATATTAAGAGCGTTGTTAAATAAACAACAAATGTTATAAAATCTCTGCAGCTGGGAACGCCCTAACTAACATAAGGCTCATCAATCATCGCCTAACATTCAGCTGAATAAGCAACATCGTTCAGGAAATCAGACAGACACAAATGCAAACACATATCTGGTTTGTCAGAAGAACTTACTGATTTCAGTGGCTCATGGCACACACAGGATCTGAGGATATCTGAAGGCAGTCCAGGGAATTCCTCAGGTTCCAGAAGATAGCTGCAGGGTTCTGACCTACTGGTGCGTGACACGACTGATACTGACTGATGTCTTGCCGACAGACCAGGCTGATCCCCGAAGGATGGTGAAATCTTCCTAACATCCTCCCCTACGGCTTGTCCTACTGTGGAATTGCATTGTCTGCCTCCCAACGTTGCTAGTTTTACCAGCTCGGGAGATCTCAGTTTACGTCTCGATTCGTTTCCTGCCTCACAATTACATTCTTTTGATTGATTATCTTCCAGAGGCACACCCAAGGATGGCGATATATTCCTGAACAACAAAGGTTTTCTATTCTCCACCTGCTGTTCAGTTCCGTTGCAATAATCACCATGTTCTGGAAAGGTTTCAGACGGTTCTACAATGTCAATCAGCCGAAATGTGGGTCCTTCTAATTCCTGATGTTGGCGCTCGTCATCCTCATTACTTGCATCTTCGTCGTCATAAAAATCAAATACCTTTTGAATTGATTCCATGGATCCTGTCCTTCTATGGATAACCATGGGTTTCTGCAGAAGCTTAATATCATTACTGCCTTTTTTTATTATTTGAAGATTGGATTTCTTTCCTTTAGATTTCCTCAACTTGTCTTTACAAAGTACCCTTCTTGAACGTTGAGCAGAAGGTGTCAGTTGACGAGTTAATACTGCAGCAGTTTCCGTACTTTCAGTTCTTGAAGGAATAATGCACTGTCGTTTCGGTAATGGTAAAGACTTGGTCCTCACACGGCTAACGTCTTCACGATCAAATCTACGGCTTGGCCGTGATTTTCTACGGAGTTTTTCAAGAGAAGCGACGCGTCTCTTGCCAGTACAGCCGGCAGCCAAGTTGCAGAGTCCAGAAACACGAAGTGCGTCCACAGCTACGGAAGAAGTTACGGATGGTGTCGGCGAAGTTACTTTGTAACTGTTACTGTTTGAAGTTTCAGGAACACCAAGCCTTGACCTACAGTTACTACTTCGAGAAGTTGCAACACTTTGTTCAAGTTCATTCCAGCGACGCCGAAATTTAAAACCGAATAACCCACTACTAAATTCTAGAAAACTAATAGAATTGTCGTTTTCTGCGGATGGCGTCCATTGGTACACCTTCTGTATGCTCACCATTTTTTATTTTTTAACGAAATAGTAACTTGTTTTAACTTAAATAGGTTGAAAACATACCACCGTCCAATTTGCTTGATTTTTCTTTACAATTTCCCGTTTCATATCTAACTAAAGCCAATATTTGTTACGTCACGTCACGCAGTTTTAAAATTCACATTATCACGTGTTTGCCAGTGACTACAGAACCCATTACTTAAGTTGTTAACACCTTAAAAACTTAAGAATGCAAAGGCGTTAGAGTAATGTAATTTCCTATATTACTAGCAGCATATTTTCCTCACATTCGTCGTTACAACACTCAAACAATCACAGTTTTTCTTGCTGTAAAATGCATAATTTTTGTCTTACATCGAAATATCAGTTTCCGCATATTGCCTATTATACATGCGGAAACACACGTTGTATTTAGCACAACACTATCTGCCAATACATTTTGCAACAAAATAAAATTAATGCATTTTCACACGAATTCTCACGTGTTCTTGTAAAACCCCTGAACTTGCAGAATGCACAAATGACAGAACGTTTTTAAGTTTAACTTATTCATCCACAGGCGTGAAACTGAACTCCTTTTGCAGCAACAGTTGATCAAGCACTGCTTGCTGTTGTTTAGAACTTCTGCTTTTTCGTATCATCGGATCCGTTTCGCTGTAGGAATGTGGTACACTTACATTTCCAGCTAGAGCATTATTATTCAATTCAAACTTGAAGTTACAGTCCTACTTGGCAAACAGTCTTTCTTATTTCTCTTCATTCGACCCGAACAATGCACAATGTAGGTAAATATCCTAACGTACACACTTATAAACATCCTACTCTACACATTAGAAGTTTCACATCACGTACGGAGCACTACTTATGAATTGAAGTCGATGTTACGCGTGTATGCAAAACACATGAGGGATGTAGATTTACTGGCAACTGCTGAACACAGAGATGGCCGGAAGTTACATGAAACACGTCTGTGTGACACAACAGTTCTGATCTAAATAAAACGAACCACTCTTTAACTTGTTATTTCGTTATAACACACAATTCTTGCTTGGGTTGGCTGGGTGTCTCTGAACTGGAAATGTTCCGCGAAACGCGACGAAACAGAGCTCCATCGTTGGGTGAAACGAAGCACTGAGAAAACGCCTTTTTCAAACGTTATGCTTTATACTTAATGTCTGTTTCATATATATATTAAAGTTTGCTAGTTACGACTTCTAGTGCTCACTAAGCAAAGCGAAACAATAATATTACCGTCAGACAGCAGCCAACAACTTGTTACCCACAGAGGTTTTTGGTTGCAAATCACAACCGTAACGAATATGTCCTCTCAGAGTACAATGCAAAATAATTTCCCTAGTAATCAACATCGCAATTCATACAATTGACTTCGTAGGTGAGCGACTGCATTCGACGAACAAAATCGTGCCCATGCATGCACGCGCACGCCTATAGCCACTCTGTGTGAAATAAGCGAATATCTTTGTACGTTATTATTAATTACTTAACAACAGTCTTAGATAAAGATTCAAGTCCTTTATGATATCAAGCCGTGTCCTTTTGTAAGCAATTACCAAGTTTTCAGTGCTACCACCATCTACAGTCCTTAAACCCTGTTGTTTAAGGTCGATTTTACAGTTATCTTCCCATCTATTCCTAAGTTCCCTAAGATCTATCTTTCCTCCATATTCCGACTTAAACGCTGTATAAGTTTCTCGTATATCCCACACGTTTTGAATGGCCGATCTACCTTTTCCTCCTCGATTTTATCAAATTAATAATTATATTCTTAAGCAGCAGATTCATTATAAAGCTCCCAATTATGCAATACTCTCGATTTACGTATTACTTCATCTTTCTTACGCCAAATTCTTACCCTTAACACTACATTCTCCAACAGCCTCATCCTGTCATGCAAATTAGAGCTTCTCCCAGCCTCAGACCTCCCTATGTATAGCAATATTAAAATCAGTATTAACTTCCTGACTCCATGACCTGTCACGTGTCGAGTCGGAGACACAGAACTTGCAAATTACAAATCGAACACGGGAAAAAGTGCTGTTAGAACTATTGCACACCTCAGGGTGTGGAGACAGATTTGTATGAAGCAAACGTAGAATAGCGGCTGGAGTGAGAAAACTGACGAAACCAGAACCAGGCCCTGTTCACGTGTC
This sequence comes from Coptotermes formosanus, assembly GCA_013340265.1. NCBI lineage: Eukaryota > Metazoa > Arthropoda > Insecta > Blattodea > Rhinotermitidae > Coptotermes > Coptotermes formosanus. The sequence goes on along the minus strand of BLKM01010978.1, from coordinate 1,365,848 downwards.
ATTTCGTCCACTACAAACCTCACATTAAGCCAGAGATTTCGTAGTCACAGATACCAATGTAACAGTCTGTTCGGCTAACATACAGATTTCACATTTCTGGGACATTTTATTTTCTTTTCATAAAACCTTATGTGGGCCGCATACCACAAGAACCTGGTGTCAAAGGATGCATTCCATTGCACTGCTGAATCAATTAATAAATATTATTACATTATGACTTATTTTATCTAAGATTCTGCATTAAAGCCTTACCACTTCTCTTCTCTCTTTGTTTTGTCAACTATTCCCGTATACCTATATACCTTTTCAAGTTGGTGATTTAAAGACTCTGTACATTGTTTAGATTTCACAGAAGAGGTGGTGAATAAATAAATGATAATTGGGCCTTGGTGGAATGATACTGATCATGGAAATATCAAAGTACTCAAGAGATGAGCCAGTCCCAGTACCATTTTATGCGCCACAAATCCCACACGGAATGGTCTGGGAATGAACCCCGGCCTACGTCACAAGAGACAGACGACAAACCGCCTGAGCAAAGGTCCGCTCTTCCTGTATCACGTTTAAAGTTTCCAAGCACATTGGCTATTACACATATCACCCATTTTAAAGTAGAAGGCTTTCACTCTGTTCAGTTTCTCACACAGTGTATTTGTGTGTTGTACAATCCCCAGCCCTTTTTTCCAAACAATATTTACAATTTTGTCTTTTTAATTGAGATGCACTGTGGTTGCAGGCCTGGAGCTGATACTTAAATATTACGAAGAAAAATGCCATGCTTGTATGTGTTAAATTTGAAACCGGGCTGCAGGGATAAATTCTTGGCTGTGGTTTTGGTAGGAAGCGAGCGGTACAGTCTATTCCTCTTGCGTTCAGCGGATTGGAGGTAAGTGAAGGGGAAGCACACAATTGTTACCTGTTGTGTGGGAGTGTCCGCCTGGTTCCCACGGAAATCGGGTGTCACATCAAGAAGGAATAGAAAACTTCCGCTCTGATAATTGCTTTGCGTCATACACGTTCATTTTCTTTACCCAAAACATTGAATAGCTGTTTAAATTCCGTTCAATTTAATTTGTTTGTGTGAACAAGAGTTACCATTAATTCTTCGTGCAATTAAGAATACAGGAAAAGTGTACCCCAGGTAAACTTTCAAATCTACCCTCGGCGCACTGTACAGAACCTTAATTCTTCACATGCTACCGGCCTCGGTGCATGGTAAGGCCGTGGATGCATTTAAGGTTACCGTAAATCTAAAACGACGGCCATAATAGCGAAGTCGGCAGGGACGGTCCAGGGTTCGAAGGCCGGAAGTGACGAGATTTTTCCGACACATCCAGACCGGAGCCTGACGCCCCTCCAACCTCCTGTAAAATGGGTTTCGTGTTTCTTTCCCTGGAATAAAGCGACCGGGGCATGATGTTGACCAATCGCCTCCATCTAGTCCCGAGGTTACGAATGAGTGGGGCTATACCTTTGCTCCCCCCATATGTCTTCATGGCATACACAGGTATAATTGTCCCAGCATGGTGTCTTTAGTCCTCACAATGTCAGTGTGCATGATCCGCTAAAAGGGTTTGCTAAGAAAATTGTGCAATTCACAAGTCAACGCCTTGTCGTGTCATTCTAAATTTAAACCTTCTTTTTGCCTTAAAGCTTTGTTTTTTTAAACTCATATAAAACTGCGTTTTAGGCTTCAGGATCATATACCCTTAAAGGCCAATCAGGCTACTACCATAGTAAATAAGGCAATGAACATCCAGGGTAATAAAGCTCAGTAACGTAGTGGAACATCACGAAATTCAATAACATCTTATCATTTTTCTTCTCACTGATTGACCCTTTCAGCAGAAAGGCAATATCCGGCATCCGTTCCTTTATACTTTTAAACTGTACTGCACTCTGTTACGCTGTATCTGTTAACATAACCATTCAACTACAACTTGTGGCCGTAATTTGGCAGCTATTACTGTGATGTCCGAACACTTTTACGTTCTTTGTATCTTTTATTTATCAAATACACGTGTTTCGACGCCGATATTACTTCATCATCAACGTCCAATTTTACTTGACTGTGACGTCAATATTGTTGCTGGTTGTACACTTTATCTTCTGTTATTATTTGTCTTGGCGTTTTTGCAGACTGAATTTGTAAATTAGAAATTAAAAGACGTTGAACCGTACAAGTCTAAACGGTAGTTTTAAAACTATTCACATTTTACCACCTAATAGGTAATTAAGAGCACTAAGCACCGTCCGTTGTACAGGCATATGCCTGAACATGGTTGTACAAAAGACTAATCACCAATAAATGCACAAAGAGAGTTATATCGTCAATCGTAACACACTCCTACATGTTTCGATCCTGCTGGGTCATCTTTAGGGAGAACTTTCCGTTACTGTTACACCAGGGTTGCACTTTAAAGTTGAGTAAGAATGTGTTAGGCCCGGACCGCGGAGGGTTCACGCCTCCAAAAACAACGCAGTACACAGTCAACAGCATATTCTTACTCAACTGTAAAGTGCATCCCTAGTGCAACGGTAACGGAAAGTTCTCCCTGAAGATGACCCAGCAGGATCGAAACATGTAGGAGTGTGTTACGATTGACGATATAACTCTGTACATTTGTTGGTGATTAGTGTTTTGTATGATATAGTGCATGGACGTGGAACACATTAACATGGTTGTGTTTATTCATAGAGAACTTCCGCAGTGTTCCTGTCGATCCAGACCAACCTCAGGGATATGTATGTTAAACTGTAGAGTTCTATCGGCTTAACTTCATTCTATACGTACAAAATAGTCAAAGTTATGCACTTACAAACAGTCATGTTACATTTTATGCGTAAAATCTCAAATGATTTACAGGTATAGTACAATTTTAATGCAACTAATATTTCAATAAATTCAAATTAGATTAACACAACAGTTATTTTTAAATGTCCAACTAAACTGAATTTAGTTGAACTTCTCAATAATTGACTTATGCACAGAAATTATGGAACATATTAAGATTATAGACGCCCATCAGGCAAAAACAACTCATATCTGCCAGAATACAACAGAAAAATTGTAGAAGAAAATATTTGCAGCCATAGTGTGTAATGAGATTTGTAAGATCAGACACTTGATGTAAGTGCATTACTTAGACTTTTAAACAATTGACTAATGCACCGAAATTATGGAACATATTAAGATAATATAACACTGTTGAATTATTCGTTTCTTACACTAAAACCAACTGTCATGTACCTACAGTTATAACCTTATGGCAATTTAGATTACTGAAATTAAAATTCATGACTTTGTTAAAGCGAACTAACTCTTGTGTGTCATTAAAATGTACCGCTTATTGTAATTTTCATGTTGTTGTCTCGTTTCTCTTATTCTTTGCATAGAGCTCTTGCCTGTATTTCATTGCGTAGCCTTCTTAATGTTTGGCATTTGTCAGATTAATGACCAATGTCTGATACAGCGTCTAACTAGGCTATTCATTGCATGTTCACTTCTTTCCCTACCCTCCGTAAGTTGCCAGGATTCTTTTCAAAGGCTGCAAAAACAGTAAATAATTACAATATACTGAATTCGCTAATCCAGCTTTGACCAAAAAAACTTCTGACTTCTCTATCCTTCAGGCGAAGGTCCCCCCCCCCCCGCCCCCAAATAAAAATTCATGATCAGGACAACGCTACAAAACAGAATATGCTTGGTAGATGATACAGCGTCATGAACATACAGTTTAGAGGCCCTGCATGTTTTATGTGATGCGTACATGTTCGCTAGACTGGTATGCCTCATCAAACGTTAAAAAGCTAGCGGTTTACACTGCGCCTAGAAATGAACTGTTAGCTACCTCTCAATTGCATGAAGCACCACAATTTACTTCTCTCTTCTCACCAGACATTCTCCTCGGCTACGAAGTCTCCTGCAACCAGTTTTCTCTATTACCAGTACGTGACCAACAAAACTCAATGCAACAACTTGGTGTTTGTTCATCATTAAGTTCCACGAGAAAGAAAAAACTTAATTTCACGAGCACTTGACCAGCCAGTCGAAATATTCACCGTCAGAAAACCCAAAGATAATTACCGTGAATAGAAGATCTGTTGCTGGTTCCTGCTCTGTGCCAGCCAAATCCAGTACACACACTAACACTAGATTTTTTAAATATATTTTTTAATATTATCTGCCATAGATGTCTAAGTCTCCCAAGTGCTGATTTTCATATACGTTTCAGACTACAGTTTTGAATGCATTTTTCGTCCCTCTTGTGCGTTCCACATGTCTCGCCCGATTCATTGTACTTAATTTGAGCACCTCACTACTCTGTGATGAATACCTCTTGTTGGAAAAGTCTTTCTTTCAGTAAATTTCATAATTCTTTTCTCACTTTCTCTCTCTGCCTATCTGTTCTGGGGCCAAATAATCTTATAGCCGTGCAGAGTATTTTCAAGTTATTTTTAGATGGTTAATTTTCATGCCCTGCTCTGTTATATAAACAAAAATATTTATACCATCTTAATGTACACGCTATGTACTGGGATGACAAAAAACACTACGTATTCAATTTTCATTCTTCCCGTAGTTTGAAAGATCAAGTCGGGCACAAATAAAACGAGGTAAAATTATGTATAAAAATTATTTTAATCTTTAAACTTCTAGACAAGATGCGGGACGACAAAAATTCTGCAACGAAAGCTAGCAAGCATTCCCCGAAATTAGGCTGTTATTAATTTATTCGTGAACTTAATTTTGAATTGTTAACCTGCTCTTTCTGAAATGTCTGGACACGGTCACAGTTTTGAATAATTTATTAGATATGTTCATATTCAGATTGTCATAGGCATACAAGAAACACGTGTAGGATTTTGGCGACAAAGTCTTTCACAAAGGGGCTATTCTGAAGTTAGGAAAGTGAATGAGATGACAATATTAAAGTGAACCTGAGGCAAACAGGTCCAGATAATAGCAAGTTGATATAAACTGTTCAGATTGGGTTTCCAAACCTTAATATCAGTGGTTTAGGAATCATAGCATTACTCAGTTTCCTAACTTAAAATACACTCCATTCCTACGGTGTGACCAGCCAAGCGCAGGGTCAGATATGGGGCCTTCAACTTACATACTGTCCTGATTGGTCAGAAATATCGCATTCCTCAGCTGATTCGGAGCAATGGAGGATTGAAATTAGCAAGTGAAAACCAAAAATACCCTCACCATTTCGTCCAAAACGAATCCCACACGAAGTCACCCAGAATTTCTCCTTAAGCTCCGAGGTTAGAAAGTCAGCGTCCAAAACGCCTAAGGCGACAGATGAATCTCACAGCAAAAATACGAAATCATAAACTACGCAAAGAACAACTTACCGATATTTACCACAAAATATTTAAAGAGCTTCCATCAAATGTTATTGAAGCGCTACAGCACAGTGAAAGGAGGCATAATGGAATTAAGATCCGGTTACGATTCGATCCCCAATGAGGCATCCTGCTTCCTTCATGGTGAAATGTTTTAAGCAATAAGCAGAAATTTTATCTTTGATACACATGCGCAGAGATGCTAATAACATCCCCATTCCACAGGAGATAATTAGTTAATTAGCAATTAAAAAGACAATTATCTTCAAAACTCATATTAGTTTTGACGTGTTGGTTCTGGTAGCTGCAGACCATGGCATGCAGCAGCCTGTAATCGGGTAAACTGATGTACACAGGCACACTGTATTTCCGGGAGTTCGGCCCTGCATGTAACAATGGCGTATGGGATATTACTGGGAGTTATTCGTGTTGTAATTTGTTACTGCAAACCTAACCTAACGACACTGATGTCTGATGGCTTCAGCGTGCATAGACGCTTTCAGACAATCGGCCCAGTAAATCCTAAAACATTCAGTGGAACCGTAGGACCCCGAAGTTGTGTAAAGTTGTAAGTAAATTTTATTAATATGAAAGCAAATCTCATATGAAAATTACAAATCCGAATTTTTTTTCAATACACAATTTCAATAAACGCGACTGACCACCTTCCAGGGGCTGTAAAGAATATTCAAGACTTCGTAGTTTTGTAGTGGGCGATATGTGGGTGGCATGCCTTATGTAGAACTCAGTTTGACTGATAATGAACCACAGCAGCCTTTTTTTAATTTGGTAGCGAGGGACAGATCATAAACATGTCTAACATATCTACAAGTTCTGTAGAGAACACTTTTTACGGCTTAAGAATTAGAAAGAAGCAGATGGTGTGATTTTTTGAGGTTATATAAGATGAATTTTACGAAAACAAAACCTTCAGTAAATAATAATAATAATAATAATAATAATAATAACATACTTTAATTACAGGCAAAAAATTGCCGCGATCATAAATAACCGTTATGACCAAGTGCGAAAGGGTCTAGCGCGCTGTTGGTAATCTAACTGTAATGCTAGTGTGGAATTGTCGTATATATTATCTAAACAAGACATCAACAACATGTAATTTGAAAAGACTGGAAGTCTGAAATGGGAAACTGCAGATTAAACGTCCAACCCGGAACTGCTTGTTAAAAGCAGGGCTACCTACAGCTGCTGTATAAATGAAGTTCTTATGCGAGATATAGGCCTACCTACGATTATCACTCCCCCCCGCCCCCCCCCCCCCCACCTCCAATTAAAATCGCCGGACTGTGAGAAAGACTGCAAACTTACGTCTACGTGAAGCGTTAAGTTCCGCGACGGCAGTAAATCTCAGTGAGAAATGTTTAAGCACATGTGCATATTCGCGTTACTGTCACGTCTGGGAATGGAAGGTGAGATAACTGGCTCAGGATTGAGTCCTGTGGCGGTATTTATTATTAACTAGCTACATGGAGCAGATTCCTTCTCGAAAACCATTAGTGTCTCAGCTACACAGGAAATTCTACGCATTTTATGGAACCCGAAATTTCATTATCGTATTCACACACACAAGACACAGTCAATTACCCCTATACGGAGCCAGTAGGTCCAATCCACCACATCCAACTTTATTTATTTAAGATCCACCGTAATATTATTCTCTCGTCTGTGCCTATGTCTTCCAGGTTAGGCTCTTTTCTTCAGATTTTCCTACAAAAATTCTGTATGCATTTCTGTACTCGTCCATACGCGCCACTTGTCCCGCTTATCTCATCCTCCTTAATTTGATCACCCTCATAATATGTGGTGAGGATTACAAATCATGAATCTTCTCATTACGCAACGTTTTCCAGTGCACCCTTACTTCCTCTTCTCAGCAGAAACTCAGATACCTTCTCAGCAGAAACTCAGATACCTTCTCAGCACCATGTTCTCAGACACTCTCAACCTATAATTGGCCTACGATGCTTGTCACCCCAATGTGCTTCTGTCATAATATTTTACAGCAAACCTCCTTCCTTCCTATGGCACATCAGCCCCTACTGGCCCAGAGCCTCCTCATTGTTGAAGCTTTACGATCATACTCAGACACACCACATTGGGTAGGACTCGTCTGGATGGGTGATCAGCCCGACGCAGAGACCTCTACCTGACAACACACAACACTCACGAGAGACGAACATCCAATTTTTACATTTTACATATTGTTTATATACGAAGCCTGATGATTATCCGTATATAAGGCCGAAATATGTAGCTTAACAGTTTAAAATAAAATAAGATTTGTGTTTAGACTGAACCTGTGTTCGTAACCAACGAATATGATTTCCAATAATGTGACATCACGTTTCTTGCCCATATAAAGAACAGCAACGGTAGAAGTTCCGTATATTTTAATCTATATATTCTTACATAGTAAAGTGGAAGATAAAAATTTATTGACTGAATGGTAGCAGACACTACCAGTCGTGCTGAAAATGCTGCAGTTCTTATGAACTAATGGGTTAAAAACAAGAATGTGTTAAATAATGTAGCAGGAAAAATCTGGGGTCGAGTCTGTATAGACTTATGCCGGTACCACCCCTCAGTGAGTGCTTGGCATGTAACGGGACAGTAAGCAGAACAGTAAATAATTGTTCTGGATAAGACTGAATGAGTAGTATAAAATTCTAAACTTCAGTATGCACATTTTATAAATACAAATTATGATACGAATATGGAGCCCAGTCAAGCCTTAATTAAAAATGTGACGTATTGAGAGATATACGGAGTGGTGCAGAAATGGATCTTATTTGTACTTGACACTTGTCTGCAGTGCCAAGCGACTTTAGCGCCACTCTGTATATTTAGCAGAAAATAAATAATGTTCTTACCTTTTCTAGTTCTCCGTGCATTTTGTCCAAGATTGTAGACTGATTCTGCATCTGAGGTAGTTTTCAAAAATTTCCTCCTCGTACGTGCCGCATTCTTTACCGCTCTCTAAGAATCAATGTCAGGACGCCATCTGTTGGACAAGAATTGTACTTCATTAACACAGGCTTGGAGCACAACTCAGCAGATTGCGTGGTGGCGCCGTCATGATGCAACCAAACTAACAGAGGTGTAGGGTGGGCTGCATAAACTGTACTCTGCAGGCGTTTTAAAAGGCCGGAACAAGTTTGTAGCTGCACATACTGTTCTGAGTGCAGTAGGTCAATCAAACAGGAACAAATGCGGATGCTGGCCAGTTATGACACGTCATGGTCAGACAATGTGTAACCTTGTTCTGTTTATTCAATAAAGAAACTTCTGCAGAACTCGCGCCAGTTCCTGAAGAATTACAAAGGCGGTAGACAGTAAAAAATAAATGCCCAAAAGACTGGCTAAGAAGAAGCAAAATTGTCCGTTTGAAACCAAGTGGTAATTATATGTACCACCTGTTATAAATTGAGAAATCCTTAATTTTGCCAAACAATAAATGTAGGTTACCTATAATTTTAACAACAGACAATTATTATCTCCATAAAGAGCACTGACCGATTGAAACTTGTACGGACGGACGTTATATTTTTGTCTTGCAGGACCGGATATTCACGCGTAATTGATATGTCAGTCTTCAACGGCAAACTCTGAAATTGATAAATCAGTTACAAACATTGCCGCCGTATTCCATACAGCTATTAAATAATCAATACCACTTAAAATTACAAATTTCGGATCCATACAAATAGCGCCTTCGGTAGGCCTCCCAAACCAAGAAAGCAATAAACTACGCAAAATTATAGCATAGAATGAACATCGCCTTACGTCACCGTATAAAGGCTCCTAAACGAACACAAACAGACAGAAGAAACGAAGTTTGTGACATCTGGTTTGAAAGTCTTCAAGGCCTAGACACATGTAACTTCCAAGACACGTACAGAATCACTAAACAGCTAACAAATCACTTTACCACAATTCCTCTCTTGGAGCTAAATGACAAATTTGCAGTTATGCAGCAAGAAAAGGTGAATTTATTCTCTAGCACCAAGCAGGACATTTCATAGCGAACACAGATGTAGGTCTCGACTCCTCTGAAGCCATGGCGACTCCAAAGTTGTCCAGAACAAAGTGCCGCAAATTATTATCAAACTCCCAGTGACAAGGTCAATTGAGACCTCACACTTGAAAATTCAAACGGAAAACGTCAATTGTCTTGTCTGTGTGCTGGACCGTAAACTGTACTTTAAAAATCAGTTATAAGAGTATGATCCGATAAGAAAATTAGATACGTTGCGTCCTATTTATGACAAACGAAATGATCCACGCCCTGCTGGCAGAGTGGCCCGCTTGTAAGGCATAGCGCTGTAGCTCGAAACAAATAGTATCCCACATAACAATGACAATCATTCTGGGATTGCTTGACCCTTAAAGATGGAATCGATAGGTTGTTCCGAAACGTCGGTAACTATCACTCTACGCTGCATGACATCCCAGAACAGCGAAGATCTCAATGACAAACTGAACAAATCATACAAAGCCCTGTGTAAGTAATGCTTCTCATTTGAGGCGGCTAATCAACAGACGGCATTTCGGAGTAGCCATTTCGTAGGCAGCTTCAAGCTAATCCATGGGCTAGAACGAACGCAGAAACCATGTTGTGCCCTGACGTGTGGACGTGTGTGTGTTGTTGTAACACAACTGTTCAGTACAGCAATACAGGAACTCGGGTACTAAACGTCTGAAACCACTGAAAGGTACAAAATCAAATATTACAGCACCATCTACACTGCGATAAATTTAATCTGGATATTCACACTGGCATGTCCGCAATTGACATAATCACAACCTCACATAACAGCATATCCAAAACAGGCATAAAAATCTCAAAAAGGGCCATGCCCGTGAGCGGCACCATAACAACCTCAAATACAGGCATGTCCGAAAGGGGCATCATAACAATCTCACACACTGGTGGTTTGGATATACTTACATTGATGCAGCAACAGAAGAAAAAACCACCATACTTCATTATTGTTACTTCTTGCCCATACCAACTACTGTACATAAATTTAAGTCATCAGTTGACAGATACGACGTATATTGCATCGATTTTTTAACCGCATAAAACTTAAGGTACATCCTCCTGAAGATACCGTGGATTGAAACGTGTCGAGGGTGTAATGTAATTCATCCGTATATTTTAAGAGATAAGTGTTCTGATGGTTATTGTCTTCATTTATTGAGTATAATGATAAAAAATAAAGTTGCAAATCAAAGGTATTTCCACATTAATGTCTTTTTCACAGTACCAGAGGACTGCTGAGTGGTCATGGCTACAGCATTACCTTACATCGACCGATCTGTGCCACACGGCACATCATGCCGTGATAACTGAGACAACATCCGGATAATCGAGTGTTGACTCCGTACGGATGACACAGCAGACACAAAACCGCTGCACTGCATTTAGGCCCCACAAATACTTCACGCTTTCCAAAATGCTTTTAAATATTTACCTTTAGAACACAATTTTACCGCACAAGTTTGATTAACTGGTACATCTCTTGAATTTTATGCAGGATGTGCCCAGTTAAAATCTTGGCCGGAGTGACAAACCTAACTGACGTTTTCGTGAGTTGTCTCAGTATCTCCCGACAAACGCGGCTATACATGATGGCCTGACGGTGGAGTTACTGGCTGCGTCGTTGCCTAAGTTACAGACAGAAACAATTCTGCCCACTTTCGCAGATTCTCTGTAACGGTAAATAAGGTAGGGTGTTCACACATTGAACAGGCATAAACCAATAAACATGCCAGAAATTGCTCGTGCGTCTCTAACTTATTCATAAACACGTGGTACAGATTGCAACCAACAACATTGTCCGTACGATCATTAACCCTTTAAAGACGAAGCGTATCTGTTTTATATAAGGACTCAGTGCGTACCGCGCTGTAAACACTCTCCACTTCGGTTATAAAAACCAGTCTCTTAATGTTTTATAAGGCAAAAGTTGCTGTTTGTTCTGAGACCCGTACAAAACACATAAACGCAATGTGGGCACCACGTAGAATTTTTTAATGTTAAACCTGGCGGTACGTAAAGTTACCGCTAGGCTTTAAAAGGTTAAAGAGCAATGTGACAGGAAGTGAAGGCACCAGCCATCTCCTGCGGTACTCTAGCATTCCAAAAACAACAACCTCACTTTCGATTCTTCTCTCCCTGATTGCTAACGAACATAATTAAGGCTGTGCAGATTCATCGCTGTGTTTCAGTTTACTGCATGTTTCATTTATGATGACGTTGGTATTTTTTAATTCCATCCGTAAAACATGTTAAAAATTGGGGATGAGGCGGTCGGGGCCAATTTACGTGTACCATACAGGCACTTGTTTGCAGAGACTGAGGAAGGCATGAAGCTACCCAGGTAACTTGGTCTTCTGGCGGACATTCCGATATTCGAACCAAGACTCTCCCTCATATAAACCCCTAACATCGTTGAACCAACTCACTGGGTCCTACCATAAATTAAGGAGGAACAAGCAGATATATTTATTTATTTATATGTACATACAAGCAATTTATACGTCTGCATGTTTCGTGGAACTATCACTTTCATTCTCACAATTTGCTTGTGTCTATTCCAGTCATAAAAATGTAATGCTTTTGACTGTTCGTATTCCAAATATCATTAATTTTCATAAAACCCCGTCAAGTATATTCGAGGTTAAATGTGGGCAAATAGGAAAATGGACAGACAGGCACCTGTCCGTTTTGAATCTATTTTAATTGCATTCAGTTAAAAAGAATCATAGCATTCTGAAGAGGAAGAAATATTCCGATGCACGTGGAGGATGTTTTAAAAGTCCGGACAAGAAAAGAGTCAACTGTAGTACTAGGTCTCTGACTTCCACATCGTGATTTATTTATTAAAGATTTATCTTAGGAGTACAGACGTTCACAGGAAGCTTCTGATGAAACTGGAGCAGAAAAAGCGAAAAGAGAAACACGTGAAAAATCGGAATGCTACAGACACAAGAAAGGAGCCTGGACAACCTGCCCGCTCTATCACACAGTGAAGAATCGATTGGTCACCAATTCGAGAAAGTACGGATTCTGAAAGTGACAGAGCCAAGTGCACTGTAGGAAAACGAATCTAATTGATCATATACGTCGTGGTGGTTGCAACAAGTACCGCCATATTTAATCCTGTAAATTCTGCACTTCGCTCACACGGTCTGTATGTTTCTTACAATAAACAGGCACTATTTCCGCACACAGAACTGGCTGAATAATCTTTCTAATGCAAGCACAATGTGTTCTCTGAGAGGTACGAAACAAATCTTTGTACAATATTTAATGGGGATTCATCTTAGTCTTCAGAGGTTTCAATAATGCCGTATCATGCACCAAAATAAAGCGACACTGAGCCTGGGTCTATAGGCTATGCACTTAAACCCACTGCGTGCACGTGCAATGAAACCTGATAATGCAATCTTGAGGGATCTCAATATTTTTCTGTTTGGGAGACTTTTTAAAAGAGATACTCATATTTTCTCTTTGCTTAAACATGAAGTGGTACCCGCCCAAATTACTCACTATCATTTTCGATCACAATGTAAATGCGGTCTATAATTTGCACTGTTTTCTACCACTTGAAATTTCGGTCGTGGGATTGAACCCCTTAAGGGGCACGGAGGGATGTCTGGGTTCATTCGGTATTTTCTTTTCCTCTGCTGACTGAGGCCTTGCGACGGACTGAACCCTTGTCGGAGGAGTCCTAGGAAATATCATCAGACAATATTCGTAAGGTCTCGAAACTGAACGCCTTGGGCCACATTAGCCTGGAGCACCTTTCTTACAGCTTTGTCAGACATTCATCATACACGTGTACATACGCAGAGTACAGCACAGAATGCGTTGTTTCAAGTATGGGGCATACAAATCCTTTCTTTCTTTCTTTCTTTCTTTCTTTCTTTCTTTCTTTCTTTCTTTCTTTCTTTCTTTCTTTCTTTCTTTCTTGCTTTCTTTCTTTCTTTCTTTCTTTCTTTCTTGCTTTCTTTCTTTCTTTATTTATTTCTTGCTTTCTTTCTTTCTTTCTTTCTTTCTTTCTTTCTTTCTTTCTTTCTTTCTTTCTTTCTTTCTTTCTTTCAACTGCAGTCACTGGAGTATGCTGCACATAATTCTCTGATTATCAGACTTAATTCTTTGGATGCCTGTGACAGACTTACTCTTTCCAAACTAAATTCCAGGAATCACAGTTTAGAATTGGATGACACAAGTACATGTAAAATTATTTACGCGCACACGACGAAGGCATATGCAGGAGTGGAGATACAGCTCCAGTTTATGTTAACCTCGGCAGTAGGTAACGAGTTAGTGGTGAGCTTCACGTTACAGCAGCTTTACCCCCAGGAAAGAAGCCTTCTGTACCCACTGCATAGGAGACCACGTAAGCACCAGATCCGTTCTAGATGTTTCGGAGACGAGATGAATCACTTCTCCCTGCCAGGAGACGAAGAAAGCTACTTTTGAGGTATTATCATTCTCCCATTTTCGCATTGAACAGTTCCTGTTTGTTACAGAAAATTTAATTTGGTCTTCATTTCATATTCTCATCAGCAGAGCATTTCTCCTATAAAGCCCTATTTCCCTTTCAACCAGGTTTCCATTTCAGAGAGACATTTTCATATTTATCTTTATGTGATATTTTGCGACGTCTAAGGTTACCGTATCAGTGCCCATTTATTTCAAGCACCGCAAAATGGTAGAAGAGCTATTTTATTTTCAATGTTATCATGAAACAGTTAGAAGCGGTACACACGCCTACATCTTCTGTGTTACGCTGGAGCTGGAGTCAAAGTGTAGCGAACAGATTATGGCATGCATAATACCTGTAATAGAGGTGCAGACTGAACCGGTTCAACGCTCTTCTGAAAACCAAAGTCGAGGGTTTCTTGTAACAGAGAAACTTGAAACTGCTTTATTTGCTTAAGGAGACATCTGATTTTCCTCCTTTTATTGTTCTTCAAATTTCCACGTTATCCTTCAAAATCTAACAGTCCTTCAACCGGTAAACTTCCGGCACTTCATGGAACAGATCGGTTTATTAACACTTTCGTAAAAACCCCTCAGCAGAATCTCACATGAGCCACGTAATTGCTGTCCACAAGCCGACATCCTGTTTCCGCAGAATCCATCTTAACATTGTCCTCTCCTATCGACAAATGCCTCCGCGACACAAATAGCCCTTTCCTTCATATTTTCAGAGCAGAATTCTCTGTGCAGCTCTTACCTCTAACATGCTTGTTGCATGCCATAAAGCTTCAAACACGGAACGCGAAATATTAACATTCGTTTCTATACACCTCCTGTGAACTAAACTACGGTATTTGAATACTTAAATTCTCACATTTGATAATTTTATTATCCGATACAATTTATAATTTTTAAAATTTATTTACATACTTTTCCTTAAGTGTACAACAGTGTAATTTCTGCCGATATACAAGCTTAGAGACTAAGTTGACTCCAGAGATGAGTCTTCTAACTTGCATTCGAGAGGTGTTCGTTTCGAAACTCGGACAGGACACAGACCGTCCACACGGAGACTTCATCTGCTTCCTCAGCCCTTCAAGACAAATGCCTGGACAGTTCCTCATATCACGCCACGAATTTTTCCTTCCACATATTTCCTATTCATTATTCACTACCAACTCATCATTCAATACAAAATAATCAAGAGTTTATTGAAAAAAATGTTGAACCAACTACACACAAGCAAATCGTTGAGATCTTCGCTCTTCTGGGATGTTAGGCAGCGTAGATTGGTAGTTACAGACATTTCAGGAAAACCTATCGATCTCACCTTCAAGGGTCAAGCAGTCGGTAACTATCAATCTATGCTGAGTAACATACCAGAAGAGCGAAGATCTCATTTATACCGCGGCGTAAGCCTGAGACCACGCAAAGTAAAACTTTTCATTAATAAAAATAGTATTTGATACTGCGTCATTAAATAACGAAGCCCTAAGCATAAGATTGCTTATTTTTACGGAGTACGCCGCTTTTCACATGCATGTAGCAGTCTATCCAGCGCATCCCTGACAACTTGTCTTCAGTCACAACCTGGAGACAATCCTGTCATGGCTGCAGCGACGCCCACAGGATTATGACGTGATGTCACTTGCCATGCAATGTGTTAGTGAATATTTAACGAGCTATCTAGACGCGAGATACGTGAGGGTATTTTCAGTATCTGGTACATACCTCTTGGTCAGTAGTGGCTCAGTCATACCGTTACACCGAAGAGTGTAAAAGCGATAACTCTTGTAGAAGAAAGGAGAATTAGGTAAAAAGGTAAATAACGCGTGTTAAAATAAAATAGAGGAAAGAAATTTAAGTAGAGGGCCACAGAAGGGAGAAGACAAGTTGATAATAAAGAATTATTGAAAAAGAAGAATTACGGGCAGCAGAGAGTAGAAAATATGATAAGAGATGAGAAGGGAAGAGAGGAAAAGGTAAATTAGAAAATAAGATAAAAACAAGTAGAGATTAGATGCGATTTGCGAGAAGGGAAGAAAGAAGGTGAGAGAAAAGTAAATGAAAATTAGGACCAGAGAAAAGACAAAACGTGAAAAGAGAATACAAAATATGAGAAGAGATTACACTGTACCAGTAGGGAAAAGAAGCAATAAAGGGGGGTCAGAAAAGGGGGGGGGGGGCGAATTGAGAGCTCGGTACAGTTAAGTAATTCTTTGGCATAAAGCACCAATGAGAAAACAGAAAAGTAACTTCCACCGAAATACAAGAGGCAGATATTAACTGAAACGCAACAATTACGCGCATTATATCCGCCACAGAAATCGTTCCATGTAAACTACATAAGAGTCGGCCCATAATACGGGTATAATGCGCATTAAAACATATGCATATACGTACATTGCCACGGGAAAGTGAGTTCTTATACACACGTACTAACGTCGTATATTCTAAGCCATTCTCTGCGGTAACATTCCTGACTTCATAAATATCCGTCGGAGGTAACGACTAAATTCAGAGCTTGTAAAACTTCATTATTTTATGACTTAGAAATGCCCTTAAGAACTTGATTCTTACCTCACCCACCATCTAAGGATATATTCTACGTTCCGAAACGTAAACACTTTTAGAAAACTAGTGCAATATCAAGAATTGATAACATGGAGTATAGGATTAGGATCCAAAAATGTGTATGCACACTCATTAGAACTTTATCCGCAAGCCAACTGTTGTTCTTTTAAAAAATAACTTCTGTTTTCAGAGCGAATAAGTTTTCTGCCGCATTTCGGTTCGAAATGTGCAGTACACTTGAACTCTTTCGTCACTCCTCTAAACCTGTCGTGAAGTATCAACAAATACCATTAACTGTTACCCCTGTAACATAAAACCGGCGATATTATCGACAGATACCCTTACCGTTCACATCAACCGCGGTCTATCCAGCGACGCGTGACACTCCTCCAATGACTTTATGCGCACAAGTCAAGGTTTCGTGGTTTGGGTAATATTTACTGTGACGTCTTAGTGAAAAGTCATGAGCAATTTCGTTCCTAAATGACTCATTTAATTGCTTAAGAGTATTACGGAACTGGCTGGGTGTCGTTTCTTATGAGCTGTTTACAGCAAGCGCACAAGATAAAGTACGGAATTAATGTTATGTTCGCCTGTTTTTATGTTTCAGCTTCTAAAATATTTGATGGATTTATATGAAGTCTTCCAGTGCGGATCTCCTAATTTCCATATCGAACTTTTCACTTCTGTTCATTTTTGTTAAATATACTCACTATAACTATTTTACATGAAGTTTTAATTTAATCGATGATCTTCTAAAGGCGCTCATAGACTTTTTATAATCTCAAATAGATCTACAAATTTTATTTAAAATATTTCGCTAAGCAATCAGTGTTTAAAATAGGGGTCCACAAATTTTCTGAAAATCCATGAACCTCCTCAAAATTCCAGACGCCAGAAGGGTAATACTGAAGGACGTTCCATACTAAGGACCCACAAATATTAGGCCTCATCGTACAAAATTTAGTCGAACCGTCGCCCGGGATTTGTGTACCCCTGATTTACAAAATACGTTTCTGTACCTGTAAAAGTTCACCTTATAACCTGCCATAAAGGCACAGAAGTGGAGGAGAGGTGTAGCTCTACTCTTTCTTTAACCTCGGCGCTACATGGGGATGGGTGGTTAACGCTACGTTCCGGCCGCTTTACCCCCGGGAATAACCGAATACCCACTTTTAAAAATATGTCATTCCATTCCTAAAATACAATTGAAAAATAAGAATTGTGAAAATTAAGATGACCTAAAGGGTCGACACATGTTGTTCTGCAAATAAATGCAATGTAATTCTGTTTAGGTGGATTTTATCTTGATTCGGGTAACCATTCTTTTTGTACCATTTACCTAACATAAAGTTACATTAAATTTCATGCGTTTTTATTTCTGTTGGGTAAAACATGTAGTTACAATATTGACTAATACTGGATATAAATCTATTGTGAGACGACACTGATCATTAATGTTGGGGTAGTCATGTATTCAATGTAACTTGTACAGGGTTCAGTTAACTTCTTGTTCCTTTCCCAAAGCCTCTCAATCTATAGATTCTCTCATACATGGTGAGATCAGCTTACATACCCGTGTACAAAAACTGAAATTACAGTCACACAAACACTTTAACCTTTCAAAACTTAGCGGTAACTTTACATACCACCAGGTTTAACAATTAACAATTCTACGTGGTGCCCACATTGCGTTTATGTGTTTTGTACGGATCTCAGAACAAACAGCAACTTTTGTCTTATAGAACTTTAAGAAATTGGTTTTTATAACCGAAGTGGAGAGTGTTTACAGCGCGGTACGCACTGAGTCCTTATATAAAACAGATACGCTTCGTCTTTAAAAGGGTAATACACGTACAGGGCTTCATACACGACAGGGAAAGACATAAAGTCGTGAATTGCCTGGCAGTAATAATGCCCAGAATATAAAATATTCACAGGTTTGTATTTTTTCTGTTGGCTCCCATATATACTTCTGGTAACACATTGTTTAATGACCTGTATCTGGCTAGATTTATCTTGCGGCTGTGACAATACCTGTCCTTCGAATGGGCCTGCAATTGTCAATATTTTGTGAAAACACCCGGAAAGTTTGCGACACAGAACTTCAAAACGAATGAAACACCGCTTGGACGATCTCTAGTCCATATCTTGACAGGGGCAAAACGTCCAGACAGACACAGGTGCTCACCCTGACTCGTATTCAGTGGATACGTTGCTTTCCTCAGGGGTAAAGAGCCCCGGGCCTAAAGTTGACCAGTCTCGTCTATCTAGGTTAAGAATGAGTGGAGCTGTACTTCTACTCCGGTGATATGCCTTCAGGGACAACTTCGCCTTTGTTTACCTTAGCGGAACACATCTTTTGAAGGATACATAGGGACATGCAATGTCGCTTTACCACCCCCCTACACGAACACTGTTTCAAGTAAGCGGATGAGTGAGAAGGCGAAAGGTCACATGGGTCGGATATCTACCTGCGGTCTACTGTACACTCATATCCCGCTGACTGTGGCGACCACCAGGACTCAACATCAACGACAAAGTCTGCATATTAGGATGGCGCTTAATGAAATAGAGCTAAAGACGTGGCAGAAATTTAAGGTTCACTAAAACAAGAATGTACAAATTTTCCAAAAAATCTATGAGCCACTTCAAAATTCTAGACTCCAGAAGGGTACCATGAAACAAGTTCCATGCTGAGGACCCACAAATATTAGGTGCCACCGTAGAGAATTTAGTCGCCACAACGAAATAACGATTCTTATTTGTACACCCCTTAACTAACGTATTCTTTGATGATAATAGGATCGCTGCGGAGTAAAATAATCTGCCAGTTCGTAGACCTTTGCTTCTAATGTCATGAAGTGGTCCCTCAGAAAAATTTTAAGCCGATTTTTGTCAATTTCTTGAAACCTGATACAGTAGAACCCGGTTATAACGACATCGGTTTATACGACACCTCGCCTATAGTGTCATACAGTCTGTGGTACCAGTTAATTCTTCACTGTTAACCATTATATTATTCTCCTCGGTTATAAAAACATTCGTTTATAATGACACAACATTTTGTGTCCCTTCCACGACGTTATAAACGAGTTCGCCTGTATTCTATATTGAAGTGTTAGATATGTATTTAAAAAATAGGTAAAAAACTTCCTGCCTTTAATAGAGCTCGAAAATTCTTCACCGCCTACACAACAGCCGGTTACTGGGCTCCATTATGAAGCAGGTGCCCCGTCCACCTGACTCCCTGAGGCCCAATTTGTTTAAGACCCTTTAGTCCTACCTGCCTTTCATTCTGGTTGTATCACCAGTATTTGTATGCAGTTCCCATCATCCCTAAGCGCGCTACTTGCATTTGTGTAGTGCAGGAGTTAGCTAAGATGTCCAGGTATGGCCATGAATGACCGCGACGCCGCAAGCCGTTCATGTCGGAATGCAAACGCGCCTTATGCGTGAATGGCTTGGCACTGAAACCCTGGCCTCAAATGTCCTCGGAAACACCGACAGCCGATTGCTGGTACGCCGGCAGCAGTAAAACCGAGCGAGATGCGTAGTTCCAAGAAACCGACAGGACGTTTTACTGCATGTGTGTGATCACACACGCACAGTGGGGGGAACTGAGGTGTAACGGGAAAAATTTTCTTCCTTCACTCATTTTGAGGACAGTAAATCGTCAGTCTCATACATATCCGTAGTTTCGAATCCTCGATAAATTAATCACTGCTCGAGGTCTCCGTTCCTCTGGGATATGGCGCTGCGTCCCTGTGTAACTGGTGCCGACGTTTCGAAAAAACGTAGTGTGGTCTCATCTTCAAGGACCAAAAAGTCATTATTTTTGGACTTTTCGAGACTTGAAAATGAGACTACTGCCGAAACGTCAGTAACCAGTCACCCGGTTACGCGGCGCCTCAAACCAGGAGAACAAAAAGCTCGTAAACAACAACGAAAGCCACGTATCAAAGTGGTGCGTCATGGTGCACGAGACTTCTACGTAACGTACAAGGTTTCTGCATAATGATTATCTCTTCTTCTCCAGACAAGAAAGAAACAATTTAGATTACAACGTCTACGAAGGAATGCTCTACAGCGCCAACTTTGTTTTAACTTTCTGTCCACATCTCCCCTCTCAGCAACGGTAAAAGAAACAGTTCGCCCTAGAACAGGCCACGAAGGCCCAGAAAGGGAGTACAGGTGTAGCTCTATTCTTTCTTTAACCTCGGCGCATAGTACATCAATATAATTTAACAAATTCAGCTTCTATGTCAGAGACCCGCTTTAAAAAGAGCAGGAAACCCTCTTCAATAATCGCAAGATGTATGCTTAACTTCTTTGTGATTTTTTTTGTCCAAATTTAGAGAAGGATCAGTCAGAAAATAAATTTAGAGTGCACATCTTCTGGGTTATTTATTTTCGGTTCCAATAACAATTGTTCAGATTTATCAGTACTGGTGTACTGCCAATTTTCTACATATTCCCCTCCGAAAATTAACAATTTATCACAACGTGTGAACGAGGTTTTCCATTCCCCACTGTTATCAGTCCATGTCCCGCGTTATCAGCCATCGTCTCTCAGATGTCTACACTTGGCAATGATCTGCAAAACTGTGGCGCCAAGATCCTACTTCTTCGCTGGAAACAGATGATAATCGCTCGATGACAAACGACCATCCTATAAACACGATCACTGTAGATCACTGTACCCTTCTTTTCGAAATTATATGCTATTTAAAATTATATTCTGACGGGTATTCGTGTAGGATAATTTCTGGGTTTGACTTTGAACATAATTTTGTATGCAGATTATATCAATTAAGCTTATGCTGGTCGTTTCTTTATCTAATGTAACAACACAGTTAAGCACACAGACATAACACTGTCTTAGGTACAGGATCGCATCAAGACATGTGGATTCCCCGGGCAGGTTAATAATTCAGCGTCCCGGGCAAGGTAATCATTTGGCCCCTCTCAAAATCGGTATAGTTTAAATCTTTTCGGCCTAGGACAGAGCTGGCACAAATTTGGGGGCGCGTGCCCAAATTGTTTATAATGTTCAGAGAAATTTTTCCCTATGTGGAAGCCTGAATTTACTACCACCATATTTCCCAAATATTCCAGTAAAGTCGTAGCGCCCTTTATACGTTGGCGCCCCGGGCATCTGCCCTGCTGGCCCACCCCTTAGTTCCGCCCTGATTGTATACAGTGGAGAGGCATTCTTTGCCGGAAACAGAGCACCAGTACAAAGAACGCTCCCGCCATTTTACACCGAAACCGCGCTTTCTGCTATCAACAAAACCACCGCTCTACCAAGCCCCTGCAAACAAATGGTGTAGAATTCTTTAACATGTACGTGTCTAACGTTTCCCATATAGACCCGCTTGACCTACAAAGAGCTGGAAGTTCTGTAAGTTATTCACGTTTGAAGATTCCGTTCTTCTGGGATATGGCGGTGCGTTGAGTCTGATACACACGTTTCAGAGCTATGTCGAAGGGACTTCAAGGTCGATAGGTCCTAAAAGAATGCTTTCTAGAACGCGTCATCTAGGTTTATCAACCCTGAAGAAGAAGGAAGAGAATAATAATAATAATAATAATAATAAGAAGAAGAAGAAGAAGAAGAAGAGACTCTTAAGCTACGCCGCTTTTGGAAACATAAAAAACGCATTATTTATGGCTTTTAAAATCGTTTCCAAATGATAAAAGTTTTTGACCAATAATAACGACTTCTGTAAATAAATATTAAGCGTTTCTTAGAAAAAAATTACTTCAAGGGATGATCAGGCTTTGGTTCAAGAACTGCGATATTGTGTTAATTCTGAAATTTAACAAAGCAGACACAGGCTCTAGTGAACATGAGGACTTAAGCTGTTAGGCAAAATTCTTCCTGTAATAACCGAAGAGGTCTGAACATAAGTAACTGCTCAGATTCAATTTCGAATTTCGTAAGGTTTCGTGAGCATATTTGCTGAACAGGCAATTATGAGGGGATTCTACGGGCCTTCAATTCGATTCTCGACCGAGGTACTGACAGACCTCTGGGTTTCGTGTTCTTCCTCGGTCCCTCCAAGCCAGAAGCAATAGTTTAAATTAGGACAGGACCACTTGCTTTCGAGTTCATTACATAATCACTAGAACCTATTTGCTCTGAGTTCCAGACAGCATCGTTAAATAAGCTACAAACAGACACACGAGAAATTCAGATATAAAGCACACACTAAATCTAGAAAATTAAGTCGATACCAAATTTTCAGGTAGACTTCTGGTCCCTTCGTTTGTCATTTATTATAAATTTGTTACCAGAAAGATGAACATAAATTTGCAAATTGAGGTGGTTGCTACACACGTCATGAAGGTGCATAGGGGAGTGCAGGAATAGTTTCACTTATTCTTAATTTTAGCACTAGAAGTAAGTGAGTGGTCAGATTCATACCCCAGTCGCTTTACTTCCGCAGAAAACAGTCACCGCCTACCACGGAATATGAAGCTGGCTGGGCCCACAGCCTGCCTGGACACTCTCAGCACTGCCGGGAATTGAACCATTATGTCGAGTACGCCACCCCGCTCACCACTAACCTGTCGATGTCAGACTATCATGGCAGTTCACTGGCCACTCTAATGCACACCCACTTCAGCAACACAGGTCACCAGCATCGCTGTACCCAACAGGCAAGCAACTTATAGATATAAAGCCATCCCTGTACAGGCCTTGACACGCCCTTTAGTTCACCAGGAATTTGAGGCGCCCAGGATTTGTAAACAATTGGCACATTAAGGTAGCAAGGTTTTCAGCCCTAGGCAGCGGCCACCTTTACCTCCCAGGAGATATCCCTGGTACTCATTTTTGTTAAAGGCTGAATCGATCCCAGGTCCATAGTGCGGCCGGAAGGATCATATCAATGAAAATCTCAATGACCCCATTGGGAATCGAACCTGCGACGTTTCGGCTTGTAGCGCAGTGCCTCAACAAACTGGGTAAGCAATCCATAGACTCTGTAAATGTCACGTAGCAGAGCCTAGAAGGTGACAGTCATGGAGGTGGCCAAGATCTCCTGTCTTAAGGAATCCTTCAGTCCTTTGCCCTTCTCAAAGAGACCACAACGTAACGTACCCCTGATCCAGTCTGCACCCTCATACATTATTTCTACTATGTCCACCTTAACATTATCCACATGTTTATGCCTGGGTCTTCAAAGTGGCCTCTCCCTTTCAAGTTAATCTACTATAATTCTGCTTACACAGAAAGACAGCTTTTATGGTTACAGTGACAAGTGAGAATCGAGCCCTCATTGCCCGAGCAACAGCTGGTGTTCTGCACACCTGGCTTCATTCTTTAGACTGGCGCCAGCGAAACTGTCATTAACAAAGAGAACTGAGAATAAAAACTGGCCGGTAATTTCAAGCAAGTCACCCTGCACGGTTTCCAGAAATGCACAAATGGTTGTAGCCATCAAATAATATCGCGTATTGGTCCCCTGGCAACCACTAGAAGAAGCATCCACACTACTTTGCTTGTAGTCGGCAGGTATAACGGTAATACAGAGAAAGTAGTGCCAAAGGAATAAATCTGGGTGTTGTCGGCTGGAATGTGTTCCTGCCCCAGTCGATCCATTCCACACACGGTCATTAAGTTCCGCTAAACATTCTTCCAAACAAAAAATGGCCACAAGAATGTGGCTGCGGTGTGGGTTTCCAGTATGAGGATCACGTGTTATGATTTCCTCAGATTAACTGCTATATACCTGCACGGAGCAGGGACCTTATTGGCAACTAAAAGTCGTGGTCTATTCAAGAAACCTGAAGGTTCAATTTTGTGTTTACAAGAGCCCGCCACTTGAACTTATTCTGAGCCAGAGGAAACAAGTCCGCACCTCCACACGCTATTACACTGCACTAACGCAACCTTGCTATTTCCTCCGGTTGGTCTATTCCTTTCAGATTTCCACAATCCATCCTACTTGTTCCTTAAGTCACTTCCCTCTCGACTTGATATCGGTAACTCTATTTGGCGAATGGTACAAATTACAGGGGCCGATGCCGGTGGCCGCGCGGTCAAAGGCGTGGATCTACGGCCGCTCGCTTGCTGAGGCTGCGGGTGCAAATCCCGCCGGAAGCATGGACGTCTGTTTCTTGTGAGTGTTGTGTGACGTCAGGCAGAGGTCTCTGCGATGGGCCCGTCACTAGTTAACAGGAGTCCTTCCGAGTGTCGTGTGTCTGAGTGTGATCGAAGAACTTCATAGAGGAGGCCTAAGCCCACTAGGGGCTGTCAAGCCATAAGAAAAAAATTATGGGGACTAGCAATGTCGTTTTTCCCATTTAAACGTAAATGTAATTTGTGAATCTATCGGAAGTCTTACAGTTAACCGTACAGGGACAGATACAAGTTACACGTCAACACTGTCGTTGTCATGTACCTGGCCAGCACATTAAGAAATCGTTGTACGCTAAACAGGGAGGACCGTTATACTACTCGTACGTGTTCCTAATTCTGTACTGGTTTAAATTAGTGTTATATTCGACATGCCTTCTCTATCCTACATCCCCTGATTTTATCACGCGAATAATATTTTATGAAGTGAAATGAAGTTCGTCAGTAGTTAATTTTCACCATCGCTCGGCTACTTCTTCTCTTTCATTAAAATATTTTTTCCCTCACTGTTTTCTCATAGATGAATACGCGTTCTTCCCTAAAAGTGAGACATCAAATTTCACACACATTCAAACAAAAGGTAAGAAGAGTTTCGTATCACTCCAGTAATAATGTATTCTCGGCGGTGCGACTGGGCTGCTAGTTGAAAAGTTTCAGCCTTGAAGTCGAGTAATGGCTCCATATTTATATGAACTAAAGGAATGAAAGTGGAAAACAAACGCATTCTTCCACTCAGACCAGAAAGTGACTACAACTTCCGTCAAAACACCAAAATTAGATCCCACTATAAATGAAAATAATTTATGCGCATGCGTAATTTTCAGGCTTTCGTCGCGGTGCAAATGAAAGCTGCGATGTTTTAGGATTTTACGCAGGGCAGAATGGTAGTTTCTTACCGACGTTTCGGAACAACCTATCGGTCCCATATTCAATGATCAAGCAGTATTCCTGGACTGCTATTATCGATTATAGGAAATTAAAAAGTAGGATAAAGGCGTTTCTTCCAAGTTTAGTCGGAATCCGTCAACTTGTTAAAATGTCCAAATATTCAAACACACAAGCATATCTACGATTGTGATCTCATACACCTTCTTCTTCCCCCTTTTAAGAAAATTAGGCTAAAAAAGGAAGAATAAAGTCATCAGTAGCGTAGACTTTAATGGCTCCTTCAGACGAAATTCGGACATTCAGATTTAACTCGTATGTCCTCTTGTAACACGTGTGCTTCCGCGTACGCAATTAGCATGCAGGCACAGTCGGCAGAAAAATTAAACTAACACAGTTAACAGTCCGTGTTCGGAAGTATACACTGCATGTCTTCACCGACGTTTCGCGGTCTTCCCATCAACCTATGAGGGTCTGCTTAGAGAGGCTCGTTACGAGTGATATAAAGCTCATTTCGTCACCACAAAAGAGTGACAATGCGCGTCATGTTATCTGAGCGTAATGTGAGATCATCTGTGTGTATATTACGTGATTACACAGAGTGTTACGTGCAAAAGTGATATAAGAAATTTATAGACTTTTAACACGTGACGTTAGCTACAGCTAATTTCGTTACATCAGACACTAAAACAGGTAACCTTCCATCCGGGAGGCCCCGCAAGGAGGACCCATGCATGTTTCTGGCGTGTGTGGAATGCAGATACAAGACTACGGTGCACGCGGTCTCTTGGCCTTTCGAAATAAGTAACGACCGGCGCAGATGGTTGCGTTTATCGTGATTCGCCTCAGTTTTCTCCCATTCGCGATACTGGAATGAAGGATTGTTCCACAATATGGGAAAACCGTTCAGCAGACCCAGACTAGACCCGCGATAGTGCAGTCAGTACCGCGAGTACGATACGAGCAGGACAGCCGACGGATCGTGGTTCGATTACAGGAACGGATAAGGTTTTTTACACTTTTCCAAAGAGTCCAGACGGACTGTGGGGCCCACCAAGCTGCGTATTCATGGCTAACGTGGCGCTATGCCGGGAGGAAATGCGATCGGGGCGAGAACTACTCACCACCATCTATTGCCTAGGTTAAGAATGAATGGAGCTATGCCTCCACTCCTTAGTGCTTCTTTATGACATGCACAAGAACTTTACGTTTGATTTTCTATTCATATTCCTTATCTTAAATAATTTAAAGCCTAGTGGTAAATATGCGTACCACTTCCTTTAACAATGAATAAACTTTGCCTTTTTTTTTCGCATAGATTCGTATAATTCTCATGATAGGCAGTGTCTGGTTCCCTAAATAACATTCACAGAAAAAGATGCAATAATGAGCTGTATGCGCTCTACGATGAGTTAGGCATAGTAAAAGTTACAAAATTAGGAAGATTGAGGTGGCTGGGACACCTCTTTAGAATGCAAGAACTGGATCCTTACAGAAAGCAAAATCTACATAAACGAGAAGGCAGTCGACGTGTGGAAAACCCAGACTGAGGTAGCTTGAATCAAATGAGGAAGATCCGAAGAACACGGGCGTAAGAAACTGGAGACTTGAGTCGCAGGATCAAGCACAGGGCAATTTTGGAAGAGGCTAAGGTCCGCTAAGTACTGTAGTGCCAGAAGAAAGAGAAGAAAAAGAAGAAGCACTACCGAGGGGCATTGTGATGGATACGGACTGTGTCCTCTGTGACGTAGGAAATGAAGTTTTATGTGTAATTTACAGAAACTTTAGTGGGCGACAAGGCCATACCATGGTTCAGGCGCTTAGCCGTGGGCCTTTCACTGCAGAGAAGCGGGTTCAATCCCAGGCCAGTCCATGTACCGTTTATGGTGGAAACATTGTAACTGAAAGAGGATTCTCTGCGAGCACTTCGGCTTTTTTTCCAAATCACTATCATTCCACCATTCCCAGATAATTATCTTCGTTTTAATACTACTGTTGTCGGAAGGACAAGCGAGCGAAACCTGGGAACTTTCAAAAGCATTGCTTTTTTTTATATCAGAGAGCAAGAGAATACTTCCAAATTTTGTGTTGGCCTTCAAAGGTGGGAAACAGTGTCTACCACAAAAGCGTCCACACTTTCGGTCAAGACGCCAAACCCATTAACCTAAGCCCGCAAGCACTGAAAATTGAAGGCAGTAATCATATTCCAGCTATGCAATTCATATGGAAAAATGATTTAACTTAGAAAGGGCACATCGAATTTCGCTTCGCGTAAGTCTGCGCCTGTAAATTTTTGTTCGGTTATTAAGTCTTAAAACGTCGTGTCTGGTGAGCTAGGAGTTAAATATCCGACATGAGTACCTGGCGCCTGGGATTCGACGCCATGTAGTCTGGTACAATCCACCTGTATTGATACCTGAAGCAGCAGTTTCCTCCGAAACATCGGCATGTACGTACCAGACTATACGGTGACAAACGCCTGGCCACAGTTATGTTCACGACCAACATGACAATCTCAAGGCCTCATCATACTCCTGCATTTCTCCCAGTTCTGTTGCAATGTCTGCGCCGTAGCATTTTAAAAATACGATAATGCTGGTACAAAGAGTATCCAGTGAATGTGAAGCCTCATCCCACACGACTGCAATACTCACAGTCAATGCCAAAAAATCTTAAATCCCGCATATGAAAATAAATATGACAGATGACAAGGGGTATGTCTCTAGGTTTACAGTTTGTCTTGCGAAGCTAACAACCTGTCAGAATAAGAAAAAAACATAAAGACATCAAATTACAAAATTAGGACCTATCAAGATTATTTGAAACGACACACGAAGCATGAAAAATTTGTTTTGTGGCCCAGAATAAGGCCAAACAAAGGCCGTGCGGTATGAGGCATGTTTGCTTGTATTCTTCCACCGCTCTAAAACTGGGACCGCATGTTCAAATCCTGCTATGGGTTGACAAATATATTTCCTTTCTTTCTGTATTTATGCTGTCCCTAGAAGCAAGGTATCGGCGCAGTTGGTTGAAGCACTGTGCTATTTTTCATTGACATAATCCCTCCGGCGCACTATGGCCCTGGGGTCCACTCAGCCTCTAACAGAAATGAGTATCAGGAATACTTCCTGTGGGGGTAAAGGCGGCCGGTGCGTAGAGCTGACAATCTTACCACCTTCGTGTGCCGATTATCTTGAAATCTGGGAGCCTGAACCTCCTGGAACCCTCAGGGCCTGTCCAGGCCTGCTTTACCTAGTAGCTAGCTAGCTGACACAGGTAGACAGACAGACAGACAGACAGACATAGATAGATAGACAGACAGACAGATAGATAGATAGATAGATAGATAGATAGATAGATAGACAGATAGATAGATAGATAGAGAGAGAGATAGATAGATAGATAGATAGACAGATAGATAGACAGACAGGCAGGCAGGCAGGCTGAGGATAACATTCAGTGGTCGGCTCTAAATGAATATGATAGTGAACCGTCTGGGAACCATCGGTAACCGTTCAATGAAATAACAAGATTAATCTTATTATCAGCTATCATTCTCATTGGAACAATCACAACTAATTGCCACAGCCTCAGTCACAGACAAGTTTTGTTCATATGGTCTACAGCTACGGTCACGCTAGGTATTGGGATGCTAATGGTTATCGTTTGACATCTGTTTGTTCATTCTTCGATTCACAGTCTGAAACATGGAACGCCCAGAACACTTCATTGAAGGACACTTGTAGCACCGTCAAAAGTTGTTAACACAACCTGAATGGACAATGGGAGCATGAAGGATCAGCTACATTACCTTAGAAACTCCTTAAAGAGGAGTTTTCCTTGAGAAACTGATGGTCTCTCAGCTGGTCATAAAATTTTCAACCTTATGTGGGATCCGAATATTCCATGCCAAGATCAAAACAGCAGGCCAATGGACTGCGTCTTCAGTCAGGTACATCCAGTTCACGGCCCCAAACCCTATTTCTTTACAATACATTTTAATATTATCCTCTTACACGTTTCTAGTCTCCAAAACATTTTTTATTCCTTGCTGGTTTTCAAAGTAAAATTCTGTATGCATTTCTCATCTCTCTGAGGCACGTAACCTGCCCTTTAATCCCATTCTCCTTGACTTAATCATCTTAGTCATATTCACTGGACAGTCTAAATTACGAAACTCATAATTACTCAGTTTTCTTTAACCTACTGTTACTTCCTGTCTCGTAGATCAAAGCACACTAACTTGTCATTCACCCTGTGGGAACCGTCCGTAATCTCAGAACACGAATGTCCCAAATTATATGTCAAGATTACTGTCACGTTGTGCTCATGATTCTGCCTTGTGTCTTCTAAGCTCTCGAGTCTTGGAGGAGCAGCGTTTGGAGTCAACGTCACCTGCGTTCCAGACTACACGGTGGTGCCAAGAGGTGTGCCACCGTCACGATGTAGGACTCAGGCACGATTTAAATGAACAGTACAAATAGAAGGTAAGGCTCAGTGCTGTGTGGGTCGTTATTAACATGGTAAAGGTTCACACTGGAACGCAGTGCGTGCAGTTAATTACATTATACGACATAAATTCCCTTAGAAACCTGCAAAGACAATGACGCAAAGAAATTATAATGCCACGTCTCATAACCCAAATCTAGGACGAGACCGCAATGTAGCAACTGCTAATAAATCCTCTGAAAAACTGACAGAGTACCTATATATAAAAGGAATGACACATAAATATCGCATTCAAGGTGAAGTAATGGACAAAACAAAGGCAGGAAATTCGTGTCCTCATTCAGTGAAAATTATTTAATATTTCCTCCGTATTTGCACAAATTAAAATGGTATTAATAAGATGGCATTACGGTTAAACACCATGCCATGAATACATAGAGGATAATCACCCTCATGCTGCATGCTTTCCTAACCTTGGCACGAGGCTAAGGTGTGTGATCACCTTCATATGCCAATAACATTACATACGCGGAGAGGTTACACACAGGAACGTACGTCACTTCACGTGCACCGAGAAAAATGTGTCAGATAATAGTGAGGTTCACAGGTCATGTCGCCCTTCTGTGGTCTAGAATTTTGAGGTTGCTCACAGATTTTTGAAAATATTTGTGGACCACGGCCATAGGCTATTGACATAAGATGATAAGCAGGTCCAGACCGGATCTAAACTCACTGCTGGCGTACAAAAATTTCTTTCTCCAGCCAGGAACAGAAAATCAGTCACTCAGCCAACAACCAATCACTATGCTATCTGAGCTACCCAGATTATGATCCATGTTAACTTGAATCTTATTCTTTTTTCATATAGGCACTGAGAAATCCTAACTCGGAGGAAAGCACTGAAAAATACTTGGGTCACAAAGAGAGACAGTTAAAAGGGAAAGAAAAAATTTTCTGAAACACGCAGGTAGGACGTAGGGGACAAAGAGACTGGGGAGAATAAGTTCACACAAAACTTTACAGACCCAGCCATACTTGTAGACTGAGAAGCAGATGGAGTAATAATATTAGAATGGATCCTAAGGAACTTAGTGATCTGTAATCGTCAACAAATTCAGTCCGCGTGATCAAATCGAGAAGAGTGAGATAGGCGGTGCATGTGGCACGTATGGGGGAGGGGACAGGTGCGTACAGGATTTTGGTAGGGACAGCAGAAGGAAGGAGACCACTTGGGAGACCCAGGCGTAGATGGGAGGACAATATCAAAATGGACCTTCAAGAAGTGGGAAGCGGGCGACATGGACTGGATTGAGCTGGCTCAGGATAGGGACAGGTGGCGGGATCTTGTAAGTGCGATAATGAACCTTCGAGTTCCACAAAATGCGGGGACTTTCTTGACTAGCTGAACACCTGTTAGTTTTTCAAGAAGGTCTCTGTTCCATGTGGTTAGTTAGTTGTGCATCCTAAGGAAATAGATTGTGTATGGGCGAGCGGATAAATATAACGCACGACTGGGTGCACTGGGAAGTTTTGTTTCTTGCTTTGTAATTGGATTTCTGCCTCCAAACACCGACTTGTGCAAACGGAATAATGTGCTGCGGTCTATTCTGGTGTTTGAACGCGAAAATAACGGGTACCGTTGCGGATAATCAGGAGCGCTTCTCTGTCGGACTTACACTGCGGAGGTAAGTACAAAACCTCAAAATTCAATACTTTAAGAGCGTTTTCTCAAACATGATACTCTTTAGAAATCGGGTAAGAAGTCTTTCTGAAAACGCAGTTTTTAAAATTTATTCTTGTTGAAAATATTTTTATACATATGATATTAATTACATACATCTACCATTTTATTAATTTTTTTTGGAGCAATGTATTCTAACGGACACGTTCTATTGGATCTGTAGGTATTTGGTTTACGTAAGTAATCTATGAAAGAATACACACCCTGAACGAAAGCCGGTCTAAAAATGAAAGGTGTCTATTTACTTTACATTTGTTTTGTTGCACAGCGAAAGCTGTCATTCTTATGCACGGTTTCTCTTAAAATAAGCTGTACTCAAACAATGACACTGAGCATTATGGAAACCTTAGGAATGTATATCATATTTGACCAATATTCTGTTGTTTGCTGCCCTGACATTGTAGTGTCCACCTGACGGTACGAAACAGCAGTGGATAAAGATCGCCTTCGCCCTGTAAAAACGCGTTATATAATCAGGATACAAACAGAAAGAAACGGAGAAACAGAATAGTGTACAAAAGAATTTTTAGACTGTAGTAAAACACGACTGTGTGGAATACTCATTTTAAATACGTAGATGCAATATAATATGTAATTTTTTTCTATCCTTTCCTTTTTAAGGTTTTTTGTTTAAAGTTTATTTAGGAAAGCTTACAATAGTCACTTGACCCTCGATGTTTAACATGCTGCCTCTAGTGTCAAGTGATTTTGCGCCACTCTTTAGTGTCGAAATACAGGAAGGTTAGAGAATATGGGATTTGAACGGATACGCGCAGTCTTGCCCTCTTTTGACGTAATAACCCAGAATTTGTCTGCAGGGAGTGAGAAACGCAGCAGCAAGAAAAGTCAGAACAGCCGACCTTGGTGCCAAGATTTCAACCCATGACTTCCCAACAAGGAAACAGGAGTGTTACACGCTTGGGTGTTACGTCTATTCTTACAACAAGATATAATTTTAGCTGCCCTGTCACCCACTTGTGTTTAGATAAGAGTCCAAATACTCAGAACTCGCGGCCTTTGTCCGTTCTTAGGTACGGCAGCAATGAGAGAAGAGCTGTATGTCCCACACGGTATAACGAACTCTGTGTCATGCAACACAATACAGAATTCACAGTCTTGTTTTCCTTCTTCTTGCACGATTCGGAGCCACAGTGTGGTTTATCCTTCTATTTTGAACCACTTAACCAAGTGACGAAGCAGTCCCACTTTTTCACTTCTTGTGTACACATTTCAAACCTACTTTTACAATTTTTCTTGAGTTTAATGTGCGATAGCAGAGTTGCAACCCTCAAGATGGTGTCGTTTTAACAATCAATGTATGCAAATGACCTGTTAGGTGGAGGCAACAACCTCGCCCTTAGAACAAAAGAACAACACAGACCAGAAACAATGAAGCAAGAACATACAGAAATGCAAGAGAGCATTAACTCCAATTCTATGCAGACAGACTATTTTTGAAGGACTGATAGATGACCAGCCAAGCAAAAGTCTCGACTTTTATTCACTCAAGTTTCCACAAATATTAAATTTGGCCTTCTTAAGGGAAGAAAGCAGGTTGACAGTGACCGAGATGTGGCTGCAAACGGGAGTATGGATCCCAGCACCCAGTAATGGACGCTAACCTAAAATAAATTTACAGCGGCCGAGTGGGGATGGAGGTGGCGGAAATTTTTTTTATTTAACCTTTTAAAGCCTAGCGGTAACTTTACGTACCACCAGGTTTAACATTAAAAAGTTCTACGTGGTGCCCAAATCGCGTTTATGTGTTTTGTACGGATCTCAGAACAAACAGCAACTTTTGCCTTATAAACCATTAAGAGACTGGTTTTTGTAACCGAGCCATAGAGTGTTTACAGCGCGGTAGGCACTGAGTCCTTATATAAGACAGACACACTTCGTCTTTAAAGGGTCAAAGATGTTTTCAATTGCTAAGTTTACACAGCGTCAGTGCTAGAAGAATGAAATATGAATATGGAGCATTGGCAGAATACTGACGGGGTAAACGTAAGTATTTTGAGCAAAACCTGTCCCAGCGCAATACTGTTCACGGTAAATCCCCCATTGACAGGAAACTACGTATATGTCCATGTGTCGTCGCTCCAATCCGGGACATAATTAGGGTTAATAAATTCTTTGACAACTGGCCAATTCCAACGTATGGGAACGACGCTGATGTTTACAGATTTCACAAAGACTTTAAGGGCAGAAATCCAGTCGTGTGGGACATGACGCTGTGTTTTCTATTAGTCTTCGACTACCCTGAATATAGAGACAGAAGCTCAAGTGAAACGTCCGTAACAAATTACAAATCAACACGGTGTCACAACCCACCAGACTGTAACCGTCATTCATTTCAGAACGGTATGTCTTCACATCTACTACCTCAAAACGTACAGATTAAAATATACAAAACTACCATTCTGCCTTCTGTTTTGTATGGACGCAAAACTTATAGTCTTTGACATTATGGAATAAACATCCTGTCTTAGAAGGCTTTTCCAGAACGTAAAATAACAGCCTTGGGACTGTGAGAAAATTCTTTCCTTTTGATGGATATACCTAATGAAGATTAAAGCTAGACACTCGAAATGGAGACAGTAAAAATATCTACACATTTTGTGTAAAATATTATTTTATGTCAACAGTTACAAAATTGGCAACGTTACTAAACACGTAATTTATATCCGACAAATTAAATTGTCTGAATTTGCGAATTAATGGCCAACGTAAGCTACTCATACGAGCAAAATAATACGGCATTATTCAAACTGACGCGTATGTAAGACCAGTAACTTATGCAAGAGTGCAATACGCTATACGACTTCTGCTCGAAATTCCTTAGTATTTAAAAAGTAAGACTTTTTGACTCGGAATAAACACTCAATTCGTTGCAGTGACTACGCTGCGGACTAGACAACAGCGGTTCAATTTCAGAAAGGGGAAAACAGGAACTTACCTCGTCACTACAATAGAACGGCTCACCTAGCGTCCAGTTCAGGGTATGTTGAAGCTAAAGCGGCCGGATCATAAAACTGACTAATTTCCACCTAGTACATAGTTAAGAATGTATGAAGCCATGCCTCCACTACTTCATGCGTCTTCAATTTTAGGATACTGTAGTAAAACAACAGAAGACGTTACAACGTAACTGTAGCATAGAAAGGAAACTGTGAAATCTCACACATAACGGAAACAATAATACGTTGAATTCAGCAACAATGTGTAAGACCATTGTTGAAAATCTGCATAGATGCAGTATTTACATCTAAACATCCGGCATCTAGAAAAGCACAAGGAAGGAAAAAAAGATGGTGGCGTGTTCAATAAATCCTCCTCATTCAAACGTTTCTCAAATAAGCAAACAACTGTGTTTAGAGCTGAGTAGCCTGTGCAAACACCCTTCAGCCTGCCAAACAGAAATACGGACAGTTACTCAACTGCACATACTCGCAGGCGCCATATTGTTGCTTCCATTTTTAATCGGACCGTACCAGGGCTACTATTTGCTCACTAATTAGCAATGATTTGCTACATTTTCAAGAACTTCTAACAATATCTCACGTACTGAAATGTATCACTGGACAGGTATATATAACACTGAACACTAAAACCGTTTCAGAAAGCCGGAGCCACTGTACGGCGCGCAATAAGACAGCCACGAAAGATTTCCCGGTTTACTTCTGTCAGAATATTTTAATAGAATGAGAAATTCATTACAAGGGCCATATCATTGCATGTGCTGATTCCGGGTGCCACGCGGTCTAAGGCGTAGGTCTGCAGGAGCTCGTGTGTTGGGATTGCGGATTCGAACCCTGCCGGGTGCATGAATGTTTGTCTCTTCTGAATGTTGCGTGTTGTGCGACAGGCCGATCCCTCGTCCAGGGGAGTCCTATCGAGTGTGTGTGTGTGTGTGTGTGTGTGTGTGTGTCATCGAATGTGATCAAGTGGAACAATCACCTCGCCCGACTAAAAAACTCATGATATATTACGCCTTGTTTTAGTGACACCCGCATTGCAGCTATTAAAATTCTGAGGAAAGACAACTGTATATAAGATTACGCATTTTTGGACTTTATTTAAAATCACTGTCAATACATTTCGAAAGACTGAATTTCAGTGAATAATAAATTAGAAAGAACCTAGATGGAAGCGGTCGTGGCCTAATTTATGTTATTGTTCTGGCGTTGCTTCAAGAAACTGAGAAAAACTACAAAATGTCTCAGTCACGACAATCTGTGCCGTGGCCAAAATTCCAACCAGGATGACAACAGAACTAATAAATAGAGCCCCACTCAGATATAGCGCTGCTGTTTTTACCGCACTTTGTGGCGCTAAATAGGGGCTTGGCTGTGTAAGCAATTTTGTCAAATCTACGTATTTTGTCTTGAAGTAAGAAAAGACACATGTGGTTTGATAGAGGACTCTGTGTAGGCGCGTGAAATTATGTATGTTGTAA
Source organism: Coptotermes formosanus (assembly GCA_013340265.1). Lineage (NCBI taxonomy): Eukaryota > Metazoa > Arthropoda > Insecta > Blattodea > Rhinotermitidae > Coptotermes > Coptotermes formosanus. The sequence goes on along the minus strand of BLKM01010978.1, from coordinate 1,329,727 downwards.
TGTCTGGAACAATTTGTTGTGTGCAGGAAAGTAGAATGGAAGAGACATTTGGCTTACACGAGGGCATAGGCCTTCCTTACAGCTTTGTAACGAAAAAGTGAGGGCAACTCTTCTCCTCTAATCGCTGTCAATTCCAAACACAGTAATCGCAAAAAAGAATTTTAAAACTCCATAGTTCTTCTCTTATGAAATAAATAAAAAAAGCATGAAACAGAATTGGATTTCATTCTGTAAGACCAAAGTATTTGTGTTTACGATATAAGACAATTAAGCAAAGAGATGTGACATTTCTGTATTAATCTGCGGAGCTTAACGTCTATGCATTTTGTTAACCTAATTCATTTTATGAGACCAACAACTTGCACGCAAAAATACATATACATGACACCAGTCCACTGCTACGTGTTTCGACGGCCGACCACCATCTTCAGAGAGCCACACCAGCATTCAAAACCTAGTGAATTATAATATAATTGTATCATAATTTATATGCTGTAATCAACCTTCGGGTTCCATAAAATGCGGGGAATTTCTTGACTAGCTGAGAACATGTTCCCTTCTCTGGAAGGACTCTGCTTCATGTAGTTAGATACAAAATTAGTCTGGTTATTAGGGAGACCACATATATCCGAAATTTACCATATAGGCCTAATGATAAACACTTGGATCCTTATTACACTGAACTGGCGATATTAACTCCTATCCACAAATATGTGGCACCCGGTTGACTTGGTCTATTGTCAAGTTCCTATGTGCGAAAGGTGTGGCACTTACATACCATACTGTGGCTTACCTGCCTACTACCAACCTACAAATGGGAAGTAAAGCAGTCACAAGAATGACCTCGATTCTGTACCGGCTGGTTGGCAGAAGTGTTAATTTGAAACACGAGGAAAGCATTAATGTTATTTCTAGGTATATGTTATGACTATGAACCTTTCATCAGCCACGAAGTCTGGGAGCATGAATACGATATTGGTGACACAGTTCACCTCGTTTTGCTTATATACGGACTCGAAAGATGAAGGGTAATTCTTTTCAATTAAATAGGTCTACGTTTTCAATACTGATACGTGCCACATCACGCCCAAATAATTCGTAATTACAAATCCCTGTCAATTTCCTAGTTTTAACCAAATTCATGAAACAGAATAATTCTAAAACATAACAAGAAATTCGATCCTATAAGTGAACTAGACCCTGTCATATTCTGAATTACTCAAAACCAACGTCAGTCTTCCAATGACCTTTTCTACTGAGGTTGTCTGATCATAGTTATAATTGCACTTCTCATCTGCTCATAGGCACTACTCGTCTTACCTCATCCTCACAGTTTTATCGCCCCAGTAATATTTAGGAGTCCAAATTATTATGCTATGCAATAATATTAAGACATAAGTGCAATAAAAGACTGAATGAAATGTATTACTGACTCAATAAACCATTTCCTTCAATTTCACGTTACTTCTTCTGGCTTAGATCCAAATATTAGCCCATGAAGATGATACACAGCGAGCACAAACTCCAGTACGAACCGTTCATAACGAGTACTTACAATTACGTCTGTACACCCTACTTCTGTTTCAGTTTCTGGAAGTGGTTAAGTTATATGCATCCGCTTTGCAAAAACTTCTAAAGAAGAGAGGCTTATATAGTGTAAAAAATATATGCATAAGAGGTAACTCTTTAAAAGTGAATGGACATGGGGTGGACGGCAGAGATTCTGGTGCCGCCGCTTTCAGACCGGCACTGTTGCCCACCTAGGCTCCCATTCAATGGCTGCCGAGATCTGTCTCAGAGGCAAAGTGAACGGAACGTGAAGCTGACCACTCACGTGAATTAATTTTAAAGGTTAATCATGCTGAAAATTTGAATCTGCTCCCCAATACGAGTTTGTAATACAGACATAAAAATTGATTTTTACTATTGCTTGAGGTTACACACTTTTGCTGAGCACTGCACGGAGTCAGTGATATAATTTGGGGGCAGGGCTAGAAAAATGTAGCAAACATCGAAACGCATCTGACACCAGGGTCTGAACAAGGTACCACCTATGCACAAGTCACAGATAACAGTCTCTCTCTCTCTCTCTCTCTCTCTCTCGCTTATAGCTATCGATGAGATTAAGCGTTTAAGGCAGAGTGGTTGTTACACGTACAAAGTGCTATAACATTTAAAATCTCTGAAATTTTCCCTCAGAGTGCATTCAGGTGTTTAGTAAGATCCCCGAAATCAACATCAATGATCTCGCTAAAGGGCTTTAACTGTTTGGTCTTTTTACTGGGGATGGATTTTGTTCCGTGTGAGGTGAGAAATGACTTAATATGCATATCAGATAAAGCTCAGTTTTTACAAGAACTTGCTCCTGGATTGGAAACGGTTTCCATAGCTTGAAATTTACAGTTCCCAGTAAAGAGTGTCTGTCCCCTCAACAATAGAATGTCCACTTCAATGCCTTGTTTGTGTTTCTTTGTCCTCTCCAAGGCCATGTGAGTTCTTGTTGCTTTTTTGCATACATTCTGGACAGCAACTTGTTCAGCCTTCAATGTGACGTTGGCTAGCTTCATCATCACACAGCCACTTCGGAATGAAATATTGCAGAATGCTTGCGAATTTTTCTGCTGTAATATAAGAAGTAATTTCGGTGACGTTATTATAGAGGAAATAACTGTGTCGGACAAATGGCTGTCGGTTTCGACACAAGGCAGGGATTCTTCTCATCGCAGTCACTGTTTCTAGACGGGTTCTGGGGCCCGCGCAAATCCTAACAATTTCAATACGAATTTTTTTCAGGGATAAAGAAACAGGAACATAAAAATAAGCATCAAACAGTATCAGTTTTAGAAGGCAAGCAGTTTTCTTCTCTCTAAGTCTTCATGGCAGACAACGTTCGTTCCGCAGTCTAAATCTCGTACAGGGTGGCATACACTTTAAACCAAGGATCTCCCTCTCTGCCTTCATGCTTCGAAGAGTTACGGAGATGAGACTGAGGAATCGGGTACCCTCCCGCCAATACTGTTAATCATCGGTCCATCTACGTTAGGTTGGTATCGGTGTAATAGTTCTGCAGTATCGTCCTCTTACGTACCAATGAGCACAAACAATATAGGCCTGTTTTGTGGCAGAACACTGAGCAACAAAACACTGGATCTGTAGTATGTAGTAGCGTTCAGTAAAGAGAGCAGAGTAAGTTCCCAAGTGTTATCTAATGCTACACAGGAGAAGTCGATTTGAAGTAATGGATTTTGGGTTGCAATTGTCAACACCACAGGAAAGAGCCCGTCTGTTGCCGGAAGTACGCTACCAATCCTTTACACACAGGGCGTGATAAATTACCTGCCCCCACACATGACATAAGGTGTTAAAAAATTTTAACATTAAAACATTCTGAAGTAATCAGATGCAACAAAACCTCTAAAAACTGTAGCACTGCATTACCAATTAAACACAAGGTGAACATATATTTATATTTTAATTATACTGACGTTTAAATGTTATTGACAGTAAGCCCGGTGAACTGAAAGGCGAAATTAAACCATAACACTCTTAGGTAGTTTTGTTGTTTATACTTCAGTGTTCAGACCACACGTTTATTGTGAACAAATTTTCGTGCACCCTGTACTAACGTTAAGAATTCTGCTATTTCTAAACTTAAGGAAAAGTCAGCTAACAACTTTGGGTTTAGTTCCGTTCCATTTTCTCTCTCGCTGTTTACATGCGTGTATGTGAAGTTTATACTGTACTCTGTAAGCCTCAAGTTGCCGTGATGTACACTGAGGCCTCACTAGGTGACCAGGTTGACCAGATATTGCGTGATGTCACAATGGTAATATTTTGATAGCCAAACTGATGGCTTTAAAATTCTTTGGTACTGAAAACAAAGGCATATACTTTCAATTCTGAATCGGAATTCGAAAATAAATTCATACTCTATTTTTTCAATTGTAAGGTAAAGTACTGTAAGTTACCGGCATTTAATGTCGTGATGAGAGACTGACCCTATTCCAGGGTAAACTTTCAGCCGAAACCTGCTATCTTGACTGAGGTAAAATTTCACAGTTTTCCAGTGTTACAGCATGTGGCGTAGGCCCACGTAGTTGGAGCTGGGCTTTAAATGATCAAGTCTTACGTCATTTGTAGAATTTTACCAGGCAGCTGCTGCTCTCTCCTTGTTTTGAAACCCCACCGGAAAGTCTGTTTGGTAACGCTAATCATCACTGTGTAGTTCTAATATTTGTTTTAACTTGAAGATAAAATTTGTCCTAAATTTCAGACGAATATGACAAAAGGAATGTTCTTCAAAAGAAATATAAAAAACTGCCTCGTCGAAAACCATTCTCCACCGTTTTCGCAATAATTTACCTCGCAGCTTCAGTAAAATGTGACGTTTGGTTTTCAAAACCCCAAATATGCTGAAACTAGAGTGAGATGCTGATGCACGGAGACTACGCCAGTGTTGCCAATGGTCAGGCAAAATTTTCCGCGATATTTTGTGCGATATTGGGTATTACATGCGTTATTTTAAAATTTTCATTTATTTATTCTACAATATTTCGCGGAACCGCTAATGAAGTTCTGTGGAACCCTGGCTGGAAAACGCGTCTCTGTTCTGTGGCCCACACAGACCTCGCAAGCAAAAAGCTTCATGTTTCGGCAAGCACGAAGTGGAAGCTTTCAAGTCAAATAATGTGTAGGCTCGTCACGACTACTTATTTATATTAGCTGTTACTGAGACACTGCCATCTCGTCTGACGCACAACACACAATAAAAACAGTCCAGTCGGGACCGTGCCTGTGTTAATCATATCCATACGAAGCTTCGAGAAAGCTTTTACTGTACTTACACTTGCACAAGTATTTATAGTACATGTGTACCAAAGACCAGTGACAACTCTCTGCAACTTCACATAATAATAATAATAATAGTAATAATAATAATAATAATAATAAGCAGACAAAAACGTTGTGCAAAAGGAAGCGGAAAAGAGGTTAAAATACAAGAGTTTATGTATAGAGATACAACGAATGTGGAACCTGAAGTGTACAATTGTACCAGTAATAATTGGAGCCACTGGAATAGTAACGAGAAGCTTAAAGAAAAATTTGGAAGCTATACCAGGAAAACATTCGATAGATTCACTACAAAAGACAGCTATACTTGGAACATCACACATAATACGGAAAGTTTTGCAGTGTGAAGCTTGAAGCCTGAGCGGTGGGGATCACTGCTGGTTCAAGAGACGTACCAGGAAGGAAAGGCCTGTGACAAGAGACACACATAATAATAATAATAATAATAATAATAATAATAATAATAATAATAATAATAATAATAATAATAATAACATTATCTCCTTTATGCAGGTTATTCACACTTGTATACCTGAAACAAACCATGTTTCTAGGGCACCCAGTGTCGCAGCTATTCCGCCCTTACTATTGATGATGCATACACCGCTGTCTTCAATATTAAACTCTTTTGTGCTTCTACATTAGCACTTTCCGAAGTATGTGTGCTGTGCCCAATATTATTATTATTAATCATAATAACAATTAGAATAATTATCATCATCATCACCACCTTTATGTACGGTATTTACAATTACATACATGAAACAAATCACGTTTCTAGGGTATATAATGTTACAGCTAATCCGTGGTTACAACGTATGTTACGTGATACGTATATAGTACATTATCATTATTATTATTATTATTATTATTATTATTATTATTATTATTATTATTATGTCAATATATTCGCGCGGGTTTCATGAGTGGCTCTCCGTTCTTGAAGCCAGCACGTTAGTAACCTGAATGGAAGTGACTCATATTGTTTTGCCTTGTGTTTTGTTCCTTTCCCTTTTACGTAAATTTTTCCCTATGCACACCATGAAGACACATATGTGGAAGTGGAGGTACAGTTCCACTCATTCTTAACCTCGGCACTAGAGGGAGGTGAGCGGCTACCCTCACGTCCCGGCCGCTTCACTCCCATGAAAGAGCCATGGTACCAAATGAATAGAAGCCTGCAGGGTCCACATCTGATCTAGACGTTCCGTATAAGCCATAAAACTCTTGCTTCTGCCGGGATTCAAACACCGGATCGTACAGCCTGTAGCCCCGTCGCTAACCTCCCCTCGCCCACAAGTTCTGCATGAATTTGTTGTACAACGCGTTCTACCTGCTGCAACCATTTGACAATCCTTCAACTGATCACCCAATTGCACCTTGTCAACACACGATCTCCCGTTTCTCAACGGGAGCAGTGAAACATAAAAAATTGTTTCATATGTAGGGGCTCCTTCTTGGACCGCTCGACTCTGAAGCAGATATTACGGTCCTTCGAAACGTCGGTGACTATTTACCAGCAGTGTCGACGAGATGGGAGGGGGGGTGGAACTAACTAACTAACTAACTAACTAACTAACTAACTAACTAACTCCAATGGGGCAGAGGCCTTCTTGAGAAGCTAACAGTTTCTCAGCTAGTCAAGAAATTCCCCGCATTTTATGGAACCCGAAGGTTCATTGCCGCATTCACAAGAGCCCGCCACCTGTTCCTATCCTGAGCCAGCTCAATCCAGTTCATGCCCACCCATCCCACTTCCCGAAGATCCATTTTAATATTATTCTCCCATCTAAGCCTGGGTCTCCCAAGTGGTCGCCTTCCCACGGGTCTCCCCACCAAAATCCTGTATGCATCCCTCTTCTCCCCCATACGTGCTACATGCCCCGCCCATCTCATTCTTCTCGATTTGATTACCCGAATAATATTTGGCGATGAGTACAGGTTATTCGCCGGTGCAAATTACCGGGACCCGGCTGTCCGGAAGATGGTCCGGCGCCGATTATATTAGATATGTTTTTGTCTTTCTCTAATCCTTTGAGGCTAGGCCAAGTCACACTGCTACTGACAGTCTTTCCGATGTAGCGTAAAGCGTTTTAGCCTGTCCAACCTTGTTGGGGGCGGGGGCGGGGGGGGGGGGGTTGGAGGGTGAAAAAGATCTTCACTGAGGCCCAAACCCGCTTTCAGCGGCCCTGTTTGCCAGTCGACAGGGCGTAGACATCTCAGAGGGTTTGAATAACCATCAAAGCCGCTGTGAGAGCCCCAGATCTCGATTTTGTACCACTTGTCCGAAAAAAACAATTATGACTACGATACGACGATGATGATAATTATAATTTAAAATAATAATGACAGTGGTACCTTCCGGAGAGATGTCACGTGTCTTAATGGGGACAGAAAATTAGAAAGAAGTGTTCCGTGTGCTGCAGCCCCTTTACGGAGGTTAGAAACTAGGAATGAATCTCTTGCAGCGGCAACAGTTACATTTCAGGCCACAGTTGGACACTTGCGCGAAAGAAAGTTGTGAAAACAGATCCATTAACACTAACACAGATCTGTGTACACACTTTCGTACTTAAGTTCGCTGAACATATTTCAAATTTCGTACAGAAAATAACGTATTTTTTTAAAAGTAACAACGACAATGGCGACCAACCTTTAACACTCATCTGTACACATACTTTCATTCTTAAGTTTGCCGAACATATTTTAAATTTCCTACAGAAAATAACGTATTTTTTTAAACTAACAATGACAGTGGCGACCAACCTTTAATACACAAGTGAAACGTGAAGATATATTGACCTTACAAATTGTACTGAAGAAAATATGCGTACAGCTGTGAAAGCTGCGTTAAATGCTTAGCTGAAAATGTCGTTTTAGAAGTTACATTTGCCGCTATGACTAAGTAAAATGCCATGAAGATGTAGGTCAAGGCTGGGTGCGAACATGATGTATGTCTACGGCAAACATCCATGCCTCTGCTGGGAGTCGACCTCCGTAGGAACACACCTTATTGTGATCACTTTAAATAACTCAGCCATCCCAGCTCACATGCATTTCCTTTCTGCCAAGCTGCAAATTACCACCTACGCTACAAATCATAAAATTAGAGGCCCCTTATCAAACCATTCATAAAAATTGACTATCGGCCCCTCGTGTCTGTTACTTTGTATGAAACAGCGCGAATTCCATAGGAAGAATTTTCATTATATTTCATATTCGAGATTCTTACTAAAATGTGTCGATAAATTTAAATTTTGGTTAAAATCTGATAAAACTACCAGACACTTTACTTGAAGACATATGGATATTTACGGTAACGTCTTGCCGTGTGTGATCCCTAATATTGACGCAGGCTGTGTTCTCTGTGAGGTAGGAGTTGGCGATCTAAACATAAAAATCAGGCATGCTAGACTGTAGGCCTCAATGTTTAAAAAAGTGCAAGAAATAGATCTATAACCCACCTTTCATGACATATCAATTGTGACCTACTGCAGATCTGATACTATTGTACGGAGAAAACTTACAGTGTGTTGTTTCAAACGCGGAAAGGCACAATGCTAACGCAAGGGCTTCGGTTTTTTTTTCTTTAAAATAGTCACAAATTTAAAATGTAAGGGCAAAGACAGATCGAAAGTACCTGAATGTTACATTTGCAGACACTTCCTAACTAGTTTTGTGTAAGGTACTTTGAACAGAAAACAGGGGTTACGGAATCACGTGAGACTTACATGTGGTTCACTTTCCTAATGCCTGATTTAAGTCAATTCAATTGCAACAGCCGAATCTAGCAGTTCAAAACCCTCCAAAAATGGTAGGAAAACGAGAAAGTAGAACTGGGATTTGTGGTAAAAATAGGGGGATCTGGGACAGTGTTTTGTCAGAGTACTTTCTTTTTCCCCTGTCAGCATAATTCCACCAATGCTCCGTACTCAGTTGACTCATAACCACCACTATAATTGGCAGCGTCGTTAAATTACGCAGTAACTAAAACAGCGCTGTTTGCTAGCTTACTTAGATGTTGCTTGTTTAACGACGTTGCCTGTGGCTCAATTTATGATACGTTATGTGATCGAACGATTAAAAAATAATTAATTGCAAAGGACGTGAAAAAGGGCATGGTCTTATTTATGGTCATATTCTCAATTTTTTGAAAATGACTGAGAAAAGCACGACAAATATTATTAATGGTGCCGATGTACTCGTACAACCGAATTTTAAACCCAAAATCTGCCGAATACCAAACTTGACAGCTACGTTCGGTGAAACAGCTTTGTTTGGTAACCTAAACATTAACCTGTCATGAGAAGCCGCGGATAAATCGTTCTAAATTTCAACTGCAACACACCGTTGTGTATTATCAAAACTGTAGCATCAATAATACCTTTAGTCAAATGACAGCCCGGTCTGTATACATCCATCTTACACATGTTGTAGCATGATTCAACACATTAAACTGACATCACTATCCCACGACTGGCATTACACAAGAGAAAATCGGTACATACAAGCACACACACGTATACATCCATAACATACCACACTTTTCAATTATTAACGACGAATTCGTCATTTGTTGCAGTGTATGTTTTCGATGTATAGAATTAAGGGTGAGGAAATAGAAGGTGTATTTTTAAAGTTACAAGAATGTATAGTAAAATTAGTTTCAACTACTTTTTGTTGTCAATTTTAATTCTTGACAACGACTGAACCCCCAAGTTTGGCTTACAGATGCTTCTCGTATCAGTAAAAACACTGACGTAAGTACGAGTTAAGGTACGTGACATTTTTTTATGTTCTCCGTTCGACATCCTTCTTTCGTGTTAAGATTTTGATCACGGTATATTTTACACAACGAAAGAAGTAAATACATTTATTTAACCCTACAAGGATTAAAAATAAATTATATTTAACGACGCATTTCGTACCGCGCAGTAAACACACTCCATCTCGGTTACAAAAGTCAGTCAGTTAATGCTGAATTGGGAAATATTCGCTGCTTGTTCTGAGAACAACACAAAACAAATACACTGTGTGGGCAGAAGGTACGAGTAGAATTATTCGGTATTAGAACTGATGTTACACACAGCAACAACTGGGCTTTAAAAAATTAATACACTAATCTTGAACGTACACACAACCATAAATATTAACTAAGGATATTGTACAAAATAAATTCTGAAAATGTGTGCCATTTAACTGGCCAGTACTCTAGTTACATTTGAACTGAAGTACAACCATTCGACAATCCCTGGGCAATGTACTTTTATGCTCAACAATGAAGCCGGTAATTCCATTATAGTTGTTACCTTACGTGACATTCAGTTTCACAAATGTGGAATCTTCCAAGTAGGCATATGTTTATATAGTACCTTCTATTATCGCGAAAGTATAGTTTATATACATATAAACGTTACTGCTATACACAAAAGATTAGTCCATAAGAACGCTCAAGTGTAATACAGAACGTCCCTTTTGTTGTATCCCTGGGTACGGCGTGTTACGGCACGTCGCGGCTGATGCAGGCTTTAAACATCATGAAGCTGCTGTGCTCAGAGACAATAAACTCACTCTGTGTGTTACCGATGCACATGAATGTAAATACGATACTCATTCCAGACTGTGTGTCGTAAGAACCAACTCCAACACTGTGGGTATCTAATACATGAATAATTCAAGATTTACAGGTTAAAAATTGTCATCAGATGAGGTCCAACATGTTTCGACGGGTAATCCGTCATCATCAGTGACATACGATATAACAGAGAAAGAAGGAAGCCAATGTGGCGGCCATCAGCCTTAAGCTAACACAGATGGCCGCCACATTGGCTTCCTTCTTTCTCTGTTATATCGTATGTCACTGATGATGACGGATTACCCGTCGAAACATGTTGGACCTCATCTGATGACNTTTAGACCACGGGCGGCGATAAACAGTCTGGAATGATTTTAATGTTTTCCATACCGTGTTGGTAATTCAATGTGTGATGTAACAACCAACTCCAGCACTGTGGGTATCTAATACATGAATAATTCAAGATTTACAGCTTAAAAAGTTTCATTAGATGAGGTCCAACATGTTTCGACGGGAAGTCCGTCATCTTCAGTGACATACGATATAACAGAGAAAGAAGGAAGCCAATGTGGCGGCCATCTGTGTTAGCTTAAGGCTGATGGCCGCCACATTGGCTTCCTTCTTTCTCTGTTATATCGTATGTCACTGAAGATGACGGACTTCCCGTCGAAACATGTTGGACCTCATCTAATGAAACTTTTTAAGCTGTAAATCTTGAATTATTCATGTATTAGATACCCACAGTGCTGGAGTTGGTTGTTACATCACACATTGAATTACCAACACGGTATGGAAAACATTAAAATCATTCCAGACTGTTTATCGCCGCCCGTGGTCTAAATATTGCAGGTTAATGACAAAAAATGTAACCACGTGTATTGGACGGAAATATACCCACGAGCTGTTATTTGACGGGAGAAGCTACTGGCTCTTGATAGTAAATTCTTCTAAAATCTATCAAGATACATTATACAGTAAACTTGCATCATTGTTGTCGTTGTAATTGCTCTCGAAAGAATTAAATATTAAACAAAGGAAAGCTTAGAGTTTATTCCCATGCATCGAGGCAAAGAGACATGATTTATCGCTCTCTCTCTCTCTTTTTGTTTTGTTTTTATTGTTGCAGGGTCATATATTTCAACGACACTAACGGAAGTTCCGACACACAACTGTGCTACCGTAATTACAATTATACTTTAACATATACGGGATAGCTTAATTGGTATAGCGACTCGCTAAGGGCTTGACGGTACGGGGATCAATCCCAGTGGAGGGTGAGATTTTCTGCACACTGGGGCCCAACCAGCCTCCTGTACAATGGGTACTGGGTCTCTTTTCTGGGGGTAAAGCGGCCGGGGCATAGCCTTAACCGCCCCCTGCTATCTAGTGCCGAGGTTCAAGAAACAGGAGAGCTATACCTCTACCCCCCCTCAGGGTCTTCATGGCCTGTTCTAGGGTAAAATTTTACCTTAACACATGTTCCCTTTTGCTATCTAAAACTGCAAAGTTACGACGTAAAATCCTGTAGTTCTATCTGTTGCTTTGTATGAGTGTAAAACCGTCTGCCACCCTACGAGAAGAATACAGGCTGTAAGATTGGGACAAACGAGCTTGAGAAAAATATTTGGGTCTAAGAGAAGAAAGGGAGGGACGTAACAGGAAAATACGCAAATATTTACAACAGTGAGCTTCGTAGTTTTAGTCATCACATTCACGTTATTACTGCTATCAAACCAGGGATGCGGTAGGTTGAACATGTGGCACGCATGGAAGAGATTAACCAATGTATTAAAATGTTAGTTGGAAAACCTGAAAGGAAGAACCATTTTGGAGACCACAGCGTAGATGGGAGTGTAAAATTAAAAAGACGTTAAAGAAACACCACGTAAACGTCTGGACTGGATTCAGTTAAAAATTTCGTCTGGAATGTCACACTGTGTAGGATAATTTGGTAGAAATGCGCCAGCTTTTCAGAGGATCCCGATATCTCATTATAACGGTCGACAAATTAATGGATTCGACTATTTCAGGAGGAAAAAGTGGCAAAATTTAATGAATAAGAAAAAATGTTAAAGAAATTGCGTGCGAAAAAATTACATTAAAGGCAGAAAATTTAGGAATCTCAGAGACTCTAAGTATCGCATTAACTCAGGTATGGTTCATTTTAACCCCCTCTCAGTATCCAAGATTGCAAAGCGTCGAATGTGAAATGTTTAATATAGGGTTGCACAAACCCCTGGCGCCAGGTGGGCCGGACGATTAAATTTCGTCACGTGGTGCCTAATATTTGTGGGGCCTCAGAATGACTCGTGCTTATTTTCATCCTGCCGGCGCTGGAATTTTGAGTTGGCTGTTAGATTTTTGGAAAATCTGTGGACCTCTATCTTAGTAAATAATAAATTGGAAGACATGAAGTAGGAAGTGGTCATTGTTTTTGTGGTACTCATCTAGCATTTGTCTGGGGGGCGGGGGGGGGGGGCTGCGACAAACGTTGCAAAATGCCAGGATAAACATGTCACGGCAGCGTTTAGAACCAGCACTTTCAAAATACTTATTAGGTGTGTTAACTAGTCGTCCATGACGTGTGTTACTGTCTCAAGAAGAATTCCGATCCATGGATTTGTTACGCCATTGCCAATTAAGAATAGACAACAACAGTTTGCACAAAATCTGCTCTGGCAAGAGTCGAGGTTCTCACAGCATTCTTGTTGAAGATTAAAGTCTTCTGTGATGTTATGCCGTGGCGACTGGTGGTTACAGACATTTCGAACCTTCAAAACGTCGGTAAATATCTACCAGTCGACACAGCGCAACATAACAGAACACTTGAATCTTCAAACCCCACTTTTCATCAAGGTTTCGAAAGCACATAACCAACTCCACCCTCCCTTTTCTTCTTCTTCTTCTCCTTCTTCTTCTTCTTCTTCTTCTCAGATGTAATCGGTTCTTAATAAATCCCACACACGCCACTAAAGGACACAAATGGAATCCAAGGATAAATGTCAGCCTATACATAATTTCAACAACGAATGATGAAGCTTTGGAGCTCAGAAAGATGATAAATCCAACTGCAGGCTAAGCTCTACATCTAATCATATAAGCCAATGATTTATTACATTACATCACAAAGTGAGAGGCAGGTAACATTACTCCAAAGATTGCATTGAGTTTGGAATGCGGTTCTATAATAAAAATAGTGCAAGTAATCGGCGTAGTTTATCATCAGTTGAAACTGTATCCAAAAGTAATAATTTTGGGTAATTATTAACTTAAGAGCACATTTTTTGACAATATTTGAATTAATCAATATCCGCCACCTATAATAACGAAGCGATACTGTCTTATTCATGTATTGAAATCACCGAGGCAAGGAAAGAATTTGCTTACCTTACGAATGAAACGCAAGAAAGGAACACTGCACCTTCTTAGTAAGTGCTATTCTTTTGCGACAAAATACACTTCCATAACACTAACACTTAAAAAGCGACACCAATCACATAATATAAAAAACACAAAACTGGAACTATTTAGCATAAATCACTTCTTAAACCCGCTTTGAATCACGTCAAAAGTACCGGAGGAGTGGTGCTTCTTACTACCATGTTACACACAATCTACACTTCGGCACATACTGTTAAGATACGCCGTTGTTTTTAGTGGTAATATACTTAATAACTACTGACAAAATTGTTCTTAAATCTTATGTATTTTCCAACAGACCACACCACACCTTCCAACCAGCACAACCAGTTCCAATCGAACACCACTCAGCTACGTCAACGCTGCAGTAACAGCAGCACACGACAGAGTTACACCAGCGGGGCCCCTTTCTCTTGCAGCAACCAAGAGCACTGTTGCCATATTTACGTTGCATAGGGTATGGCAACATGACCACTTGATACATTCCCTACCTTGTGGATCACAGCAATATCTCATGACAAAATTCAGCTATGTTTGTGTGTAGAAGGCACCGATCATAGCAGGACAGAAGATGAACGAGTGTGATCAGTGGAAAGTAGGCTACTAGATATTATACTGTTGAATAAACCTGCTATATGGCTTTACCCAATTTAACTCACAGTTTTGGAATCCAGAGAAGTGGAGGAAGGCAAGGGGAATTGCCCTTCACACAAAACACGAGCAGTTCGGAAAACATTAAGGACAGGAGAACTGGGTTCTCGACTTAGGGGTCTCCGAAATGCGAGTAACAAGCAGTGAACTGAGCTCCATAAAACACAGACCTTTTTTAAAAAAAAAACCGATAGTCACTCAGCTTCTCAACAAATCTCCTCCTGCCTTTTACGAAACTGAAGATTAATTACGCAACAGAAGACTTTTTCGATCTTTCTGATAAGGCGGACATCTTCCAGTACCACAAATTCTGAGGAGCCTCTCCCCAAAACTATCTCAAATCCCGGGTAGGATGTGTTGTGCTGTGCTTAAGCACAACACACCCTACATCTTTTATAGTAAGAACGATACGTATACTGTAAAGACCATTACTAAAACACACATCACAAAAAACATTTTTTCTACTAGTGTTAACAATGGGAATCGGAATAGCGTAACAGCTATAGTGACTAAGCTACGGGCTGCAAATCCCAAGTTCGTACCTCGGCAGAGGCAGGAGACTTTCCTCCAAACCGCCCAGACCGGATGTGACACACCCAGTTTCCTATTCAATGGATGCCGGGGTTCTTTTCAGGAGGTAAAGCGGCAGGGGTGTACAGTTGACCACTCACCTCCACCTAAAGCCGTGTTTAAGAATGAGTGGATCTATACCTCTGTTCCCCCTACATGCCTTAACGCGCGTGGACAGGGACAAATTTACTTTTACTAGTACTGACAATAAAGATAATATTAAGAAAAGTCTAAAGCACAACGACAACTTTAGAAGCTATTCATCTCTTGGAAACCCGGTTGGACACGCTGGCCTACGACCTTCACAAAATTCCGACACGGGATCCCACGCTCTTAAATCCACTTTACTATTATTCGATCATCCAGCCCTAGGTCTCCAAAACGGTATTTCCGTCTAGAGTTTCAGACTAAAATTTCATATGCCATGAAACTTCTCATCGAGTTACGTCGCTTCCCTAATTAATTAATTTGCTCACTAAAATTTCATGAACTTCATCATCCGGGAATAGGAAATCCGATAAATTGGCATGAAACGCCTTTGCATTTGGCATGTATTTTCCGCCCTCATTTATTCTGTGACATGTTGTAAACACATACGGCATACAGTTTGGAACAATATGATGTGGTTTTATGCATAGACGGAAGTGGGAAGAAGCTGTCATTGCACGTTTCAGGGAACGAACCTGACTTTCTCGTGGAGATGCAGAATACCGCGAGATTTGTTAGCATGCCTCACCCTCGGACAGGCACACAATAATAACAAGTTTCAAGTTCTTATGGCAGCCATTATAAACATCGCTTTCTCCTGGAATGCGACGTCGAGTGACCATGTACACGTACGTACCAACATATCTCCAAAACGTTAGTACCAATGTACCAAAGCACATGGTGTCAAACCCAAGAAGCAAAAATTTTCAAAATAATGCGAAACAGGCGAATCACCTCTGAAGCAATCTGTTTGGCGTTTCGTATGATTTTTTTAATACAAAATAGTACTTTGCTCAACAAGCAATAGAATTATTATGCTTAAATACAAAATTTGACAAACGATATTTAAAAAACACCGCGGATGTCAGCGGCTGGTGTAATTTTTATGGAGTCTACTCGGTTTCTATACATAGGCCTATAGCTTGGGTTTAAACCAAAGTTAGACACTGAAAAATCGGTGTACAAAACTGTACAGCGACAAGTATTTGACGTCTCATCAGTTTTGCTAGAATTTATTTTGGCCTTCACTACATCATCCATTGGTCATGAACAATCTGAGCAGCAAAACGCCTTCGCTAGGAACTGCAGCATTTTGGGAACTGTTGCATCACACTAGGTTGCGAGCCTGCACACTTTTCTGAACAAGAAGCAAATTCATGCCCAAAAATACTTGTTAGGTCCTTCCATTCTCTTGTGGAGGCAGCGATTATTTTCATGCCCCCAGCAACACACACACACACACACACACACACACACACACACATTTTCAACAGGCAAGTTATCAGACAGCAGCGGAGAATATAAATGCCCTTCTACAAAGCTCCCTGCAAGGCCACAAGTGATTGAATTTGAAGTGACTAGGATCTAAAATATATTTCTGCAGGCATGGTTATTCTACTTTGAAACTACGTACAAATATTGTAATTAAAAGATTGAATGTTTTTACTCTTCCATTAGCTTAATTAAATGAAGGTGAGCCAACGGGCATACGGCACAATTAGCAGAAATACGAAATACAATTTTATTTAAGAGCCACAAGGTGTGAAACCACGTTGGAGACACAATTCTAGATGGGAGTTACATAGTGCATGGTGAAATCCCTGTGAACGGCATAAACACAGCGGGAGTGGAGGTATAACTTCACTCATTCTTAACCTCGGAACTGGGGATGAGTGGTCAGCTTCACGCCCAGGCTGTTTTACCCCTAGGAGGCTGGGTGGGTCACAGACCCAATGTGGACAGTTTGAAGAACAGGAAGACTCCTTTCCCCTGTCGAGTATTGAACCACGGTTCCTCAGTCGTCCAGCTCTTGGTCTAGAGACTATACCGAGTATGATACCCCGGTTTCCGTAGATAGGAAGATACAGTTTAAATACCGGATGTTTAAAAAAAGGTTCCACCCAGGATTTGCAGTGGACTCAACTGGCACAAATAAGATCCTGTGGCGGCATTCATGAGCACGGTAAGGAACCTTCGGTTTCCATAAAACGCTGGTGAATTGTCCGGAAGAGAGCCTGGGATATCCTCAAGAATAATCCTGCCGCACGGAGTCAGTTGGCTGAACAGCGCCAATTTTGTTAACTCTTGGAGAGTTTCAAGAAAGCAAGCTGCTCAATGTCGAATGCATTTTTATAGCGGTTTATAAACCCATTACATGACCTGTATCGGCTGATGGCAGAACTCGACTGACCTTGACACAAGTGCTACAAACACGCACTGAAGTTCAAATGTTTGCTGGCAGAAACAACAGGAATGCTGAAAAGTATGTTCACATAACTGGGTGTGGGCAGTTTGTTGTCTGAATGCGTGCACAGACTGACTACAGTAGGAGTTCTTAATCAGGGGTCCTCGAAACCGTCAGCGGTGAGAGGAACAGCCAGCAAATGTGCGCGTGTCGTCAATTGTATCATATTTGTAAAAAACAGATGGGAAGAAATTCCGACACAAACATTAACACATACAACACCATTACGTCGTCTGTACTCCTACTTCGTAGTAAGGGGCTTACATTTTCGAATCTCGGTTCGAAAATCGGCTGTCCTGACGGCAACAGTGAGCGATTTGTTAATCTCTTCAGGCAACCACAGGGATAATTCGCCAAACAGGCCACAATTGCACTTCTTTACAACTTTTCATTCAGAAATTTTCTACCACTTGTCAGAACATACTAATCCCAAGTGGAATATCACTTTTGAGAATTTCATACTTTTTTTTTTTTTAGATTTTCAACAAATTACATGCCTTTATAAAGCTATAAGGTTCACTGCTATACCCACAACAGCCTGCCTCCTGTCTGTATCATTCTTACAATGCTTCACACTCACTTATTCATCCACCATTGAAGCTACACATATAACCTTAGCAACTGACAGTGTCATTTGGCAACACACTTTAACCCTTTAAAGATGAAGCATATCTGTTTTATGTATGAGAAGCTAGTTCGTACCGCGCAGTAAACACACTCCATCTCGGTTATAAAAACCAGTCAGTTAATGCTGTATTGGGAAATAATCGCTGTTTGTTCTGAGATCCACACAAAACACATAAATACACTGTGTGGGCAGGATGTAGAGTTGTTGAATGTTAAACCTGGTCGTATGTAAAGTAACCACTAGGCTTTAAAAGGTTAAAGAAGGCAGCCTGCCATTGGACCCCATTCTCAGCAAGTTGAACCCAGCCCACATCTTCAGCACCTACATTGATTCATCTTAATATTATCCTCCCTCCTACTCTCATGTGTGTTGTTCAAGCCAGGCGTTCCCGAACATTTTCACTTTGCAGAACACTTTAACATCATGGTGATTATGGTGCTCTTTGTGAAACATCATGAAAGGTTGGTCCTTTCACACCCTAATTTAAACCAAACACAATATTACTAACAAGAATTATGGTGCGATACCACGTAAGAACCTGGTTTAATGTACGGTTTTGTATAAAATATTATAAGAAAAATGTAAAATTCAGCAACTTCTGTACCTTAACTGAATTTGGATACTGACCAACATTACTTGATTTCAATGCTCACACACCACAGTCCAACTCAAGGGGCTCAAACTCACAACCCACCAGTTCATGTTATATGGCCCTCTCACTTACAATTACAGACTGTACCCTCAAGTTCTCTGTGCACATGCTGTGATGGCATACGTGGGACATGAGTATAGCTCCATGCATTCTTAATCGTGGCAGTAGATGAAAATGTCCGGTTATCTTCATGGCCCGGCTGCTTCACACTCAGTTCCCATCCTACAGAATGCTGGGTGGGCCCCAGAGCCAGTCTAAACTCTCACAGAGTAGTCACTATACTAACTGAGCTATCCTTATTACCCACAGCCAAGGGTAAAGACAGTAAAAACATCTTACACAATTTCCATGCATATATTCTTGACTGAACATGAATGTACATATACAGATCTTGGTTTACCGAGTTCAGATACCCACTAACAATCTGATATGGGCGGAAACACCATTTTATGTGAAAAAATCAGAAATGTTGTGAACATCTGCAAACACATTTAATTTCTGTTACAACAGAGACACAAAAAGATACCTGCAATCTGTATATCTAAAACTACCTATAACAGAAACACAGCAAAGGAAACATGACAAAAAAGGTCAAGTTGTCCACATGCTTATTAAGCACCATGACACAAAGATGTATGGAGGACTGGTGGTATAACTCCATGCTCTTTGGCAGGATGTTTGCAACGTAGTGCACAGTGCCACTATGTCCACTGACCAGACTTTTTAATGGTCAGTGCTGGATGAGTTAGTAACATAGCTGTCATTTGCCATGGTGTGGTCACAGGTACCCATTTATCATGGATAAACAATTTTCAGACAAACATACAACATAAATTAGCAAAAGGCAAGCAACTGCTTTTTATTTCTTTTTGTATCACAATTCCAGGTTTACAAGACATGTAATGTGCTGTAATACAGGTACCTGTAAATGAATACTGCAGTGAGTAACATCTCCAATTAAGGTCTGCCTTTGAAGGAATCCGTCTATGAGACGATGCCACCTATAAAACGGACTCACTAAGGATGGCCAGCACAGAGACCATACATCTCAACATGGAGACACTATATGCTATATGTGGAAAATGTACAAAAAATCAAGACATGTAATTAAGTATATACCTTTATATAACATCATACTTAAATTATTACAACTACAGATGAATGTATTTGCAACACATCCTATTTTATACATACATTTCTAATTACGTTTTGTATCTGCAGTTGGAAGGATGAAGAACGACATCCCTCTTAAAAACTTAAAATATACTGAGATCAATTACTTACAATACAATACTGCATGTGTATTTTTCTACTTTTGTACATACATACAGGGGTGTGCTGCCCGAATTTTAACTAGTGGTTTGCACATCCAATTGTGAAATCAAAATTCTTTATTAGCTTACTCTACAGAACAAAAAAGGAGCCAAGGCAGCCAAGCTGCAACGCTCAACTCACTCTTCAGTATCTGACCAAAAAGGGCTTGTTCCAGAGCCCTGTTTTAATCTACTTCCCTTCCAAAAAAGGAAAAACTATGCCTACGTGACCACCATCACATTACACCACTGGAGTACATAACGCTGTACTTGCTAATTTCATACACTCCGTAATAACAACATGGCAGATATGCAAACTCCTGATGTGGGAATGACAGTAGCACTTTTACTTTATGGTACTGAAATGATGTAAGGTAACAGCTCTTGGGAAAATACAGTAATTTCCTAAGGAAACATATGTAAAGAACTGAAAATAACAACACGGTGGTCATGTACAAATTTCCTTTAGCTTTTGGTTTGATGGTAGTAACTAAGGAACCAGTGGTGGAGGGCATCTGTAATTTGGTACAGAAATAGACTTATAAACATACCTGAATGTTTGTTATAAAATCATGTTTGTAAGTTAACAATTACAGACATGGTGATGATGTGTAACTTTGAGGATATATACAATAATTTTAATATATACAGAATCCTCTACTTAACCTTGTAAAGCCTAGCAGTTACTTTACACACCACCTGGTTTAAAATTCAAAAATTCTACATGGTACTCACATTATGTGTTGTGCGTGGATCTCCAAACAGCGATGTTCACCGTATACAGCATCAACTGATTGGTTCTGTATAACTGAGGTGGACAGCATTAACTGTGCGGTACACACTGAGTCCTTACATAAAACAGGCACTTTTATCTTTAAATGGTTAAGCATAACCTGTCGGAAATAGCAAAATGCTTGGTAATGGAAAGTAAGACAGCAGAATGGAAGGAAAATTCAAATAGTCAGGCTTCATGGTTCACAAAAAACTTACCAAGTTCTTCACAAAATAAAATAAAACACTGATGATACTAAATGTGCGGGACAAGAAATGTATGGAAGAACAAATACACGTTATGGGTTCCAATGGGAATTACTTATTCATACCTGGTTTGAATTTTTAGGTACTGTTTGGCCAAACTGACTCTGGCACACCCCTGCATATATTTGCTTCTATTTCTATTCAGGCAGTAGATTACTGTGGGCACAAACAGACACTGTGACAATATACGTGGTGCCTCTATTTCCAATGTCCAAATGGGGCATTCCCTCACTTCATCCCTCACTCAGACGTACCCTAGCTAATAACTACTCAGCAACAGGGAAAAAATAAAATTATGGGAATCTGAATAAGTCACGAATGTATTAGCACACAGAAAGGAACATTTCTTCAGCATGTTTTACTGCAACCCTTTTTCGTCAAAAGAAAAATAACCATTTGAATATTTTCAAAACCTTCTAACTGTACAAAAATGGATGGAAATAATTTCTGTGGTTAATGTTCTTTCTGTAGAGCCATAGGATACAAGAAAAATGCCAAAACATTTTATGCACAACATGTATGCTGAACATTTACAATGGATAAATGTTGATGTGGCACAGCATGGCTTGCAGTATATCTAACACCAAGAAGCAACATATAACAACAACATACAAAACATCAGAAAATATATGCATACAATAATCTGGTACATTTGCTCACTTTTTAAAATTATCTTGTCGACCATAAGACTTGCAGAAATAGTGTACTGCGCATAAAATGCATGCTTCATTTTCCTCTAAAAGTTTCTGTCAAAACATTTTTCACTCTGATAAATAATTAGTAAGTTACACATGAATTAAGCCCAAGATGTGCCCAGAAATGCATGCTGGTTCTGACATAAAATGCTTCTTATTACTAGCTGATTCTATCAAAGACTGGAATGGGCCAACAAAGTTTAGTTTAACTCCCTAACATCAAATTTAATGACACCTGTTCAGTCATGCTCAAGTTGTTTCATGTATGTGGACGGATGAGCGGACGGATAAGTATAGTGACTGTAACAGGCACTCAACAGGAATACGGTTGAGCCTAAAACTGTTCATTCTCCTCATAACTGTTCACTAACAACTATATACATAAAACTGTATGCATAAAGACCACTGAATTCCCTTATAATCCAAGTTTATCTAAAAATTATGGGCACTTCTTAATTTGTGTACGAAATAAATCTTTTATCACAGTGTTTGGCTTTAGTTCTTACTGCAGACACTACAAAAAAACAATAAACCTCATTGAATGAGTTAAATCTCTAAAATATTCCCAATCTGTAAGCAGTATTCTATGAACATATTATGAATATCTGGGTATACCATGAAATATTCTATTGAGCATTTTACTACAGCTGTTGAACTTACAACTGAAACCACCAACTTTTAACTGGCAGAGGACACACAGCAATAAAAAAATACAGCTTGTGTTTTCATTTGTCACTTAACTCACACTTCCTGAACATGATATTAACTTAGACTTGTTGTGGTGCAACACATTTGACAGCAACAAGTTTTGACTTATTTTTGTCCATGTGTAGTAGTTTTGATTTAATGTGGTTAAGTTTCAAAACCTAAAATGAAGAAAACCGGTTTGCATACTCTACTCATGTATCAGTACTCATAATCTCATAGCATGTTACATTTTTGCTTCAACTAAATATCCCACATTAAAAAGAAATAGGTTATTCAAAATTATCTCCTTTAGAGAATTAAAATTAATGAGGTTTCACTACAGCACACTTGCCGATATTACCCCAACAACATTATAAACAGTGGAGATTACTTCTAAATCCCGCACACTGTAGTCTGGGAGATTTGGCCCGATTTGTCATGACTTTTAGTTGCATTGGCATTATGCTACAGAAAATAGTTTGCATATGTGCTGGCACGTACAACAGTTTTTCATGTATCATAATAGTGACATGTTGAATTCCAATAAAGCTGCAGTAAAAGCAGAATAAAGTGCACTTTCTATTTCATTATAATGTAAAACCAGATCCTGAAACAACAAATAAATAATTCAGCATGAAAATATTACAGTACTTTCTATGTAACAGAGACTTGGGTCCATCAAATTTTCACACATTTACTTCTTCCACTTTATGACAGGGATTTTGAGAAAAGTGATGTCAAAGGAAGGAAAAGAAATGGCTTATTTACAACATAGGAACTACGGCAAGATCATTTCTGTCACAGGAGATTACGTTAAAAATCATGTAAAGTTCAGATCATATGCAATGTACAGGTTGCTCCTGATCACACATTTGTATTTTTATTTGCCATATGGCACTTGTACTTTGAAAACTGTTGATACAGTCAAACACTGAGTTCTCCCAAGAACCAAAGGAGATGAGACAATCATGTCAGTTATCCTTACATGGGTGAAGTTAATTAAGTACCTTGATATCCAAATACTTTCAGTGCATACACGTAAGAGCATTTGATTAGATGCAGGACATGAAAGCCCATAGTTACCACACAAATAATATGGCAACCACTATTTATGGGTCTGGTATGCAGAATGGCATCCCATGATCTGAAAGCGCACGGCATGGCACTAATTAAATATTCACTGTGAACATCAAATGTTCAAACACTTCATACAAAAAGAAAATAACAATAAAGTTTGATTCCTATGAATTAATGTATGGTGAGATTCTGATTAACCTGGACATAAAATACAGTTTTTAATAAATATATTTATCAGTGAATGGTCATGTATCGGACTTACTCCATCCTTCTTTGGCAGTAGATGGGAGACAGTAACTCTGATTAAAACTAGATGGCATAAGCCTGCCCATTTTTAAACACGTGTGCTGGAGAGTTTGTCCCTCCTCCTACGACCTCTTCTTCCTCTACAATGTCCACTTCTTCATCAAGTGGTTCATCCTGGCCTGTCACTCTGCCTTGTCTCACAGGTCCTCCTCTTACCTTCTCTCCTGATCCAAATGAAGCTGAGATAGGCATGCCCAATTCACGGGCCAATTTGTCCAAAGTTGACGAGGACAAGTAATAAGCAAGATTGACACCTGGCCCTGCCGCACGTCGGAATTCCTCTACCAATTGCTGAGCACCTCGGAAGTCTCCACTGGCCATCACAGTGTCAACCATGAGAGCATAGATATCACCCACTCTTACCCCTGCAGCATCGAGGTCACCAGAATGTTGTAACAACTGGCGACACTGGGAAACAGCTGTTTCACGATCACCTCGATCAGCAACCCTGAAAGCAAGTAAAACAAGATACTTCTCTTCAACAACTTTTTAATTAAAGTTTCATCACAAGCAGTTCTTACATTCCAGTTCTTAAGATTTACTCTGAAAATAGCAGACAAATCCAAACTCATATTTGTCTTTGTTCATGCCAGAATGTCAGTAAACTTTTAAGCACAGTAGTCCCTTGGTTATCCACACCCTGGTAATCTGGATCCCCACACAATCCGGACAATTTTGGGCCAGCTATAACCCTCTTTTCCTGCAGTGATCTGGTCATTGTCTTGATCACGGGGAGGGAGTAAGGTTATGATCTCTCAAGTGTTGTAGTTCTCTTTCTCTCTTATTTCCCTATTACAGTGAAATGATACTGACAGAAGTCCCATCATCATCATCATCATCATCATCATCATCATCATCATCATCATCATCATCATCATCTCCTTTATGCAGGGCATTCACACTTATATACCTGGAACAAACCATGTTTCTAGGGTATACGGTGTTGCAGCTATTCTGTGCGTACTGTTAATGGTGCATATAACACTGTTTCAATATTAAACTCCTTTGTGCTTCTACATCAGCACTTTCCCCAGTATGTGTGCTGTGCCCAGTATAGCTGTTTTCTGTAGTTCCTTGATATCATGCTTTCCTGGTACGCTGCTCAAGTTTTCTGAAGGATTTTGAAATGGTTCCAGTTGCTCCTATTATAACCGGCGTCACCTTTGTTTTTACATTCCACATGCACTGTATTTCCATTATGAGGTCTTTATATTTTAGAATCTTCTCGGCTTCTTTCTTTATCACATTTCTGTCTCCCGGGATTGCTATGTCAGTTAGCATACATGTTCCTTTTTCGTTATCCCGGATTATGATGTCTGGTTTATTGTTGGGGATGGTTCTGTCGGTTTGCACTTGTTGATTCCATAATATGGTTACCTTGCCCACTTGACTTGTTTCTGCTGATTTTGGTACATGTTCATACCAGAGTTCACTGTCTAATTTTACCCCTAGTTCCTTACATATGTTGAGGTGTAACTGAGCACACACTCTATCATGTCGCTTGATGTATTGTTCTTTTCCCAATATTGGGCACACTGACATAATGTGGTCTGCTGTCTCCTCAAACTGGTGACATAATCTGCATTTACTATCTTCTTCTGTCTGCAATATTTTTGTTGCATGGTATTTTGTTTGTAGTGCTTGGTCTTGTGCTGCCACTATTTCACTTTCTGTTTCTGCTTTCAGGTCTCCCTTTGACAGTCAGAGGAATGTGTCTTCCTCACTAATGAGATGTTTATTTATGCTTCTAATGTATTGGCCATGCATTACTTTGTTTTCCCATTTTTCCTTTAAGGACTCTACCAATCTTGCCTTTGTGTTTTGTATTCCATCTTGTTTCATGTCATTCTTCTTGATTGATTGACTTAATTCATCTATGATCTTCGCTGCTGCTGTAACTGTTGAATTCACATGTGGTTGACTGCTGTTGTGGTTTCTTATAATATTTACAAACTGGTCTTCTTTATACCTTTTGTTAAGATATTCTGCAATATTAATTATCTCTGTTTTATATGCTGCTTCAATTTGTGACAGGCCTCTTCCTCCTTCTTTCCTCTTTACATACAGCCTATGTATATCAGCTTTAGGATGATGCATTTTGTACAGTGTTAGTATCTTCTTGGTTTTCCTGTCAATTTTTTTAAATCTATCATTATCATCATCATCATCATCATAATCATCATGTTGTTGTTGTTGTTGTTGTTGTTTTTGTATCTTGTATCTTGTCACAGGCCATTTCTTCCTGGTGCTTCTCTTGAACCAGCGGTGATCCCCACTGCTCAGGTATCAAGTTTCAGACTGCAGTACTTTCTGTATTATGTGTGATGTTCCAAGTATAGCTGTCTTCTGCAGCGAATTATTATCATAATAATAATAATAATAATAATAATAATAATAATAATAATAATAATCCAAGTGTGGCTATCTTCTGCAGTTGTTGTTGTTGTTGTTGTTGTTGTTGTTGTTGTTGTTGTTGTTGTTGTTTACTGTCAAGAGCAGTATTTAGGCTCTAAGGAGTTATATTTCAGTTTTGAGTAATGATTTTTTGTGTGTTATCTATACCACAGAGTTTCCCCATCTGCCATCTGGATTCCTGCGTAATCTGGACCACCCCTCCGCCCCCATAATCCACACGACAAAGGGACTACTGTACTTACGTATAAAACGAACTGATATGACAGCCAAACAACAACTGTCAATGGAATATGTACTACAGAGTTCTGACCTGCGAATATCAACAAATCTCTTGACCAGGGTCATGCGAGTGTTCAGATTGTCTAAGACCCTCTGGTGCTGTACTGGGTCACGAGGTGTCGTGACCTTGGCCAGGCATCGACCAGCTTCTCCAAGAGCACCAAGGGCTTTCTCATAATTCTGATACTCATCCACCTCCACCTAGAATTCAGAGTACAGTTCACAGGGCACTTCTTGCTCCATTCAAATACCTAACCCAGCTGGTATCAGTTACAGTGAAATTTACAATAATTTGAAAACTTGACCTGTAATGAATACTCACCACAGGCAGTTTGAAACATGGATAAATGTAGTTTTTTCCAAAAATCAAATATCCATTATTTTAATTATCCCACTGCAGCCAGTAAAAGTGCAAGTGTTTATAAGGGAATTAACAGTTAGTCACTAATACTCAAGCAAGCTAATTAACATAAATACATGTATTCTTACTTTCACTACAACAAACAGAATGGAGGGAATCATCATTTGTATGTCACTAGCCACTCTCCGCAGTCCAGTTCAGGCCCAGACCGTGGAGAGTTCACGCCTCTAAAAACAATGCAGTACACAGTCAACAGCACATTTTCACTCAACTGTAAAGTGCAACCCCAATGTAACGGTAACGAAAAGTTCTCCCTGAAGATGACCCAGCAGGGTCGAAACATGTAGGAGTGTGTTACGATTGATGATAAAACTCTCTTTGTGCATTTGTTGGTGATTAGTGTTTTTGTATAATGTCCTTCCTTTCAGTTTTCCAACCAAAATTTTGTATGATTTGGTCAGTGTCAATTAAGAAACAGAAAACTGCACCTGTGCACAGGCCACATAGAAATTAGCAAGCAGATCAGAAGCCCGGCCCTTGCTGTAGAATGCGACGATGTTCTTTAGTACTTCAGGCTGACTCTGCCAGTCGAGTGACTGAAGGTAATTGGCAGCCATGACGTAGATTTCACGTTGACGTGATACATTGGCAAAGAAGACTATCTTCTCTGTGTCTCCTGATTTCAGCAATGCCTTCATTGCTGCCACCTGTACCAAACAAAACATAAAACAAATCAAACTTAAAACTGGCTCACAATTTCTGATTAGCAAAAATAAGATGTTTTCAAACATTTATATTTACCTGCAATATAGGTCTTAAAAAAGAATGCAGCAGAAAAAGGCTGATACAGCACAGCATACTGCTTCTTAGTACAGTATGTTGATGACTGGGACAAGGACAAAGGCTCTCCAATGGGAAATTCTGCATGCTTCAACAAGCTGAACAATACAGTCAAAATCTTCAACGGCAGATTCACCATGCTTCTAGAAGCAGTATGTTGTACTCTTCACTGAAGCCTCAAAAACATCTTAGAAATATTCCAAGAAACCTTTGTTGTTCTAACTCAATGGATCCCAAGTCCATTTAGATAAGCTAGCATGTGTTTGGTCAATCAAGGAGGCACTGTATAGAACCTGAAGATACATTACCACATTCATAAAATCCTCACCTCACCTCGCCACCCCACCACAACCATCCAAATGCAGTTCAATTTACAGTTACAAGGAAGTAGTATGAAAACATGGATATCCTGTGGTTCATAAAACATTTTCTAAACCAAGACAAAGTAGCTGTGATAGAAACGAGTTACTATGGTTGACTTCATTGCTGAAGACAAATGCAGCATATTTTTGTTCAGTGTGTCATACCTTGCTACCAGCTTGTGTAAACTTCTTGGTGGCCAAATGGTAATTGCCTTGAGCCAATGCACTCTCTGCCACTTTCTCAAGGATATGAACACGGGTTGCTTCATCTCCTTCCCCTTTGCTCATCGTCAGCTTCTCGGCTAGATCCTCTGTTACCGGTATGTTGTGTTCAACACACAAAGCCAAGGCCTCCACATACTGCCAGGAATAAAATTACATACAAGCCAACCATCTTCTCAAGCAAGAATCTTAACAAGAGAAGACTTAAATGTTACAATAAGGTATAATAATGGCACGTTTCAATCACAAACAACTAAGTAGGAAGCTGGCACAACAGTCACCTTATTATCGATGTTTTACTGTTACATGTTTCAGCTAAATTTTTTGGCAAATTTCAGGCAGTGCAGTCACAAACATTAGAAAATTACTCACAACAAGAGAGAAGCAATGACATGAGCACACTCATCAGGAAACCAACAGCCTCTACATCACAAACAGAAATAAAAATAACTACATACCTTACAACAAAATACGAGATACACAAAAAAGACCCCAACTCCACCCAATAAAACATGCAGAAACAAGAGAATATTCACAATTCAGATAACTATAAAATAATACAGAATTCATAAAAAATATTAATTCAGAATACATGAAGTCACAAAACAGTGTACTATACAAAATACAATATAGCTGACAACAAAATTATGGACAATCATGATATAAAAGATGTTTTACTAAATGTACAGGAATAAGAAGAAACGTAAGAGTATTTTAACATTACGCTTCACACACATAAACATGATTCCATGATTTATAATCTGATATACTTTGCACAGCATGTTATGTACTGGTCGCTTTATATTTACGAATAAACTGCCTGAAGATGGCTAAAAAATTTAGCCAAAATGTGTAGTTGTGAAACACTGATAACAAAATGACCATTGCGCCCAGCTTCATAACTGCTGTTCATGAGTGAAGTATTCTTACTGTAGAGAACAGGATGTCTCATTTAAAAATAATATGGGTGACTCGTATTTAAAATAAATAGTACAAGATACACAGAACAAATGCTACAGCATGTATAACAAAACAGACTAGCTCATGGACCACACAATCACTCCCTTCTGGACAGCAACATGAAGACTTAAACATTACTTGACACCCTATGTTCTGCAAGTAGTATGTCTAATTAAAATGTGTACTATGACTTCAGTGAGAATTTCAATTTTGTATTTCCAGCTTTATACAAATTACATCTTTCGAATGCTGGATCGGTTTGAAATGTAAATACAGCAAAACACCAATTTTACGTTCCCGCATTTTGCATTTTCCATGACTTTACGCATCTTTTGTAAGGTCCTGGCCAAATGCCCATAAAGAATGTTTCCTGGATTTTACACCACTTAAAAAAACAGACAAAACACATAATCAGGGATTTACTTTATATGAAAGTACCAGATATGAACAAACCCACTCCACTTATCCTCTGAAACTCTACACATATACACAGACATAAGCCACTGCATAGACTCAAACTATAGTGTCACAGTGTCAAGACTGATTCCTTTTCACACCGCCAGTTATGTACACTGTGAAGTAGACACTATGTGTAGACAGGATTGAAACTGCTGTGAGACGGGCTTTAAGTTGTGGGTTTATTGGTTCAACAATGGTTCATCAATTACACAAGTTTCATAGAATAATGAATGACAGTGAAAGGTGAATCAGTGAAGATGAAGCAAGGCGCTAGACACTACATCAAATCCTATAAAACATTCTGTCAAATATGTACATATATTTTTCATGAAGTCCAATGAGGGAGGGAGAGAGGGGAGGGAGGGAGGAAGGGAGGAAGAAAAAAAGGGAGGGGTACAACATGGGCTAGAGTCGACATATGTTAAGTGGAAACTGCCTGTGGTGAATGCCAGCGACCAGCACAATTGCCACTCATGCCTGATGGAAAGCTGTCTAGCTGGTCCTAAACTTCCACTGCCTGAGTGACAGACTTGCAGATGACAGGCTTGACCACTGGCAAAACATTGTACACTGGCACTCTCAGGGCAAGTACACAAGCAGACATGGTCAGGTACATCACATCTGAGGGCTGATGTACATTGACTTGAAATAAATTGCAATACGCTAAACAATGTGTGTGTTAACCTTCATTTCACCTTAATAAATCACATGAATGTTGAATATGTATAAAAAAGCCCGAAGTATTTATTCTTGTAAATCCGCACATATTTGATGATTGACCTTGTTCTCCTCCAAATACATACCTGCTTTCCTACAGCAAGCAGATTTACAGCTTTCTCATATTGACCATTCTCTACAAAGAAACGTGCACACTTTTGCACTACAGCAGGGTCTGATGTAGCATCCAGATTCTCTGCAATATACTGAAGAGCACTGGTCTGCTCGGTTCTGCAACAGCACACAGTAACAACTTCACTGAACAGGAAGCTTGCACTATAAACTAACTGTGAAGGTGTTAACTCTTTAACATATATTTGTCAAAAACACTTTTAACATACAATACTGGACACAGAAGAGATCACTTAGGAGGTGTAAGTGTAAATGTGAGAACTACATGACAATGGATCTTACTTATGATTTATTTAACCCTCCGGCACCTTAGGTCAGATACAACTGTCACGCAGTGTGATGTTCAATATGCAGAATGTCACATACAGATGACTGCCATCTAAAGGCCTCCCTACGCAGCTGTCATTTAAATTACGGTCTCCTACACATCACACTGGGAATTTAATGCCAATGCCAAAGGGTTAATGACACAGTCAGAAGCACAGACTATTTAGCATTGCATGGAAAGACAATCAGTGAATAATGAACCTGAAAGGATGTTGATGGAAGCAACCATGGCCTAATTTGAGGTACTGACCTGGCACATGCTTGGAGAGCCTGAGGAAAACCATAACAAATTTCAGTCAGAACAGTCAGCATCCCACTTGAGATCTGGGGCAGGCACTTGCCCCAGTTTTCAACTGTGAAGTGTTAGTATTTGAACCAACCTGTTCAGTATTAAAATGGATCTTAAATACAGAGTGTGGGTGTGGAACAGCTGAAGATGTGGTCCACCAGCAGGATTTTCAGAACACGTTAATGAAGCTTCAGCAAACACTTTGACCACATTAATGACCAACAGCTTCTCAAGAAGAGGTTAGTTAGATGTGTGTCTTAAGGTTGAAGAGCTGTCTTATAATTGCTGAGAAGTTACTAGGCTATGGGCTGTACATCCATGAAACTGTGACTTGATTCCCAGAACAGACATAGGATTTATCTCTCCTCCTAAGCATCCAGACCAGCTCTGGAGCCCACTCAACCTCCTACTTAATGGGTACTGGGACCTCTTTCTTTAGTGGCAAAGCAGCTGTGGTGTGAAGCTGACCCATCACACCATCACTTGCAAATATCCTCTGACTTGGTGAATGGGAAGCAGTAGTAGTTCAGATCCTTTCTTCACAGTTAGGTTTGCAGGTAGTGACATCTCAAAAAATGTTAGCTTGCTACAACTACACACTGATTCATTTGGTTTAAGGCATTCAGGCACAGTAGAACACATACTTGAATGCCAGATCCAAAGCTTTGTGCTGCATGCCAGCACGATGGTACAGCATGACAGCTTTGTCTTGTAGAGATGTGTCACAGGATTCAAAGTACTGTGCTGCTTCGAGCTGTTCTCGGGGACCGGCAAGCAGTGCCATGTTCCACAGCTGCACTTCCATTCCTTGCTCCTGTCAAATACATACAAAAATTAAACACATATCTTTCAAATTTTAAATAGGCTGTCGTATCTGAAATACTACTGACAAAATTCAAACTAGTACTTTACATTAAAAGCACATGGGAAAGCATGGTCAGTACAGTAACTAGGCGACAGGCTGGATGATCACGGTTTCAGATCCTGGCATGGGAAATATATTTTTCTCCTCTCCAAAATGTCTAGACCTTCTCTGGCTTTCAGCCAGCCTCCTAGTCAATGGGTACTGGGTACTCTTTTTCCAGGCATAATAAGGCCAAGGCATGAGGCTGACCACTCACCTCCATCCAGTGCTAAGGTTAGGAATGCGCAGAGCCATGTCTCCACACTCCCTATATGCTTTCATGCCACACTCACAGAAAAATTTACCTTTATCATCTACTTCACATGTCATACCTTGCAGATTCTGACAGCATTTCCATAAGCTTGTGCTCTGGAGAAAAAGTGGACAGCTTCATCGATCTTGCCCATTGCTTCATACTGCCGAGCCAGGTGGTAACATGCTGCTCTGTCACCAGTGGCACTAGCAATCTCCGACGCTCGAGGCAGGTTCTCTTGAAAGCAGAGTACCCGCACTAGTGAGAAGTAGTCTTTGGCTTCTTCATAATATTGGACGGCTTGGTCCATGTTACCTATGCTTTCCATGTACTGGCCCCACCATTTCACTAACTGTCTGCAATGAAGAACAAACACATTCTGTGTTGCATAATGATCAAATGAGGGTTTATTTTAAGGCACATCTTATGAAAGGAATAACTGGTCAGTGCTCCTCTATGGAATATAATTAGATTCCTTCAGTACCTGTATTTTGTTCAAAGGAAATAATGTTTCTTTTCTCTTAAATTCAAGAATTTAAATACCAGACATTATACTGCTCAAGTAAAAATTCCTACAACAGTTAATCTAATGGAACAGGAAAATAAAATTTAACAAATCCAAAGAGATATCTGAAAAATTTACCCTCTAATTATACTATACAATATATTGGTAATAATAAAATACTACACTTACATGAGACTCAAAACTGAAGCTTCAGACTGGGAACCAATTTCAAAATGAAAACCGAGTTTTACATCTTAATTTTTGAGAAATATAAAAATTCTTTACGCGATTTGTGAATTTAATGAACTCAGTGGTTTTCAGACACTGCATAAACATTTTGAACTCTTGTGACACCACCTGGTCATAATATACAAATAACTGAGACCTACTACCACTTTCAATTAAAAAGATAAGGTGAACTTCTCCCTGTCCATGTAATGAAGCCCTGAAGAGGGAGCTGAGATATACTGCCACTTATTCTTGACCCCACATGAGATGGTGGTGAGTGGTTAACTTTCATACCTCAGCTGCTTTATGCCCAAGGAAAGAGCCCGTGGTACCCTTTGAGTAAGAGGCTAGACGGGGCCCAGGGCTGATTTGGATGTTTTTAAAAGACACAAATCTCTTGCCCCTGTTGGGAATCAAACACCAGATCATCCAGCGCCTAGCCTGGTCACTACACCAACTATGCAACACTACCTGGTAATAACGGAATTTCATAAGCAACATTGACCACTTATGCTTTGCCACGTGGGTAACACACTTGCTTCAGATACAAAGTTTTGAGTATGAATAGAAAGCTTGTTTTGCTACTGCTGGGCTCCAGCTCTGCATATACTCCTCCGTTGATGTCTGTTTTAATGACTTATTTTACAATGCCGTCACCATTTCAGACTACACGGTGTCCAGTGACAGGATAACCACTTCAGGACACTCAATTAAGTGATGATAGTGTCACTTCCACCTCACAAGTTCATGTGTCTACCTTGTTGTTTTTACTCGTTACATGGAATTAAAAGCTGTATTATATCTTCACCCATTATTTTTGACACTGTTGGAACTCATAACTATTATAGACTTACAGACAAGGTTCTCCTCAGAAATAAGTGTTGTTCTAATCACGGTACACTTCACAACATTGAATAACACTTACAGGTCTTTGGATTTGAGGACATACTGCTCAAGGGCCTGCTGGTCATCTAGCAACATACGTGGCACTTGGCTACGATGGGCATCTGCTTTTTCATACATGTGTGTTGCACCCATGAAATCGCCTTTTGCCTCCAAGTGGGAGGCATAGTTAAAGTAAGTAGTACGAAGATGGATGCGGTCCTTCTCTTCTGCGATTGTCAAAGCTCGGTCCCACTCCCCTGCAGCCTGGTACATTTGGTTCAACAAGTCCCAGCGTCCACAGGACGCATATAATCTCTCTGCCTCTTCCTGTACGGGTTTATAAGCACACTATAACACACAACCTGCATCCTGACATATTGTTGTTCATACAGCTGAAAGTTCAACACTGAATTAACACATTCATATCTACACCACTGGAAATTCATCACCAAGTTAATACATACATATCTACATCACTAAAACTTCAACAGAAACTCCTTTAGATATCACAGTCATCCAGTTGGTCATGAAATACTCTGCCTTGAAGGAATCCCACAGCTACTTTACAAAATGCATTACAGCCCACCATCTGAACCCTCTCCCAGCCAGATGAATGAAACTTACATTCTCACATTTCATATTATTATCTCACCTATGCCTAGGTCTCCAAAGCGGCCATTCCCTTCAGGTTTTCTGACTAAAACATTGTGTGGTTCTCATATCACCCTCATGTGCCACATGTCCCACACACTCAGTCTCCTTATTTTAATCATGTTAATAATATGTGAAAAGAAAAGAGATTATGAAGCTCTTCAGCAAGTAATTTTCTTTACTCTCATCATATTTCTTT
Source organism: Coptotermes formosanus (assembly GCA_013340265.1). Lineage (NCBI taxonomy): Eukaryota > Metazoa > Arthropoda > Insecta > Blattodea > Rhinotermitidae > Coptotermes > Coptotermes formosanus. The sequence goes on along the minus strand of BLKM01010978.1, from coordinate 1,294,824 downwards.
TCTCTTAGGTCTAAATATTCTCTCACTACCCTGATCTCAAACACCTGTCTTAGATTTGTGATCAGAGACACAGTTTTACAACTATATAAAACAAGTAACATACAATTTTATATCTTTTAACCTTAGGATTTTTTATGAGAAAGAACCCATGCCATGGCTCAGGCACTTAGTTTTTGGCCTTTCACTGCAGAGGCCTGGGTTCAGTCCCAAGGGATCTCATGTGGGATTTGTGGTGGATGTAGTGACACTGGGACAGAGTTCTTCTCTATGTGCTTCAGTTTTCTTGTCAGGATCATTCTAGTAAGGATCTATATTTGCACAGCACTTCACTCACCTACCATCAACTCTACACAATTGTAGCAACACAGCTCAATTAAAAAACACTTGGACAGGAAGTACGTGTTTCAATTATGAACAACACTACTTTACAGTTCTATCTGACTCTAATGTTAATATAACTTGTCACTGAAACAATCAGCACAAAATCATTTATCAAGAAACATTTACATTTTTATCCTTACTGACATGCAGTCATCCTCAGTGTCTTACAGATATGTTACACTGTATCTGAGGTCTAAACACACACTGGGCTTCTGCCACATTAGTACAAAGTGGACAGCTTAATAACAAAATGAAAATTGAAACGTCTAGGTACAGTAAATTAAAGAGTACAGAAAATAATAATTTAAAGATTCTGGAAGAATGAAGATATTATATTGAAACTCACAACAAGTCCCAATTGAATGGCAAGCATGGCAACTCTTGCCTCCAACTCTGGCTCCTTCATGGCTTCGCGTACGGCCATAGCACCCCGAGCATGCTTCATATGTCCAAGGCAAACAAAAGCAACATCCAAGCGTTTAGTCTTGACACACATGCGTGCTAGGCTTTTCCATACTGCCTCACTGTAATAAAAGGCACAAATTACCTTTACATAATTTGGTCAACAGAGTATGATTTTACTTGCTGTTTGAGGGGTATTAAACTTGATCTCTCACCATAAGGGAAAAACAAAGATTGACCATGTTTCAGGAGATGGGGCCGAGGAGAATATTTGGACCCAAGGGACAGAAATAGGGAGAGGAAGCACACTGAATAACGAGAAGCTTTACAGGTTGTACTCTTCATCAAATATTACTAGAAAGTTGGGACCAAGACAAACGAAGTGAGTGCGGCCTGTGATGCACATGGGAGAAACGACAAAACAGGACACACATTTGTTCAGAAAACACAAAGAGCACAGGCCACTTATGAGATCTGTATGTAGCTGTGATAATATTAAAATGAATCTTAAGGTAACTGTGTGAGTGAGTGCAGGCTGGATTTAACTGGCTCAGAATATGGTCCAGTACCAGCCTCTTTTTGAACAGACAATGAACATTCACGTTCCATAAAAGTCACAAATTTCTTGACTAGTTGAGGCACTGTTAGTTTCTCAAGAAGACAAGTTAATTTAGTGGGTTACGAAACCAGAGAGTTAAAAATATGGGACCTTTCACTTGGTATGAAAAGTTAACCTTCACATGACCTACAATATCACTGTTGTCCATGGTTCACTTAATATAATAATTACATATAAACTGTACTGAGCAAGCAGTCCTTCTTTATGCCATTTATTTTGTCTGATAAAAAGTATCTGTTGAAGCCTGAACTTGAGCTTACAACTGTGCCCAGCTGCTGCTATGTGTCTACATAAGAGTACTGTAGTACAAAAACAATCTCTGTGTATCCCGCAGACCTTTCCTGTGTCCAGTAGTTTTGGGCAACACCGGTGTTAGTGGTATTCCTGAGTCCTTACATTTTAGACCTTAATTATGGTACTTAAATGAGAAATCCAAAACGTCACTGTAAGGCATCATGAAGCCACAGGCTGTTTGCAACATGACCACTGCATCTTAATCTACAATAACACTTCAAGTTACATCTGTACGCATATATCCCCTTTCCTATCCGTGCAGAGGTTTGAAGTGGTTAAGACTCACCTGCTTATGGTTTTAATGGCTCTGAATGCCTCGTCCATATTGCCAGTACTTAAGTTGTAGCTGAAGTCCAGTACAGCGTCACAAGTTGATTTATTACAATTCTGCAAACCTTCGAAGTCTCTCATTATCAGTCTCTCCACAGTTCCAGGCAATGTCTTGGAGCCCTGAAAAATCAGGAGGGCAAATAATTTCTTTGTTACTGTTATGAATTCATTAAATACAAGGGTTGATAATAAAATTCTGGGACTCATTATACTGTCTGTCAATAACACACTATATAAAACCACACAGCACAGCTGTTTCTCACAAATGTTTCAGACATCATCAGGCTGCAGAGTAGGTACTGTTTGTAAGAGATGTGAGTGAGCCTTGTGAGTATGGTAATTAAAAATCAAGTTTAATTAAAGTAGAGGATTTCTTGACAAACACACACATGATTATATTCTCATAAAGGATACAATCCAAGTATCATTTGCTTTGCCTTTCAGCATTTTCTCACCTGCTGTCGAGTGTGTTTGCGCAGCATTAGATAGTATGGAGTATGTACAGCAAGAAAGCGTGTATGTTTTTCAGACTGTAGAGATGTTACATCCTGTAGCAGCAACCGTTGAGAGTCTGGTGCAGCAAAGAAAGTGACAAGCACCACCTCGGCTCCCTGTCAACGTACATACCCCATATCAGTCAGTATTTGGATGAAGCCAAATACAAGAAAAATATGTCTTTTTGATATGAGGATAAACATTTCTTTGGACCTCATGTGCCCTGCATCTCTTTCAATGAATTATGACCTGACACTGACACTTATCAAGACAAGTGTAAATATTAAATAACCAGACTGTACTAACAAATTACCTACTTAAAAAAGAAAATACAACAGTTCATGAGTAAGCAAACTGTAATGGTAATACAGTCACAACTTCTGCCTATTTTCTGAACAGGCTGTGGTGCAGGAGGATAAAAAATGAGTAACAATTCACAATTCTTGACAAAAATAATTCTTCCTGGGAGGCTCCCTTCATTGTTCATATTTCACTCATTTAAATTCTAAGAAGAAACTCAGAACTATTGAATCATATCAGCCAGGCACAAGTGCCACTTTGCTTGGCAATCAAAATTAATTGCTAAGAATAATTATCTATGTACTTAAAACATAAAATCTCTTTTAACTCAACCAGACAAACATTTTGTCAAAGAATTACATAGCCATGTTCACATCTTACAGCGTTTAAAAGTTTGGGTACTTCGGCATCCCTACAAATGCTTCCCCTTTACTGACCTTGCCATTCTTATCAGTGCCAGATGGTTCAAGCATTGTCATGGTGGAAGATGAACCTCTTCTAGATGAAGATGCCCCAGGAATGGGCTCAGTAAAAGGCATGCTTATTTTACGATTCCCTGACTTTGGTAGCAGCTTGGCTTCACATACAAGTAGTCTGGGCTGCTCCTCATCCCACTGGTGTGACAACACAAACCGACCTGACACATCTTGTGATGTCCCAGTTGTGTTTCTGTAAAGCAGTTTTGCCTCAAGAGAAACACGTTAGATAGAGCACACTATTTTACAAGGTGACTGGACGCAGAGCTGCTAGTGCAAGATGACCAAAAAAGTATGCTGGATTTGGAAAGATGTAGATATAGCTCCATCCACATAGCTCTGCCATTAATGAATGACATAGACTCTTAAAGGTTAAAGAACATAAACTACAACTGTACCTAAAAAAATAACTTACAGCATGAGCATCCAGGTGTTCTCAGCAGTGGGCCATACAATTAGAAATCCATGTGTGTGTGTTGGTTGTATTAAACTTTTGCTGATAAAAATGGTGAACTATGACCCATTACCTACTCAAAAATGTGTATTTCTTTAAGCAGTGGTACAAGTTTTATTTCAGTGACACTTGGCAGCAGTCTGTTACAATAGGGGTACACAAATTTTACTAAAATTTAGGAGCCACCTCAACACTACAGGTGCCAGAGGGTGACAAGAAACAAGTTTCATACCAGCGACCTACAAATATTATGCAACACTGTAAAAAATCTGGTCACCATGGTGACCTGGCACCCAGATTTACACAAAGGTGGCAGAAGACAGATGGTTACGGCCTACTGGCCTACTAGTTTGCGTAGTTAATTATGTGGAAGTTCTTTTACTAAAAATCTTACGTGATTGCATTCCAGGGTCAAGAGGGCTGCATGTTGGACATCCTGACCTTACAGCTTGGATAACAACTTACTTTTCAAGTGCAGAATTGACAGTCAAATGCTCTTGATCTACTGGAGAGGCTTCTGCATCTTCATCATCATGAATATCTAGCTTTCCTGTTGCAAGATTGAAGTACTGCAGATTGTCTGACTCAATGTCCCACACGAACAGTTTTGGGTCAGGTAAGAAGTTTGACTACGCAAAAACCAAAACATATTAACCAAGATTAATTCCGCTTTTTGGGCACAGTCTGGCTAATTAACCCCTCCAGTTTTAATAGTGTATGGCACCAGGCACATTAATGCTGAAAGTAGGTGCTGTGATAAATTGCACACCCACGTTTTTGAAAACAAGCACACAAAAATTAAATTATAATTATAAGGAATTTTTCATGATAAAAACATAACTTTACCATAACTGTTCATTGCAACCATAGGCTAAGTACATTCTTTCTCCATTAAAAGGCTAATTAATCAATGCCATTTACTTCTTTTTTAAGATGACATCCCCGTTGCGTTATCCTGCTTTGCATGTTGTGAGTGACTGCTATGAGTTAAAAAAATAAAAAATATATCAGATGCCATTTACACTGAACGTAAGATTCTCAATGCTTCTGCTAGGTACTGAACAATGACCACATAGTCCACAGCCAAACTACTGAGGCTCTGTAACTGTAGTCTGTACCTTGGCAATTGTTATGGAGACTTTGGTTCCACTGCTGTTGCAAGTTGCCATAATGATCTCTCCAAAATCATCAATGGCCTCTTCAAGATTTTTTGGATTTGAGAGAAGTTTAGCTTCCCTGAAACCACAGAAAATTACTAGATTACACTGGCCAGTATGTTTGTGCAGACTGAAACTAAGCCTGAAACCAATTTCATACTGCTGCATCATTAACCATGTACATAAAAGCATACGATCAAGGACTAACACCCACAGTACACAAATACATAGAGCCAGAAAACCAAGTTATTTTCCTTCTCTTTGTTTCAGGCTGATATGGCCATCAGCTGGGAGATCATACAGTTGCACAGACACTCACTGAAGTTTACATTAAACTACAGCCCAAAAGTTAGCTGACCTGTCACAAGCAACTTAGTCCAACCAGTTGATAGTCAAGTACACATTTGGTAGTGCTAAATTATCACCGTATCATTGGTGTTATAGGAAATATAAATACAGGCGACAATAAGCTTCTACAGAGTTACACATGTTGTCAGCAGTTATTGCAACTCAACTAAAAGTAAAACTGATATTGTGAAAGAATTATAATAAAATATTTAACATTCCATGTGTGTCACATGTCACACACACACACACACACACACACACATCAGAAATGTTACTACGTTACTGTCTTGATTATACATATGTAGGCCTACATCTACAACTCTTATACACAGCTAGTGACCAAAATATCTTGACACGGTATTCCAAAGAAAGCTGCTAGGGTAAATATCTGGTACAGCCAGGTAGAGTTCATTATGGAACTGTGTCAGTCACTATTAATATATAGCTCAGGACACACTGGCCCTTCTCTCAGTTGCTGTGAGGTTCCCTTGGTTATCACATAAACAGCCATAGAGGCAGACACACACTGATGCCCCTTACAGGTAAGCAGGAAGAATAAAAAAGAAAAGAAATAACAAACTAATAGACTCTAGGGCAAACAATTTGATGGGGGGGTGGTTTCAGTGGCTGATACTTTTGAGATATGGTATTCATCCTTTAGAATGTATACAACATGGGAAGAATGTCCACTAAAACTCTGAGACATGTAGTTGTCCCTCTTGTGTTGAGTTTTCAACATGTCCGTTTACTATACCTGCGTGACAGGTCCCATATCTTGATCCAGCCTGCAGCAGTAGTCACAGTAAGGAATGACCCACAGAGCTCCATGCCAATTGGTCGGCCCTCGATATCACTAGTGGGAAGCATCTGTTTTATTGTGCCCTGGAACGTCCGCACTTGAACTGCACTTTGCTCATCTTCAAGAATTAGGAGGCTCTGGTCATGTACAAAGGCAGATTCAACTTCACAGGGAAATGAACCTGCACAAATATTTATAAAGTTATTAAAATCGAAACTCCCGATCTCTTAGAAAAAATGCAGAAGCTATAAATAATGACCGGAAGAAATACTGAGCACTGACAAGCAATTATTTGTGGCCTTACTTACAGAACTGCTCTGGCATCTACATGGCTGGCTGGAGAAAAGTTAATGTTCAAAACAGTTTGCAGCAAATCAGAAACCGATATACTTTCTGTACACACATTCACCAAGTCAACTTTCACATCTGGCATTCATAATTGTGAAAACAGCACACTGTACAAAAAAGTACATAACAAGATGGCAACTATTGTATAAAACATTTTCTTTACATTCATATATATGAAATATATGTAAATAAATTTAAAAATATATTTATATTTAGCTCCAGACACAGAATGGTGTCATACGTAGACCAGTTTGGAATAAAAATAAAGTTAAATTTCAGTAAATATTTTCTGTTACATACTGTTTGGCAAGATATTTTCTAATACCAAAAACACAGCACCCAGTGGCAGCACACTATCTCCAAAACAATCAATCACCAATACAGACTCCCACATCAAACTTCTTGCAATTGACTTGTACTCATTTTCTGAACCACCATGCGAAACGTGCAGCAATACAGTCTACAGGATCAAACTGGCCATTGTTCAACGTAAATTACAAGAAGGACCCTGCTTCATGGAGTTACGTGGTTTGTTTTTATAAATGCAAACGACACCTGCCTACAGTTTTACTGGTAATTCTTGTATCTTCGCCCAGTCCTTCAGTGATCAGCTGATACACAACTAATGTCTTGCTGCTCCACAGAGCAACATGGTCACTTGTTACAGCCACTCCCTTCACTTGCAGGTCTGTACTCAGCTCAAGAGTGTGGTGCGTCCCTCTTTCTTCCTTCATTTCCACTTCAACAACCAGCTGACTTGGTGACACTTGTACAGCAGAAACCTGAACAAGAGATGCATGGTTTTATTTTCCTAAACCACAAATTTCTTTACTCATTTCTTTATTGTTCAAATATTTTCATAATAAGAGATGTATTTCTTTCATATTTAATTTTCTGAACTGTACAAAACTTTAAAGATCTGCTAGTCATTCAACAAACAAAGAGACAGGACGCAGCACAGTAAATACTGACTGATTCCTGACTGCATTCTGTATGACCAGTGACAAGCTCAGTTTCTTTCTTCTAAGTCACCTTCACTTCACATGCAAGAAGACACTGTGACACTTACCAACTTGCCATAATGTGCACAGAGCTCCTGCTCACGCAGCTCAAAAACAGCAGTGATGGTATTCACAGCTAGAATTGGCTGTGACTGACACCACGTAAGGTGTTTCACTGTGCCACGCACACTGCATGGAGGTTCTCGCAGCCAGTTTTGAGTTGGATCTGCTGATGCAGGGGACCCACTTCTCCTTGTCTGAACAGCATCTCTTCCACTTGCATCTCCCACAAGAAATCGCCACATGACAATGGCACCCACATTCGTGCCTGCCGACAGTATACCTATTTGCAAGAAAATTGGCAACAAGGTTAGTCAGAAAACAACTGCAGGTAACAGGAATTAAACTGAGAGTAGAAATTCAACTAATTACATGAAGCAGAGTCCTTCTTGAGAAACCATGGTTGTTCTGATAGTCAGGGAATTCCCACAATTTATAGAACCTGAAGAGTCAATTACCATCTTCACCAGACACACCACCACAGTCCATCCTGTGCCAGATGAATCCACTCCACATGATCACATCCCATTCCTTGAAGGCCCAGTTTGAAATCATACTTCCATCTACGTCCACTTAAAGCATAAAGGTTTAAATGCAGAGAACTACAATTCTGCCCATCAATTAATGTGGATATAAAACTTGGTCTCACATTAGGGGAAGAACACAGGCTGAAGGTGTTGAAGAACAAGGTGGTGAAGATGGTACCTAAACCCAAAAACAAGGAAGTAACTTGACACTGATGAAGACTGCTTAATGAGGGGCCCATAATTCATACTCCTAAACAAACATTATTAATGTTCAAACCAAGGATGAGATGGACAGACATGTGGCATGCATGAGGGAGAACAGAAATGCATACAGGGTTCAGACTGGAAAACCCGAAAGAATGAGACCACTTTGAAGACTTATGCATACATGGTGGGATAACAGTAAAAATGGATCTTAAAGAAACAGGAAGGGAGGGCACATACTCGATTCAACTGGCTCAAGAAAGGAACAAGTGATGAGTTCCTGTGAACATTGTACTGAACCTTTGACTTCCACAAAATACAAGGAATTTCTTCACTAGCTGTGGACCTATTAGCTTCTCAGGCAGGATTCTGCTCCATGGAGCTATGCCCACTTAGTGATGAAATCCACTATCACAAAGAAGAAATTTCACTAGCAATAACGCTAGTTGGTTTGGCCATATTAGACTAATAAATGCTGGTCTCTCACCACACACAATCATGTATAAGCACAAGTTGGTCTCTGTGGAATCTGTGATGGACAAAATGACACACAGGTCGGTTCATCTAAGTACATAAAGTTTCCCATGCTGTCACTCTACAAGTGCTCCATATTATGTATCACTCCCTGCCTTTGAAGTGCATTAGGTCTGACCAGACACCAGTATCTCACAATGTTAGTCTGTATGTTGACCTTCCTTAACAAATAAATGAAAATATCAATGAATTAATCAAAAATGAATGACTCAATCATCACAACGAATAATCACTCACTCATCCGTCTGGTTGGTCAGTCTGTAAAATGTACAAATGAGTGAACAAAGCAAAGCAAAGCAAAGCAAAGCAAAGCAAAGCAAAACAAAACAAAAACAAAACAACGCAAGTACACAAGCACGCAAGCAAGCAAGGAGCAACCAGTGGCATCTAAATATAGGTCACATGATTTACACTGGCCAGGCAACAAAAGCATTACAGACATAAGGCCCCACCTTTCTGCGGACAGAAGGCCAGGCTTGTGAAGACTTCTGTGGGCACATTAGAAGCTCCAGCAGATGAATCAGATGCAGAAGGTGCAGAGCTGAGGGGTTCAGCATCCAGTAAATAACTCTCGCCTGTGTCCAGGTCCCAGCAGCGAACAGCAAGATCACCTGTGATTACAGCCAACAATCCAGGACCTGCCCAAACCATTGACGCATCCTGTGATCGCCCACTCAGCTTAACCTGTAAGTATAGTACATCATCCTACCTGACAAGCAGTGATCTCAGATAATAATAAAACTGCAAATAAGTGGACAGTTCTATGCCATAACAGCTGTTATAAGTCCATATCAAGCTGGTAATCTCCTGTCATTCACCATCACTTCCTCCCAGCCTTGTGCTATGCCAGAGTCTTGTACACTCTTGGCAGTGTCCTAGCACACAGCCATGGCAAGGGAATTAAAATTAAAATGAGGAGCGCACAAATTAAAAAGTGATGTACATCGTCAAGGGGTATTAAAGCAAAAAGGCATAAAATAAACAGGCATAAATCAAGGTCTCACTTTACTAAAGAAAAGTGTGACCCAATGATAATTCCCTTACCACAAATTTCATATGGTAGGAATGGATCTAATCATTCATAGAGAGAAGCTGAAATCCAATTGCCTTAGCTATGACACAGTCTAGAAGGAACCATCTCTATGTACAAAATGTCAGGAGGACTTACCTTCATGATTTCTGTGACTTGCCCATTGGAGTTCACCTGGAACTGACCAACATTAAGATCCTCTGTCATGACAATCAAATTATCCTTGTGTTCATGGTACAGAATCTTCTTCAGTGGCACACCTTCCGTATTTAATACTTCTGTGCATGTTCCATCTTCTGTGAAGTAGAACAGTGCACCTGCAAGATAAGTCACAGTGTAAATACAGTAAAGCCCATCTATATGTAGATCTTCCGCAGAGCCCAAAGGTTCACCAACACATTACGTAACAGAAAGCTTCATAAATTTGCACTTCAAGTTATGTTGTTATTGAGACCAAATCAAAGAGGATGAGATGGATGGGTCATCAACATACAACAGTTTAGAAATGCGTATGAAACTATGGCCATGAAACATGAAAACAAAAGACAGTTTGGAAGAGCTATGCATGGATGAGAAGATCATACTAAAATGAATCTTAAAGACACAGTGTCTCCAGGTCTGGAATGGATGCAGCTGGCTTTGAATAGTTTCTAGTGAACATGGTAGTAAACCTTTGAGGTCTACAAGAGAGGGAGAATTTCTTCTGCTGCTGAGGCATTATCAGACTCCCTAGGCCAGGGATAGCCAAACAGCAGATCACAGCCAGCTGTTTGGTTGACTGCGACCACTTTTTGATCTCTGTCAAAATTGACTTGCTGCTTCAGTATGATCAATAGCTCTTTGTTTGATAGCATTTGCTGGCTCCATCTTCCTCTCTGAAGAAGCCCTCTCCCATATGATGATAATTTAATCAAGACACTGATGCCGTTGAACTGCCTTCACTTGTGCCTATGTAAAATTAGCAATGCACAGTTTCAGACAAAGTATAAGATGTCTCTCACCTGATATGGCACCAGTGTAGAAACACAAGTTGTCTCCTTGGCCAGAGTGTAGGGAAAACCTCTGGCCTGCTGTCCGAGGACGCCATCCACTGAAGAGATCTAGTGCCCTTTCATCTCCAGCCACAGCCGCCTTTGCCAGGCCACTAATACAAAAGATTATTGCAGTAGTCACAAGTACTTTTTTTTTTTCAGAAATTTACTGTGTTGAATTGAAGTACATCAGCACAAGCAAGACTGCACTGTCTTATAGGTACACTTGCGTATCTCTGTTGAAGGCATCAAAGAAGTCCCACCTGTTGCTTACTGCAAATCAGGACATTTCAGCAAATAATGTGCTGCCTACACGGTGCATGACTAGAGGTCAGTTACTGGCAGGAGTTAATGCTGTCAGATTCTTATACAGTGGCAACAGGTACTTCTTCCCGGGGGCTAATTAACCCTTTAAAGACGAAGCGTATCTGTTTTATATAAGGACTCAGTCCGTACCGCGCTGTAAACACTCTCCACTTCGGTTATAAAAACCAGTCTCTTAATGTTTTATAAGGCAAAAGTTGCTGTTTGTTCTGAGATCTGTACAAAACACATAAACGCAATGTGGGCACCACGTAGAATTTTTTAATGTTAAACCTGGCCATATGTAAAGTTACCGCTAGGCTTTAAAAGGTTAACTAACTGACCGATTAACCAATCAATCAACCAACTCCTTGGAGCAGAGTCCTTTTCGATAACAACTCCTCTGCTAATCAACATATTCCCTGCATTTCATAAAATCCAAAGGTTCATTACTACCTTCACTAGAGTCCACCACTTGTCCCTGTCCTGAGCCAGATAAATCCAGTCCATGCTATCCCATCCTATTTCTTAAGACCCATTTTAGTATGCTTCTCCCACCTACGCTTAGGTCTTCAAAGTGGACTTTTCCCTTAGGTTTATGAACCAAAATCATGCATGCCACATGCGTACCAATCCAATCATAATAATAATATTCAATGAAGAGTAAAAATCATAGGGCTCCATGCACTTCCAATGTTCAGAATGTGTGCAGCTTTAATCCCCCCTCATCCCTCACTTCATATTTATTAGATAATGCTTGAGCACAAGCAATTTTACCTTCACCACTTTTTCATTAATTAGCCAATAACTGGCAAGTCCAGTACCAGTGTTCCTACTTGTGAGATTTTGTGTGTCTGCATTTCCAACAGCACTAATGTAACGGCCATTCCACTGCCGTACATTCACAACAGTCTCAACTATTTCTTCTTAAGAGGGGTATCCTAAGAATAGGTCAAAAATGACATTGGAGATTTTTTGAGAATTATGTCACCTGACTCAAGCAGTGACATTTTTGACTTATAGTTAAATGCGCCTGGTTAGAATCTCAGCCAGAACAATACCTATCCCAAGCTGCGTGGGTTTGCTTCAGTTCCTCCATGCAAGTCTTGGAATAGTTCTTCAAATAAGGCCATGATTTCTCCTTTCATATCTTTTACAACTGATCATGCATGATCAACATACCATTTGATGCTACACAGTCCCAGCTACTGATGACAGGGTTAAATAAACCATACATAAATACATTATTTGAGATGCTGCACTACCTCTATAATCAGTGCCTAGTCAGGGATGATAATGACAACACTGCTGTAGTTTCTGGTTCCCTTGGTGTGCATTTATAACACTTAACGTTGAGCAGGCAAATGAGACAATGCTGTCCCATTAAATGTATAGTCTTTTCATATGAGAGGGAAAGCAATGTCCTGCATGGTGCTCTGGCTTCAGATGAAACCTGAGACTTAAAAAGGTGTACGCTGAAGATTAATGCTCTAATTTCTGCAAAATTTGTGTCAAAGATATGGCTCAACAGTCAGGACATCAGCCTAAGAATAAAATGAAACTTCTGTACATAATTACTAAATCATAAGAGCTACAGTACTTCTAAAGTTGATACAAGTTAGTGTTTATGAACAAGTTAATAAATTTGTGGGTTTTATGAATGCAGATAAATGTCTTCATCAGCTGAATAACTTACCAGCTGCTCACAGAAGATTATGAACCAAGCAATTGGGAAGGTCTTTACAGCTATCTTACTTCATAAATTTATCATTGTGTGCAAATGGCACATAAATTTCTACTTACACTGCCCTTTAGTCTTATAAATGGTCAGTGTCACATAAAACGTGCTGCTGATGTAATTAAGTTTCCAAACACAGAGTGGGGTTTAACAATGCATGTCACATTCAAGCTATTAGACCTGTGAATGAGTCAGTGCATTATTCACTTCGTTATTGTTTTCAGGCATACATAAAGTGTCCCTGTTACCACCTGCCTTAACTCCCTCATGCACAAACAAGCAGCCAGGATTAAAACAGCAATCAGAACATAAATGCTACGATATTAACTTACTTGATGTCTAACCCTTGAGGTGTGTGCTTTGGATTCTGTTGGAATGCAATGTGTGTTAACGGATCCTTTAGCTCATGGTGAAAGACCATCAGAATGTGACCCCGAGCATCCACCTTGGAACCAACGAGGGATCCAGCCTACGGGAAAGACATCACTTGAGGTACACAGAAAACAAGGTGTTCCAAGCAGAACTCGTTAAGACTTATTTTCCTATCATAAAACTCAACATTCTGTAAGTACAGCACAATTCCTTTAATCCAGTACTCCTGATAGGTCAGCACTTGTAGAAATTAATCTGAAGACTGGAAATCCACCATCCATAAATTCCAGTGCACATACTTATTCTGTGACCTTTTCTTGTGTTATCTGGAACTGACTGAGCTAATCAAGCTATTATAATGATTTTAAAAGATCCAAAGATGAATAAGCCAGGTGCTGCTGGCAGGAGGAAATATGTAACATTAATGATTCCTCAAAAACTCCAAATAATTAGGAGGCTTGAAAGCAGCAAAAGCTGAAGAGACGTTATGGCTTCATACCAAACTGGATCCTCGACCGTCTATGATGTAAAGAAACAGAAGGACCAATTACAATTTTCTATGGCATTAAATGAAAGTATGAAGAGCTTTTTCATGTGACAGACATTGAAAGAGCCTAAATTAGCATAATTGAACAAGGGGTTGTGTGAGTGGTTTTCAGCAATGCATTCTGAAGAAAAACTGGTGACTGGGCCTGTGATAATTGAAAAAGCTAAGTCTGTTTATGATGAAATGAAAATAACTGACAAGTCCACATTCTCTGAGAGAAATAATAAAATATTACCTGCAAAGTATAGGTAGTCTGACAATCTGAAATATTTGATAATCTGGCACCCATCTAGTCCCATGGGTGCTAGATGAAAGGAACTCTCCTGTATATAACTATTATCACCGGTATTTTCTATTATTTCTGTGAAGAACTTATAAGTTAAGCGTGCATGAACTAAGCCTATTGAAGAAGGCATGTGACATGAAAGAAGATCATAATTAAATTCAACAGAAATTTCTACCAGAGAGTGAAACTACTAAATTTTCTCATATAAAAGAAAGATGTGACCACAGTGGAAAGAACAAGGGTTGGCATCAGGTTTCTAAAATTATAAATACACATGTGTATAGTTATTAATTGCATCACTAGGCTTGTAGCTTAAAACTAAATCTGATCAAAGAAGACGCTGAAGTCATTCCAGATAGCTGTTTTCATTTAATTAATTCTACTGTGGTTTAACTTTTCCTATCACAAAATTGGGATGTGTATTACAACACGTACAGCATCTCCAGACACAAGACGTCCACCAAGATTACTCCACTGCAGTATCGTAATTGGTGCCTGATGAACAGACTGCACTGATACGAATTCTGGATCCCCTGCCCAAGCTCGCAACTCCCCATTTTCCCAGCCTGTTACAAGAAGCTTCTTTGTTGGATGCCATGCCAGCGCAGTCACCTGGGCCACCGTGTGCTGCGGCCACACTACATCCGGCAAAGGGTCTCCCTGGAATAATAACAGTACATTGTAATGTATAAATCTAATAAAGCGAAGTCTGCATAAGGCCATAAATGGGCTCTTCCATATATCCCATATACCATTGTCAGATTTTGCTCAAATGTTACATGGGATATTTTAATTAAGTGTCACTGAGGTATTCTGATTTTTCGCCACATTAATCCATAATAAAGCCTAGTTTACATAATGTCATAAACTACTTCTTAATGCATCCCTTAAACCATATGAGACATTTTGTTAAATTCTGTTACAAAAGGCTTCCACCAAAAGTTATTGGGCAGTTTAGATTTTAATGCATACTGTATAATAACATGCCATATGGCTTGTGCACACACATTATATAACTGTTCACAGTTCTGAATGAAATTTGTGTAGCAGATTGCCACTAAAAGTTGTCAGGCAGTTCCGATTTTCAGCCATGCTAATCCATAGGACTACTACAGCCCAGAGGGTGTATGACCACACGTGTGGCCAATACACTTTCCAGATACATTGCTGAAATTTGACATTGGGACTTCATTATTGCCACTTTAAAAAAACTTAATAAGCCTTAAAGAATGCCACTGGTAATTTTGAGTACCACAATACAAACTGCAATCACCCCAATATACCCAGTCTTCATACTCGAAACTAAGGTCTACAGGTAGATTCCAACTTACATATCATTGCCTTTTATAACTGTTCACTTATGCACCAAATTAATGACGATGATATAGGCCCCACAACACAAATCTGATGCACTACAATGTAGTAATTTCTATTATATAATTCGTTGTCAAAAAAAAAAGTCACATTATGTACCAGATCATCATAAATGGTGACAAAACCCCCTCTGTCCTGGCTGTATGATGAAACTGCTAAAAGGGGATGCTTCTCATGCCATTCCAAGTTGATATTGATACATCCTGGATCTGGACTCCGCACCTTCGAGTCAAAATATAATGACATTCTTGCCTAAATTGCAAAAAAAAACTATATTAGCGGATTATTAACCAACAAACAGTAATTCGCAAATTTCCGACTTATTATGACGTTTGAAACAACGAGATTCTCAAACGTTTATTGATGTTATGAAAACATAACCTTGCATCTGTGAACATAACCTTCGTATACGAAACATTTGTGCGTATTTCGTGAAATAAATTATTACATTTAAATTATATGATACACATATATGTACTACGTAGCGCCAGTCACATACGTAGCAAACTTCGTTTACTGGAATAATTATAAAAATTAACAAATTCCAAAATGCGGTGACAAAATTTACCTGCACCAACTGCACACAGATGCTTCAAAACATTCCTTAACATCTGACGCTGCATTTCATCAGATACATTGAACTGGTAAGATAAAAAGAACTCTCATTTTAGTGTGCAAGGGAAGTAACATAAGATCTACACGAACTCCACACATTCAACCTATTGACTATGCAACTTATCTTACACACGATTTTCCCACAAACAGTACCCTGCAAACGATATTGCGGTTTTAGAAACGTTCAACATTATTTCTCTTCCGTACCTTTAACGTCACATTTGAGAGATGAAGATATTACATTTTGTTTTCGTATTTCAATAATGTTGCAAGACACAACAGACTTCGTTTAATACGGGAGCCATACTTTTGCGTCGACCGTCTTCATTGCACTCTCACGGCATCTCGACATACTTGCACGACACTCCGTCGCAACGTAGAACTACACGGCCAAATGCGGCGCCTTCGTGCGTTGCTATACCGCCGCGGCTGTGGGTATAGCGTGCTCCTGGTGGTAATTTATCGAACTATATAGCATGACATACACTTGTCAACACACAAAGCAGCAACAACAGAAAGTGTAATAAGAAACAGAAGTTACGTCTGAAGTCACCGAGGTCCCAGAAAACAGTGTGCACACACAATGACCACGTGGTCATTCTTTATCACTTGGAATGGCCTTTTGTCAGTGTTGCCGGGGCACAAGTGCTTATTTTAAATGGTAATCCATCTCCTGTTGTTCACACAACAGTTTGTGCTGTGAGCAACACAACTGATTAATATGAAAACACTTCATATTCGGTAACGCTGTCTCAGTGTTTCATTATGCATCAAAGGGTGAGGGTATAGAGGGGTGTGGCAGTACAGCACATACAGCTCCACACATTCGTCACCTGGCACTAGACACTGTTAAGTGGTTTGCTTCCTGGCCTAGCCACTTTACTATGAGCACGGACTGAACTGGAGGCTGGGCTGGCCTCAGATGTTGTCTGGATGCTTTGAAGATGAGAGAAGACTTTTTCCCTGCCTGAAACTGACAGATGATCCTTTGGTCATCCAGCCCACAGCATTGACTTCTTGTAAACCAAGCAGTTGCCTAACAAGTACAGAAGCTTCCCACATTACATAGATCATGGACATTCATTCTGGATTAACAAGTATCTTGAGCCAGACCAAAACCGTGACGAATATCACACCTTGGGTAAGATGATGTTAATCTTCCATCTCTGTCTCAGCCCCCAGACTAATCTCTTCCATTGAATTGCGAACAATGGTCAGTGAACTGCTCTCTCTTCCGTTCAGTTTCTTTGACCTATGAAGCATATAATTTTTTAAACCTCCCATGCATGCTACATGCCCTACGAATCCCTTACTTCTGAATTTTGTAAACTTGATATTACTTGGTGACACACTACATTTTATTATGCAGTGTAGTGCATTATCAACCATAATAACACAAGTCACACACTTACTGTAGCCACAAGTACTGCACATTCACTTTAAATGGAGACATGTTTCAGACACATTTGTTATCGCAGGCTACTTTTCATTTTAACGCAGTAGTGCGAGGTTTAATTCTCATCTACACCCATCTCAAGTCTTAGGGTTGACTTTCCAATATGGACCCACAGAAGGATTAACATATGTTACTACAATCAGATTAATTTAGTTAATCATTTAGTACGAATATACATGGATATCCGAAGCTGAAACCTTACGCAGTTAATGGCGAAATAAGTTTTCAAGAGTGAGGACTATTACATTTGTTGATTTATCAAATATATATTAAAAGGAAGAGAAACTTGTATTTCTTGCATTGGTAACACTTGTACCTAACACATAATTAACATCTGAGTAACATAAAGACATTAATTAAGCATGAAAAACTCGCACTAGTTTCATAAATATCGTACTTAGGTTACTGAGTGCTTTACATAGCACACTCGCTTCCGTGTGGCTTGGCTTGGCTGCCAGCTCAAGGACGGACCTGCGCAGTGTACGGAAAACACACAATGTTAGACGTGTACAGCCAGTGCAGCTGCAAAAATCACATTTTTTTGTGCCTTTATCTCCCTAAAAGTTCAGATTCGGACATAGGTATGTTTGGTTATATTGACGTAAAATGACCTAAGTAACTTTTGCCCGAAGTATGGCATGTGTTTGTACTTTAACTTGAAAACTGTATCCTAGCAGTAAGAATGTCATGTTGAATACATGACAGCTTGCAGCCCAGTTAAACTTGGCTACGTAATGTATGAAAATTTCCTTGCGAGAAGTTCTTAGACGTTAAGAAAATTATTTACGGGCTTACCGTACGACTGTGGCCAGCTAAGTATTTCTTCGCAGGAAACTCAATGTGACTGATTTATTATTCTCGTAACCGCGTGACTGTAATTTGCACATACCCTTCGGAAACGCCTGCAGCATTTAGACTACCCGACCGACAAATACGTAAAAGATGTTGTCGTCAAGACGAGATGATACCGATCTTTTTCTCTTGAGCAGGAATTATCCAAGTAGCCATGTTTAACCCTTTAAAGGCGGACAGTTATCCTGGATTACTTTTAGAGATTCAGTTACTACCACACAGTAAACACACGTCGTCTCGGTTATAAAAATTAATCCGGTAATGCAATGTAGGGACATAATTTCTGTTTGTTCTGAGATCCACACAAAACAGGGTCTAATTCAACTCTTTGGGCAAAACGTCGCATTTCTTAATGATAAACCTGTGATAGATACACTAACCACTAGGCTTTAAGGGTTAACGCAAGGAAAGGTCTTTTTTCCTAGCACTTGCCTTGCACTGTGCCAGTCAAAATTTCACCAGATCTCCATATTCATTCATTTGTCACCATGGAAACTGGCAATGGGGCCAGCAGGGGCCGCCTTTCAGCACAGAATTTCGGTCGCACTATGGCCCTGGGGGAATTCAAATATTTGGGAGCAACCCTAACGAATCGAAACTCCATTCATGAAGAAATTAAGAGCAGATTGAAGTCGGGGAATGCTTGCTATCATTCGGTGCAGAATCTTTTGTCTTCCAGGTTGCTATCCAAAAACACAAAGATTAGGGTATACAGAACTATAATTTTACCTGTTGTTCTGTATGGATGCGAAACTTGGTCTCTCACACTGAGGGAGGAACAAAGACTGAAGGTGTTCGAGAATAGGGTGCTGAGGAGGATATTTGGGCCTAAGAGGGACGAGGCGACAGGGGAGTGGAGAAGACTACATAACGAGGAACTTAATGACCTGTACTCATCACCAAATATTATTCGGGTAATCAAATCGAGAAGACTCAGATGGGCGGGGCATGTGGCACGTATGGGGGAGGAGAGAGGTGCATACCGGATTTTGGTGGGGAGACCCGAGGGAAGGCGACCACTTGGGAGACCCAGGCGTAGATGGGAGGATAATATTAAGATGGATATTCGGGAAGTGGGATGGGAGGACATGAACTGGATTGATCTGGCTCAGGATAGGGACAGGTGGCGGGCTCTTGTGAATGCGGTAATGAACCTTCGGGTTCCATAAAATGCGGGGAATTTCTTGACTAGCTGAGAAACTGTTAGCTTCTCAAGAAGGCCTCTGCTCCATGGAGTTAGTTAGTTAGTTAGTTAGTTTCTATGGCCCTGGGGTCGACTCAGCCTCTAACAGAAAGAGTACCAGGAATATTTCCTGCGGGGTAAAGGCGGCCGATGCGTAGGGCTGACAGCCTTACCACATTCATGTGCCGACTGTCTAGAAACGTGGGAGCCTCAACCTCCTGGAACCCTAAGGGGCTGTCCAGGCTTGTAACGGGATTGCTTTACCTTTACCCCATAACCCATGAGAGATACCGCAGCGGATAATCTAGTACCGTAATAATATCAAATATCATCGATGGAAATATAATATTTCTCCAAATATCATAATAAAAATAATGATAATGTGAAAAACACTCACGCTTAAAGACACGTTTAGACCCGAGTTCATGGAAGAGACGCTGTATTTTTCCAGTGGCGCAACAGCCCCTAGTGGGTCAGGGCCTCCTCATTATCGAGTCTTCGCGATCACACTCAGACACACCACACTCGGTAGGACTCCCCTGGGCGAGTGATCAGCCACACGCACAGACCGCTACCTTTTGACAACACACAACACTCACCAGATACAGACATCCATTCCGCCGGCGGGATTCGAACCCGCCATCCCAGCAACCGAGAGGTCGCAGACCCACGCCTTAGACCGCGCAGCCATTGGAATCGGCGACACTGTATTACGGAGTGAAAAATGAAGTAAATAAAAAAAATAATAATAAATAATAATAAATAAATTTATTAGTTACGGCACGCCCAGTTGTAGGAGAGTATTCAACTATAATAAAGATACACATAGGCGTAACTTGGGGGGCGGGGGGGGGGGGGCAAGGGCGGGGCAAATGCCCCCCAATATTTTTTCAACCTAGGAATAGTTAATTTGGTTACTGAATTGAATAACGGCAAATAAAAAATAGGCAGAAAAAAGAAAATGAAAAGTTGCGTTTTGAGGGACCAATTTTCCCCTCTTTCAAATTTTACTCCTTTGTAAGATAAAGTTCCTAATACCCACGGTCAGTTTTGCCCCCCCCCCCCCACCCTAGTGTTATTAGCCAAGTTACGCTTATGAAGCTACTTATCAATAAATAAGAAAAAATACGTAATGTAAATTTGTTACGAATATTTGCGAAATTGCACCTTTAATTACATTTACCGGCTCTGCGATCCTCCTGTTGTTACTGACAATCAGCGATATTTGAGAAACGAGGAAATTTTCGAACCGCTATTCTCTTGTCATAATGCGCATTTAAGCAGTTCGTTGCGATCTGTACGAATGATGGAATTCCTACCTTAAACAAGGAGGCGTGCTTTTTACACACGTACATCTGGAGAATACTTTCTACACAAGCTGACACGTCTCGCATCCCCAGAAAAGGTATCTTGGAGACCGAGGGGGTATGTGCGCCCCAGTTTAAGGACCATTGCTATAGTGATTTACATACGGAAATGTGTAATCATAACTCAAATGGCGGTGACAAAAAAGAAACGGTTGTAATAGAGCGCTACATGTTTCCCCTGAATACGTCACGATTTTGTATTCACTAGACCTAGTAATAGAATTCAGTTCAGTTCAATTCATCAATGTGCTGAAAAAAACAACCAAATGAGGAACGCAAGTGCCGATGGGGTCATTTACTTAATCTTTCCGGCCTCACTATGGTCCTGGGTTCGACTGAGTGTCTAACAGGGATGGGTACAACGGATGTCTCCGGGGGGTAAAGGCGGCCGGTGCGTAGGGCTGACAACCTTGCCACCTTCATGTGCCGACTGTCTAGAAATCCTGGGAGCCTCAACCTCCTGGAACCCTGAGGGCCTGTCCAGGCTTATATAGGAATAGGTTTTTGTGGTAACATAAGGGAAAACACATACAATAACTAACAACAAACGTAAACACATGGAAGAGAGATAATCAGGAAAATTACGCCAGGTATGAGACAACATCAATTGAATAACAATTGTTAAAATAGAAATGGTTAAGAGAGATAATATGTTTCTGAGTACATTGGCAGTTCAGTTCTGTTCACTGGGATTCACACACATAATAATAATAATAATAATAATAATAATAATAATAATAATAGTGGTCCCGATAGTAATCTCAGCTACGGGAATAATTCCAAATTCACTGTCACAAAGTTTAAAGAGACTTAACCTGCACCCAAACACATATATACAGATGCAAAAAGTGGTAATTCCTGGCACATTTTCAATTGTAAGAAATTTCCTAAATTACACATAAGACCACCGAGCCTAATCCTGTTGATGAAATAGGTGAATACTTCCCAGCTAAAGCTGAGAAGTGAGAAATTCGGATAATAATAATAATAATAATAATAATAATAATAATAATATAATCCATATTACTGCCTATTTCACTGAAGTACAAATTGTTCATATAGGCCTAATTACATCGCTAAGCGCCAGGAAAAACGGGGCGGGAAAGATTACAAATGTTTGAAGCTGGGGGTACTCAATCACTCCACACGACAGAGATTCCGGTGAAGGGCAAGCAGGGAATCAGGCAGCTGAGCAGGTCGCTGGGGCAGCAAACACCCCTGCGCAATGATGTCTCCCCTCCCCCAACATCCTAACCCTCCACAGCCACAAGCCAGTTTCTCAATATCCCTGTTCTTACCAACGGGACACCATCAGTGTAATGCGACGCCCCAATTACTGGGGCGCCATCGGGTCGTCGTTGGATGCTTGCAGACACACTCACCCACGGAGACGGAAGAAACTACAACACAATTAGTAAGAATTCTTACAATGGAAAGTGGACTAAATTAAACTTTTAATTGAAAATTATAGGAAAATACGAGAGGCATTTTGTGCTTTATTTGAATTAGTTTAAATAAATTTGGTGCAATCTAAAAGGCCTAAGGTAAACTTACATAAGATGTTCAAAAGAGAATGTGACAGCATTGTTGGAAACACAGATATAGAAAAGTACATCTGACTTGCGTTACAAGTTCAGTGTAGGGCAAAAGACAGGCCTACGGATTTGCTAATTAGAGCATAAAACTAATAAACACAGCTCTTAGAAAAGAACTTTAAAAAATCGAAAATATTGCTGAGACTAAAGTGAAAGTGAAAAGGGAGTCAGAAAGATTTTTTTTTTATTTTGAGAAAAGAGAAATAATTTCAAAATAATGACAGCGTAGGTCAGGTGAACCTCTTCAGTGTTTTATTATACTCATCAACAGCAACACATTTTCAAGCTTCTTTAATGCTGAAGGCCGTTTTTAACATTATTCCTACGCGATTTTCTTTCAGCCTAACCGCTTCATGGAGTAAACTGCAAAGAGCAGTTAAATAATACATATGTAGATATTATATTGTTACGTGTCTTAAGAACATGAGAGCATATAATCGTTACTAATTCAACAAAGTGAAAACAGTTACTTAACAGGTTAATCAGGGGACGTCAATGGAAAAGTGAGAGTAAGAAATGTGATAACAACACGATAATTTTATCCAAAGGAATGTGAGAATCAACACCACGTGTCTTCGTAAACACGAATTTAATATCACTCGCACTGCCATGAAGACAATCTTCACGCGTCGTGTGTGTGTGTGTGTGGGTATGTGTGTGTTTAATGCCATGTCGTCCAGTCATTTAATACGAATGTCTGTTTCATGAGCAAAATAAGTGAATGAATATCTCACTCGCATATGGAATCCAACCACAGTCAATGCAGAATGCAACCGAGCGTCTGGTTCCTTATGGGAACCCTTTTATTCACCAGCGTCGCGACGTCGATGCTGTGTGTCGCTATAATGACGGATCACTGGGAACAAGTGACGTGGGATCGCCGTAAGCTGGATGGTCTAGCAGTGAGACAGAAGAATGGGACGCAGGTGAAGTGGGTGCTAGAGTGGCTGTTGGACGGACAGGTCGGCAGGATTATTTACACGAACGACGAAGGTCTGAGAAAAGTTCCCGAGAGGAAGGACCCGGTAACTAGTGAGGACAGCAGCGGGCAGGAACACGATGAAGTGGCGGTGTTTCTTATCCCGATGCACGGTGGAATATGGACACTGTGCGTGTCCCTGACCGGTAAGTTGATCATCATAATAGTGGGCACAGATACGTTCAGCGGATGCTGTCAGCCCTACATTCGTGTCGTTGACTGTATCGAATTCACATGTACTTTTTCGTCACCCACAATTTCGTACAGTCATAAAATTTGGCACTCTTCAGCGAAGACTTTTTCTCTTTGTGTCCGTGGACATTTCTTCAGTGATTTCACTGTAAATTCAATTCTAATAATTTTATAAAATACATTTAAATGAAAGGTCCTTTACAGATAGGGGACTCAGATTTGCGGCCCCAGACGCGGGGGGAGATATAGGGGGAATTTGTGGGAGCATTCGCGGAAGGAACACGTATTACCGCAGTTCCGATGACAAGTGGATAAGATGTGGTAAGCTGTTTGAACACATTTTTTAAAAGGACCTTCGTGAGAAAATAATGTTCCCACAGTACTGTTAACAGGCAAGTAAATGTATTTTGTACTGATAGTAGCATGAACCGCACCAGTTAGAAACACAGGCGTGTTTTTGAAGTTCTTTCCGGAGGCCCAGGGCTGAGTCCTGAATAGTAGAAAACATATTTCAAAAAGTAATTTGCTATAAAACAGGTCAGGCGATGCAGAGAACACTGAAATATGTGCCAGACTTCATGACTATATAGCCTGAAGTTGAGTGAAAAAGTACACTTAAATTTTATAATATTAGAATTGCCAAAATTGGCCTTACACCATCCCTTGACACTAAGAGGACGAGGGCCTATTTAGTGCTTATATTTGTTTGTTAAAAGATGATTTCCCTGTCTCGAAATACACAGCGTTGAATTGTAGTGTGATTAGATAACAACAAATTGGAAAGAATATGGGAGAAAGCGGCAGTGGCCGAATTCAAAATATTTCACTCGTATTTTACCAGAGATGCCGATCCCAGTGGCCGCGCGGTCTGAGGTGTGGGTCTGCGACCGAGCGTTTGCTGGGATCGTGGTTTCGAATCCCACCGGGGGTCTGGATGTTTGTCTTGTACAGTGTTTGTGTTGTCAGGTAGATGTATCTGGGACAGGCCGATCCCTCTTCCAGAGGAGTCCCACGGAATGTGGTGTGCGCTTGATTGTGAGCAAGTGAAAAATCACAACCCTCGACACCTGCTGTGAACAAGCAGGTAGAAGAGGGAAGGGCTACAAAACAAAACAAAAAAAAAATTACCAGAGAGACTGAGGAAATCTGCCAAAACTTAGGACCTCTGTTATACGAAGCGGAGTAACACTTGTTGAGCCGTGTTTGGAGCTGGCCTTCGTGATTCGGCATTTATTGCAGCTAATCCGACTTTTCTCTGGAAAGCCCTCCATACATTTACCTGGGATATGAATATTATAGCAGCTTTTATTAAGAAATTAGCCGCAGCCCAATTAAATAACGTAAAATCAATCAATCAATCAATACACCGACAGCAACTTACGGTAGCGGCACTCATGCTTCTTGCTAAGTGGAGCATTCCAAACAGAAAAGTTTTCAACATGACACTTTTGAGAAAAAGGAACGGAAGAATTATCGTAGGTTTATACCGCGGCATTCATATGAAATGAACGTAACCGACAGCCCGCTGCAAGACAGCTGGTAGCTGGGAGCAGCTTGCCAGTGTAGCTTTGTTTCGTTCGTTCTTTTCTGCATCAATATTTTGTGTATTTAATTCCTTACGTAGCGAGTTATCTCTCGCAGTGACACTCTGGACGTTTAAGACCGGTTCGAGTTTCGATCGAGAGACCGACTAAATTGGGGTCTTTCGTGGTCAGGGCCACATGACATATGTGGGATCCCCGGGCAGGCTAATAATTTGGCGCGCCTTCAAACCGATATCTTTAAACTTTTTCGGCCAAGGAAAATGGTGATGAAATTTTTCAGGGCGTGTACCAAAATTGTGGATAATTTTCAGGGAATTCTGTCGTGTGTGGAAACATGAGTTTTGCTGGCACCATATTTGCCATTATTCCTGTGATGTTTTACCGCCCTAAAGGGTTGGCACCCCGGGCGGCTGCACGGCTGACCGCCCCTTAGTCCGGGCCTATTTATTGTTTTCTTCATTTCATCTAAGGAAATACCGACAGAGTGCTTTAAATTAGAATTCACTTCTCATCATTTCCCGTTCCTTATGCAAATCTATTTAACCATCCGAAGCTGTGTTACTAACAACGCCATTTCTTTCTCTTTTTCTTCTTTACTGAGAATTGCGAAAGCTGTAGATTATGACCTGGACCATACACAGGAATTAATCATAGACCGTAGTGTACAATAAAACAAGAAATATGTAATGATTAATATGAGAATAATACAAATATTCCAGTCACTTGTCAGTAACTGCGGTAAAATAATTTGGCATATTACATGCCTAAATGATCACATCACCTTTAACCTTTTAAAGCCTAGCGGTAACTTTACATACCACCAGGTTTAACATTAAAAAATTCTACGTGGTGCCCACATTGCATTTATGTTTTGTACGGATCTCAGAACAAAGAGCAATTTTTGCCATATAAAACGTTAAGAGACTGGTTTTTATAACCGAAGTGGAGAGTGTTTACAGCGCGGTACGCACTGAGTCCTTATATAAAACAGATACACTTCGTCTTTAAAGAGTTAATACACATCATCATTGACTCTGAAACTCTCAGGTCACAGATTCTGAGGCCACACCGCGGACAACCGGTTTGGATCTCACGTCAGTCCATGTGGGATTTGTGGTGGACAAAGCGGGACAAGGACAGTACATCGGCTTCCCCTGTCAGTGTCAGTCCACCAATGCTCCATACTCATTCGTTCATCCATTACCGATGCTACATAACATTGCACTTGACAGCGTCGTTAAATGATGCAATTGAAAAGAACTCCGACACGAAAACAAAGCGTAACGGTTATGATTTGCCCGCGGAGGGCGCAATTCACTTGAGCCTTCTGTCTTCTTATCGGTGATGAGGGCGTCTCCCGCAATCAGATTTTTAGAGCCACCCCCTGGCCTTTTGTCTTTCAAAATAAACACTAAGGATCAATACACAGCAAGCTATATTATCCTGCGGTGTTATGGAGGTGCGCCAGGGGTCTTTCTTTTGTGTTCTCTTTATTTTCGGGGAAAACACATGTCACGTTGTGGCGGAAGTTGATGAGCCCCTTTAATATAAGTATGCTTGAATGTAGAATTTATGGAGAGTGTTGCAAATAAGTACGGTAAATTAATATGTTCCATGTCCGTGCACTATATTATACAAAAACACTAATCACCAACAAATGCACAAAAAGGCCTGCAGGCCGGGACCGCAGAGACTTCATGCCTCCAGTACACAGTATACAGTCAACAGCACCTTCTCTCTCAACTATAAAGTGCAACCTTAGTGTAACGATAACAAAAACGTTCTCCCTGAAGATGACCCAGCAGGGTCGAAACATGTGGGAGTGTCTTATGGTTGATGATAAAACCCTCTTTGTGCATTTGTTGGTGATTAGTGTTTAAGTACGGTAATTATTTTATTTTTCATGGTGTTACAGCCCCTAGTGGGCCCTCCTCACTCTCAAGACTTCACGATCATACTCAGACACATCACACTCGGTAGGACTCCTCTGGACGAGTGACCAGCCCGATGCAGAGGCACTGAATTTAGTAGGGACTAATTAACAGCTTCAGTAATTAACTGGCTAATGAAAGAACGAAAGTACAAACAAGCAATCAAAGAAGCCTGTCAAGTTATTTACCTTCGACATAAAAAACTCTCCAAATGAGTAAACAACTACTTAAATAATTAGAGAATCTAACACCTAATCCGCACTGATAAAACCCTATACAATCCATCTCAACCCAATGCAGTCCACTTTTCTCCATTTCCGACAGACCGATCGGTCAACCAGAAAATGCCTCGCCGGTTCCCCGAAAAGTAGAAAATGAATGGGCATCCCTGTTTCATCAAACAC
Organism: Coptotermes formosanus; assembly: GCA_013340265.1. Lineage (NCBI taxonomy): Eukaryota > Metazoa > Arthropoda > Insecta > Blattodea > Rhinotermitidae > Coptotermes > Coptotermes formosanus. Next base: position 1,267,296 of record BLKM01010978.1, on the reverse strand, counting down.
GAAATTCCAACATCGCAAAAACAAATGTGTGTTAGGATCTGCTATTTAAGTGAAATCAGTTCATTCCCATAGATCATATTAAAGTGGTCCTCTGACAGGTGAACCGTCAAACTGTCCTGGAATCAAACCTGAAAATTCGCAATGAAAAAGCCCACCTGCCTGGCATTGCTTGTGAAATCAGAGGACAGGGCCCGACAGGTTATGCACTGATAGGGTGCAGCCCACATGGCCCTTGCAGTAATAAAACAGTGCAGGAGCGTTGGGTGTGGCAGAGCACACGTTTCATTGATTATTCATTTATTATTCAGTAAATTCTTACAGCAGGTTCCTTCTTCAGACAGTGATACACGTCATCTGCTCAAGGCATCTCCACTTTAATGGAACCCCACAGTTTATTCTCTGATTAAAACGCCTCGTCACTGAGTTCTAAAATCAGTCTTTAAAGTACGTTTCAATATTATCCTTCCACACACGCTTTACTTTCTAAGGTGATTTTCTTCCCTTCAATTTTCTTGAATAAAATTTTGGAGGAATTTTTTGTTTCTGTCACGTATGCTAAATATCCTCCTCATCTTATCCTCCTTCAGGCTGTTCAAATAACATTTCGGGAACACATACCACGAATCCCCAACTTACGCAATTTTCTAAATGCTCTCGTTACTTCCTATTCCTTATGTCCTAATATTTTTCTCAATTTCATGTTCTGATACACCACGCACCTGTGTTTTAAACTCAGTGTGGGAGGTTAGGTCCTAGGTCCATATAATGCTGCCTGCTAGGTTTGTTACAGTACTTTCAGTCCTAACGCCAGTGGAATACTTCTGCGCTGGCCTCGAATTACATCTGATTATGCCTGATTGTAGTTATAATAATAATAATAATAATAATAATAATAAATGTACCAAAATCAGTAGAAACAAGTCAAGTGGGCAAGGTAACCATATTATGGAATCAACAAGTGCACACCGACAGAACCATCCCCAACAGTAAACCAGATATCATAATCCGGGATAATGAAAAAGGAACATGTATGCTAATTGATGTGGCAATCCCGGGAGACAGAAATGTGATAAAGAAAGAAGCCGAGAAGATTCTAAAATATGAAGAGCTTATAATAGAAATACAGCGCATGTGGAATGTAAAAACAAAGGTGACGCCAGTTATAATAGGAGCAACGGGAACTATTTCAAAACCCTTCAGAATGTACCTGAACAGCATAGTAGGAAAGCACGAAGTTAAGGAACTACAGAAAACAGCCATATTGGACACAGCACACACACTGCGGAAATTGCTAATGTAGAAGCACAAAAGGATTTAATACTGAAGGCAGCGTTATATGCACCATGAACAGTACGCGCGGAATAGCTGCGACACTGTATACCCTCGAAACATGGTTTGCTTCAGGTATATAAGTGTGAATACCCTGCATAAAGGAGAGGATGATGATGATGATGATGATGATGATAATAATAGAAAGCTTGTGTTCAACAACTGTGCGTGCACTTGAAGCAGTTACATGCTTCGAAAAGACCTTATGTACGTAAAAAGTAATTAAAAGTAACTTTATGTGCAAATATTATTACATTATTAAATATGGATCAATCCTATATGTGACTGTGTATATCCAGTAAAATGCCTCCTCTCCGCATAAAATTACTGTTGTTAAATTAAATGCGTACAAAATCTTTTGTAATATTTAAGGTATTCAAAAGTGTACTGAACATGCATGTGCCTATATATAAGGACTTCCTTGTTCAACATACAACACCGCGTCACTGATTAATCAGTTCCCGACGTTTTGAGACAAGGTAGCGGCTTTATCTTTAGGAAAATAAACGTTTATTTTGACGTTTCTACCGTTAAAGATGAGGGCCATACGTTGTCTCGAAACGTCGGTAATCAAATAACCAGTGACGCTGCGTCATATCCCAGAAGAACGAAATCGTCTTCTACACCACTGCGACAAATCTAAAGTCGTACGTACGTGTGTATGGTTTATTGATGTTATGCGGCGATAATGCGTGCTGCCTTACACTCCGCGGGGTTGGTCGAGTGGAACTGCTTCTTCTGAAATTAGGCCTACTCGAGAATCATTATAAAAATGTGGATGTTTACGTCATGTTTCTGAGAATCGCCATGCCGTGCCGCGCTTTGCAGGAGACTAGGTTGTGGATGTGGGTAGCCGCGACAGTTAGTTATGTGCAGAAGGCGCTTAACTGAAACTGGCGGCCGACTGCCGCAGACATGCGACTGCCTCCACGCCACACAAAAACACATAAACATCCCGGACAGCGAGGGCAATTTCAGAGTCTCTTAATGCTTTAAAACATGATGTTGCACCGCATAATTTAACGAGCAACCACTTTGCATTTTATACGTAATTTGCATTTATGTGTTTGGTGTGGTGCTCAAAACAAGCGCCGATTTTTGTTCACTAATATTTATCAACTGTCTGGTTGTTGTGATGGATATGGAGTGTGTTCTCTGCGAGGTAGAAGAAGAATTTTTACATACCGGTGTCATACCGAAAGAAAATTTGTCATTTTCCATCTCTATAAACATAGTCTCTTAGAATAAACTGTGCTTCTTGTCCGACTTAAGCGTAGCTTCATTGCTGTACCAGTTAGAGTGTTTATTCCCAAAACAAATTGTGTGTAAGACGTGTGTGTGTGTGTGTGTGTGTGGGGGGGGGGTAAAACTAAAAACGTGGCTTCCACAACTACGGAACTTTTGCTAATAATTAATACAATTTTATATCTTTACGAAAAAAATATTTTCTTTTCCAATGACGTCACAGACGTTAGTGGGTCACGACCTCCTCATTATCGACGCTTCACGATCATACTCAGACACACCACACTCGGTAGGACTCCTCCGCACGAGTGATCAGCCCGACGCAGAGACCTCTACTTGACAACAGAAAACAATCACAAGAGACAGACATCCATGCCGTTAGCGGGATTCGTACCCGCAATCCCAGCAAGAGAGGGGCAGCACACCCATGCCTGAAATTGCGCGGCCACTTGGATCAGCATGAACACAATATATTGGGCTGTGAATAAATCATTACGATCAATAAGCCTACTGCATAACATTATTAAGCAATTAATCTCTTCATTGTTCGATGCTCCCTCTAATTATAATGAACTATGAACATTTATAAACACCGGCAAATTTACTCCTCATATTTAATTAGTTTGACTCGTTTACTCTACATATATTCCTTCTACACTTTTTTGTAATGTAGCGGATATAAAAAAAACCATTATGGTCCAGTGGGAAAATCTGCTCTATACTTGTAACAGCAACGTGAACAAATCCCATTTACTGGTGACGCACTGTGCTGTTCTTTCTCCAAGTTCTCTAAAGGTTTTCTTTACACGATACTGCTATTGATCAAAGCACGCAGTTTACATCTCCACTTACTTCTCGTACCACAAATTCTTATGCTATTGTGGGCAGAAATTGTACTAGTTGGATTATCATATTCATAATCAGCTAATCTACGCAAATTCGTACCATTATTGACGAAGCTCAAAAATTGTTCAAATAATTAATGCAGACTCAGTAACCATCGACTTTACATGGCCTCCTGCGAAAGTATAAAATGTGCTTCACTGAAAAGGTGCACACCATCGCACACACATCAAAGTGACAGGGTTTGTTGATCGCTTGCTTGACTACCAGGTTCTCAAGGATTACTTTACTCGATACAGTTTACGAGTTATAATAATGCCAAATGGGCTGATAAAGATTCTGGGATTGAAATATTTCCCTTAAGTGTTGCGATGGTGCATTTAATTCCAGCGCGGTTTGGAGTGTTGGTCTAATCAAGTAACAACTAAATAAAGTGTCCAGATTAGGTCGCCCCGTAAAATTCCTTATATGTAACGAACATAGAAGGCTGTAATTTGTACAGAACCATCTCTTTAATTCAGTGGAACCTTCGTGTTTTTATTAAAATACTCTTTTACAATTGATCTTCAGCTAGACAAAGAATTTACCCCTAAGATGGAAACAGAAGAAGTATCCGAAACACTAATTACGACGATGCTGCAGTTCGACAAAACTTAGTTAGAACTACAAACTACTGAGGTTAGCGTGCATGGAATTGTGAATTACGTCACTGCTGACAGTCCCTAATTCACTTTGTAAGTCGTTACAAATTGATCTCTTTAAGGACAAAGAAAACGTTTTTAGGATGCAGTGTTGTGTGTGTGTGTGTGTGTGTGTGTGTGTGTGTGTGTGTGTGTGTGTGGTACCAGTCAGTTGGTAGGTAAACTCTACTGCAATGCGGCACTATCAGCGTTTAGTAGCTAAATGACGAAACGCACAGATTAGGGAGACATCCGTGACAGAAACCACAAGCGTTGTAGAGCTACAGTCCTATGCGGAATTCGTAAAAGCACGCAATTTTGTTGCAGCTTAACATGCAAATTATAAATAACTCTTTCTGATATCTGAAATGTAATCAAACGTACAGGGGACACTGTAATGTCTTTCATTATAATTTCTTCCAAAGTGTTTCAGTCCGTATGAGAGTGATCAGCTGAAAACCTTTTATTCCGAACCCGTCAACCGATTATACTGAATACGAGTACAAACACGACGTCAATAATTTGAATTTACCGTATGCATCTGATGATAGCGTCAGATGTCTGTATGACGATTTATTAATTGGAAAGAGTGTGGAAAAATTGTGTTATAATTCTAATTAAATCCAGACACTTTCTTTGATTAACTGAGTAAACTTATAAAGGCACAGGCCTGGACAGGCTCTTAGGGCTCCAGGCGGTTGAGGCTGCCGGTAGTTCTAAACAGTCGGCACATTAAGGTGGCAAGGCTGTCGGCCCTAAGCATCGCCGGCCTTAAACCCTCAGGCTGAGTCGACCCCAGGGCCATTATAGAGCGGCCGGAAGGATTAAGTCAATGTCAAATCTCAGTGACCCCACAGGGAATTGAAACCACGACTTTCCTGCTTGTAGCGCCGTGTCTCAACCAACTACGCCACCGCGTGCCCATAACTGGGTTAAAAAATGGTTAACTTTAAGAGAGTCGTGTTCCTGTCGAGATTCAAACCCCACATCGTCGAAAGCAATTTGATTCATGTGCTCAACCAAGGCATCTGACAATTTGTATTTTTTGTGTAGGGTTTATGCAATAATGGTGTCTACAACTCGCGTTACGTAGCGTCTTATGTTTAAATGAGAATTATCAATTGAAAATATTATGGAAGGAGTTAAGATACCATACTGGGAAATGACTGGTGGAACTGGGGAAAACAACACAAAATTACATTAGAGTTGGTGCCTTCGCCAGGAATGGACCTGGGCATATCCCGAATGCATGTCAAAATCATCGTCATGCATGTGATCACATTGGCCACATATCTTGAGAACGACTGTCTAAAAATCTAAGAAAAAAAACAGAAAATAATATACAAGATTTGTTGATGTCACAAAGTTATACCAATATATACGGCGTCACACACCAGAAAACTGGGAATTTTAATAAAAATAACATACAAAAAATCACTAGCAAGAAAACACGAAAACAGTAGTGTACCTAAATGAAATCAAGCACATAACACACAAAAGCACTTACGTAGTCAAACAAAAAACACATGCATGACCGTAAGATGTGTTTTTGTGATTCCTTTCTGTCTGCTTGCAGAGGAACAGAGACAGCTCCTGCAGAAGGTCGGCTTCACGCAGATACGGTGTATGAATTATCTGGACTCTGAGATTACAAAGGGCGAAGAAGGACGAACTGACTGGCAACACAGTGAGTAGCGTGTCTTGTCTATTTCTCTGTCTGTCACCATGATTCCTCTATAGGTACATACTGATGACGGATGTTCACAGGTTTGTGACACAAAAGTTTGATTTTATTGCTAGATGAACTGTAATGTACAATCCAATGTTATTCAAGTATTTTCTTTTAGAAGCGGGTGATTAATGCATAATTCAAACGGGCAGATAAGTTTATTAACAAAATCAAAGCAATTTTAAAAGCATCTCACATTATGGCCTTTATTTTTCAGGTATTCTGAATAGTGTACAGTAGGAAACCAAAATTACAATCACAAAAACACAAACATAAAATTAAATTTCAGGAATGCAGGCTACCTTTTAGTTCGAGACATTTTGTCATTCCATTTTATACTTGCAAATGTAAGGATTAAATTACCACATCTATTATTTTATTGACTGTTTGTATGAGGGTAAGGTGCCAGGATAGTGCACTCAGTACAGCGACTAGGGTACGGGCTGGATGATCCGGGGTTTTTGAATCCTGGCAGGAGAACAAGAATTTTCTGTTCCCCAAAACGTCCAGATTTTCCCTGGGGTCCACCTACCGTCTCTTTCCAATGGGTGTCGGGATCTTTGCCGCAGGTAATGCGACCAGAACGTGCAGTTAACCACTCACCTTCGTTTAAAGCCGAGGTTAAGACGACCGCGGCGTGCAGTTAACCACTCACCTCCATCTAAAGCCGAGGTTAAGACGACCGGGGCGTGCAGTTAACCACTCACCTCCATTTAAGCCGAGGTTAAGACGACCGGGGCGTGCAGTTAACCACTCACCTCCATCTAAAGCCGAGGTTAAGACGACCGGGGCGTGCAGTTAACCACTCACCTCCATCTAAAGCCGAGGTTAAGAATGCGTGGAGCTACACGTCTATTTCCGCTATATGGCTTCATGACGTCGACAGGAAGAACTGTGCGTTTTTATATGAGAGTGAAGCTTGTCTTCTCATCCCAACGGAAGAACCTAGGTTGATGGTATGTGACAAAAGGATGCCGGGGAAAGTATTTAAGCCCTACTGAGGAAAAGTGACAGAATATCCAGAAAGTGGCATAATGAGGTACGCCATACATTTTCTGTTCACCAGATATTATTAGGATGAGACACAGAAAAGATACCTAGTACGCGCAAGACAGGAAAATAATTCAGTGTGCTTGAAAGAGATAAGCAGTGAGGTTAGAGCTTTTTTTGCAGAACCCGAAGAGATCAGCTCTAATACCTACTAAAGATGGAATAATTATATTAATTTGATATTAACCCTCTAAGACGAAGCATATCTGTTTCATATAAGGGCTCAGTGCGTACCGAGCTGTAAACACTCTCCACTTCGGTTATGAAGACCAATCTCATTTTTTTTATAAGGCAAAAGTTGCTGTTTGTTCTGAGATCCGTACAAAACACATAAACGCAATATGGGCACCACGTAGAATTTTTTAATGCTAAACCAGGTTGTGCACAAAGTTACAGCTAGGGTTTAAAAGGTTTAATGAACACAGAATGGAATGGGTTCAGGTGGCTTAGGATAGGATTCAGTGGCACGTTATGCTCAACCCAGTCATCAGACTTCGTGTTCCGTACAAGGCTAGGAATCCCTCCACCACTTGAGCAATTCTCAATTTTTCAAGCATCACAGCCTTGTATGAAGTTAATTAATATTACAGTGTATCTAACAATACCGTCAGATGATGTTATGTGTCGGTTTATGGTTATGGTTCATGGTTATAACTTTGACAGTTGGGGACATGTTTATAGGCAAAGCTGCACGTAAACGTATCGTGCGAGTTGTTAGAGCTGTGTGTGTGTGGCGCTTCGTTCGAGGTTACATACATTTCGTTCTGCGTAATTCCGACGTTGGTGATGCTAGCGAATTTAACTTGTGCCGTATAGCCTTTACTTCACACGCAGCTCAAATAAAAAATGTGTAGATTTCCTAATGAAATTACATTGTACGAAGTAACTGTTGTGTGCTATGAAATACGAGAAGCACAAAAATCTCCAAAATTTTATTCTGAATATTTATCAATAGGGTGAATATTTAGGGGCCGCGGTGGCGCAGTTGGTTGAGGCACTGTGCTACAAACCGGCAGGTCGCGGGTTCGATTCCCGATGATAATCCTGTCGGTCGCACTATGGCCCTGGGGTCGACTCAGCCTCTAACAGAAATGAGTACCAGGAATATTTCCTGGGGGGGGGTAAACGCGGCCGGTGCGTAGGGCTGGCAACCTTACCACCTTCAAGCGCCGATTGTCTAGAAATCTGGGGGCCTCAACCTCCTGGAACCCTGTGGGCCTGTCCAGGCCTGTAATGGGACTGCTTTACCTTTTTTTTTTAGGGTGAATATTTAACAAAAATCAAGAAATGGAAGAAGAAAAAGTAAAACGGAACTCTTGACTCTGGCACAGTGCGGTATCTGTAGCGTACCTTACATCTGTAACATTAGCTTCATATCTGCAATAAAAGACCACAAAGGCAACGAGGTATGAAAAATCACGAAGACAAATCTGGAAAAATGGTCCTCATCACTGAAGCTATTTCTCCACTCTTGTTATTTTTATTACAATCCTGAAACATCTGGAAATGTCGGTACACCAAACTATACAAAACAGCCGTAATGTAATGACATTAAGCAGGCCGTCCAAGAAGTGTTCTTGCTTTTTGACCCTGAAAATGGAGGCACCAGAAAATTTTAATTTTGAAAAGTAGCTTTCTTGGATTGCTTCACCCTAAGAATGAAAATTACGCTCCTCTGAAACGTCGGTAAATGTTTACCACTTACAAGGCACAAGATACCAAGAAGACTTGGATTTTAATTCAGTATTTTTAGGATATTAAAATGCAGGACCCTAAAATATGCGAATATGTTGAGGCAAGTAATGTAGACAGAGTTTTGGTAGGGAAACTTTTTCGAAAGCTGTCACCGGAAGGCCGAGAGGATATATGAAGATAAAAATACCAAATTTCTAATTTAATGGTTCCCAAATTGTTCTTGATGTTGATTTATGCATGTTTCAAGCAGTCGTTCGTGTGTGTTTTCACATAGCGCTGCTTACTGGAAGGATACCACACATTTCATTTTTATTAAACGTCTTTAAATATACACCATACTGATAAACAATTTGAAATAATATTTTTTATTTTGTAAGTAGTGGGTTGTAAGTTTGGTTCCTCAGTCCGCAATTTCTGGTTAGTCCTCTAACGGAATTACGGTAGAGTACCGTGGAACAGGCCACGATCTCTTTCTTACTACGTCACTTCCAGTTCATGTCCCCAGATATCATCTCGTGTGAGCAAGTAACCACAGCAGATGACACATTAGCTCTGCCTACGTAGCTTACGGAACCTTCGACTGTGATCTGAGAAGCATGCCTTGAGCACTACTTCGATCCGCATGAAAGCCGCCAGTTTGTCGTGGAAAGGAATGGCGGGCGGGGGGGGGGGGGGTATTGGAGAGGGGACAAGCAAGCAATTTTGAGCAGAATTCAAGAGTCTTTCCTATTGCTCATACATTTACTTCCAGTATCTGCTGCTGCTGCTACTACTACTTCTACTACTACCACCACCATCACCAGTGTTTAATTTTCTTTGGTTAAGAACTTATTACTTAAATACAGATTTTGTATAAAGAAATTTAGCGAACACATTCAATGATTTCTATAGTCGCCATGTTCGTAATTGCTTCTTACAAACAGTTCCTATCTCAAACACAGTGCGTAGGTATTTTTATGACTTGTCTGTTTACCAAATTTCACATTCAAAGTCCAGTGATTCCTTATTTATCTTCACCAAGCCACACGCTAAAGAAAACTTTGTAACTGCCTCCAGCTTGTCGTGTCACATCTACAGAATGGGACAGGAACAAAGAAGGTGGAAGTAATGTCGGAAAGAAGAATGAAAGCGGACGTCAGAAGTGCTGCCCTTTTCACTGCATTAAGGCGACAACAGTGTGGTTAACAATACACGCTAACATTTCGAGGATTTCATTGATTTCATGAGGAAGTACTTTAAAAGTAGACAGTATTTATGGTTGGAGTTCAGCAAACTTGATGGAGGGAATACATGAAGGGCTCAAAACCGCAGTTAGCGGTTGAGTTTTCTGAACACGTTAGAATTAAATATCTTTTTTCTCTACCCTCAAATTGGGGGTGCAATATTTCTCCAAAACTTTGGAACCCACCGTCTATCTACATGTCGCAGTAACATCTCAGAAGACTACCTTCCGAGATATTAATATCACTGCGATAATTTTAAATCTCTTTCACTAAGAGACTTTGTTTAAAATAGCAGAATAATAACTCTACCGTATGAATGTTCTAATTGCGAAATGTTAAGGAACTTTAAGTTACGTACTTTGAGTTTTATAACACAAGACCAAAACGGCACTGCATGGAATGCCACCTACTGCTCATAAAAAAACCTATGACAGGAAAACAACCTCCTTTAATTTTTTTTTTAAATTTTAATCGCTGCAGTACATCTAACGCCTTACGTACGTTATTGAAATTAACACTGGATGCTTACGGCAGTCCTACGGGGAACACAAAGACAATTTCTGCACAAAATATTATGCAATTATACCACGTGTTACCCCGCGTCTTCACCCCTTCGTCCCTTTTGCTCAGTCACGCGCAAATATGAGGAACGAAGAACAGAAGACAGTGACATAAAGTTGTAGCTCAAAGCACTGAATTATTCATTCCAGGGGAAAGAGAGAGCAGTTATTGTGTGCGCTAAACTCAGTTCCGCTTTACCTCATTATTCATTCATTGTCAAGTCGCTGGCTTCCTTCTTTCGTCGTAAAACTGGCCCTTGAACTCAAGATTGCGGCTCTAAAATTTTTACAGAACTTTCTCTTTTATAATTCCAATTTAGGATGTGGCTGTACCGCTTCTATTCACACCTTTTTATCTTTGAAACGAGACAAAATGGGGAGGTAAGAGAGATGAGAAAAACCTGAAGCTTCTAGTTTACTGAGACATACCCTGTACTTTTAAGTCTTGTGGACGGTAATTGAAAACGAAGTGTTCCTTTCGCCTCTGCGGAATATTCCGTTTTACAGTCGTTAACACCTGTACTCACTGCCTTATTATTCTCCTTCCTCTCCTAACAAGAAGTAGGTTTTTTTGTATCACCATGCTGCATCCAACTTGCTTCAACTTTTGATGCATTTGACCGATTTTCATAACACTTATTACGAATGTTATGCCATTTAAGGATACACAAAACCCGTACTTTCAAATTCCCTGCAATCAGTAGTAACAACACGGCGAAAGCCCGAAGTCGCGAGGCGGTTGGACACCACCGCCATACACTTTCAAGTTCTGAAATTATGTATGTTAATACGTATTTGTAAACTACACAATTTGTGTTACCGTAACATTCGTGAATTTTAGCAATAATAACAATAATAATGATAATAATAATAACAAAAGAAATGTGACAAAGAAAGAAGCCGAGAAGATTCTAAAATATAAAGACCTTATAACAGAAATACAGCGCATGTGGAATGTAAAAACAAAGGTGACGCCAGTTATAATAGGAGCAACCGGAACTATTTCAAAATCCTTCAGAAAATACTTGAGCAGCATACCGGGAAAGCACGATATCAAGGAACTACAGAAAACAGCTATATTGGGCACAGCACACACACTGCGGAAAGTGCTAATGTAGAAGCACAAAAGAGTTTAATATTGAAGACAGCGGTGTATGCATCATCAATAGTAAGGGCGGAATAGCTGCGACACTGGGTACCCTAGAAACGTGGTTTGTTTCAGGTATACAAGCGTGAATACCCTGCAAAAAGGAGTTGATGATGATGATGATGATGATGATGATGGTGATGATGATGATGATGATGATGATGATGACGACAATAATAATAATAATGTGCATAAGCCAAGCCTTTGCAAGCTCAATTTACCACTGGGCGTAATGTCCCAGGCCCCAAACGCGTTTATACTGCGCACTTGTTTATACTGCGCACTTGTTCTATCGTGAGAAAACCACTCAGTGACGAAGGCGAGGCTCACAACCCCTACTCATGTCATTTTATCGTGTTCCCGGCTTTATACACACACTTCAAACTTCTCTGATACAACCTCCCAGGAGATACTTGGTTAAACGACACGTACTCTGGGTGCTCAATAACACCGGGCATAGACTGAGACCACCCCAAATAATAATAATAATAATAATAATAATAATAATATATTGCTACTGCAGGAGTTCAAACCCCGGAACATCCACACCGTAGCTAGTCGCTATACCAAGTATGCTACCCAGGCTTTTTAAGAATTAAAGGTCATTTAAGATGCGATACAACAGAGGTGTTTAGACAGGCACATATTACATGGTTCTTAAGTCACGATTTCATGCATGCCTGTAACTTAAGCTGCTCTTCACGTTTGTGTGAATGTAATTCTTAACTCACCGTGTTACAGGGATGCAGAACTTGTCCATCTCCTGCGCGCTGGTGTGCCTTATCATTCTGGGATCATCGGCAATTGTTGGCTCATTCGGCGTGCTGAAGCACCAGATCAGCGCCGTTCTTGTAACGGGCGTCATGTACCTACTGGCAGGTCAGACATCGAACCTCTTCTTGAATATTCTTATATGAAACTATTGCAAAAAAGAGAACAAGTGGCTGACACTTCCCTTTGAGACGAAATAGCCTGAACCATACACCTAGACAGCAGTATTTTTAGTCGGCAGAGTACATGAGTCGGTGAAGTGGCATCTGACATATGATTAGGTCTACGGAATTTAAAATAAGATCGCTATAAATAGTTTTTCTTCTTCTTTTTCGTATTCTCTAGCCTTACGGTCCTTATAGTTTGACCTTAGCCTCCCTCTATAAAGAGAACAGAGATTTAAAATTTCGACCAACCAGCTATCTCCATTTTGTCACGCTCTCCGTGTGGATGAATGAGTTTCTATGGTTACCCGGCCGCAATAATCATGATAGAGCTTTGTCTGTGTGTGACGTAAAACAGGGGATTGCATGGTTACGACAGAGCGTGGTTGTTTTGTGTCATCACAAGCCCGGTTCAAATGGAGTGACATCCGTGGCAGGAGGGAGAGTGGGAGTTAGAACTTGGATATTATGGCATGCCGTTATATGAGAAGGCCATTTATAATTTGGATATAATGAAAGATGAGGAAACGCGGAAAGGGGGTTTGCAATATAAACTAAAATCACTCCCAAAGCGAAGCGATCTTGGAGCAGGGTGACGTTACCTTCTTCAGAAGGGTTGTGTTACGTGGGGTTGAACATGCGAATTTACGAGCGCAAATTCTCGGAGGTAGAGTTTTGGCTGAACCACAAACTTACCGTCAGGAATAAAAAACTAATGCTAACTTTCAGTTATTAAATATATCTATGACGTAGAATTCTTCTTCAGTAGATGAAATATCACAACTATTTAAGCAATTTCCAGGTCGAAAGCTAATACCATATTCTCAAGAATTCAACATTGAATTCCGTCATAAGCGAACTGAATTCGTTCCATGCCAAAGCCCCTTCTTTAACGCCTATTTTAATATTATCGTCTCTTCAAAGTTCAGGTTCCCAAGTGGTCTACTTCCTTCAGATTTTTGGATCAGATTTTGTATTTCTTTTACTTCTTCCACGCCTACGACATTTTTGCTGCTTTCATCGTCCTCCTGATGACAGTACATGCATACACCTTTTTTTCCTTAGCCTGTCCGCTTTAAGATTATCCTTTCAACTTAAAAATGAAACCGTTCTGAGGAGAACAGTCACCACCATTGTACGAATACAGTTTAAATCGGGACATTGCTTTGATCATCTCGGTTAGTGCACCGTGTCGTGTGATGAGTGACGACGAAAGTTTCGGGGGATAATACTACATCCATCCGCAGGGCAGAAGGAGGAGGTCCATATTAGTCCAAAATGTTGGTACCCACGTACCAAAAGTCACGATGTCGTAGCTCAGACTACGACGTTCTCACTTGTCACTGTCGTGAGAACTCGTGAGACTTATTTTACGCATTTTCATATAGACTCCTGGAAACAAACGATACCACATTCCTGGTCCAGTCTGAATTTATAATATTTCGACAATGAGCAGTGTGTCAGCCGTGTTACCCTACCTTCACCTTCGTAATCGTCCGTTTCAAAAGGCCACAATTCTTGATCATTCTGAAGTTCTAGTATTTCGACAATGTTTCACGTTTCAGAAACTTTCGCAATGTACACCCTCACCATAATCGAATTCATAAAGTCGAATTTCCAACATTTCGACAACAACTCATGTTTCAGCAACGTTCGCGATCTTCACCCTCACCATCATCCACTTCAAGAGACAGCAGAAGCCGGAGAAGACTGCTGCCGACTGTCTGCTGACTGGAGGTGGCCAGTTCACGTTGATAGATGGAGTGTCGCCGTCCAGTTCAGCAGTTCTGGCCCACGTGCAAGTCGACTCTGATATTTTCACAGCCAGAGTCTTCACCACGGCCTGGAGTTTGGACCTAGGCTGGGGCGGTGTTACCCTCTGCGTCCTAACGAGCATACTCTGGATCCTGCTGTCCAAGATCATGAGATACAACCCTTTGTCCATGCTTTTTACGTAATAATTAATGGGACCCAGAGCTTGGGTGTAAACTATGCTCTGGGTATAGATTTTGCGTTCATTTAAAGCTCTCTAAATGCCTTGTGGGATATATACTCCTGTGTTATTAACAGAGTTATTCTTTTAATTTTATACTAAGGTGTCCAGTTCCTGTTGAAAATGGCCACAGTGCGATACAGATATTGAGAAAACTGTTATATTTTCTCACGAATTATGATTACGAAAACATAATTATCACAACATCTAAAAATATAAAAATGTTTAAACTTCTAGGTACCAGCACAGAAGAGAGTCTAGACGTAAATACAGACAAAATTAAATACATGAGCTCGGCACCACGTCAAGTTAGCAAAGGTAATAAATAATAATAATAATAATAATAATAATGATACGGAATAAACAAATTTAGAATGTTTAATATTAGAGCCTATGTGCTTTAGGGAATACAATGAAAATTGTATTACTCTTGTAGTGAAATTAGGAGCATAGACCATACTTTTTAATGATAGGGAAGGTTTGGGATAAGTGTGTAATGTAACCGATTTCTGTACGTGAAAGAAACGGTTTTTAGGTGACGTGCTAGACTTTTAATTATAATTTAATCACAGATCGCTACACAATGTATATTACGGCAATGCTGCAAACCTTAAAGGCAATGATTTTGACAACTACCCTACGGATATCCGTAGCTCAATGTTAACAGGAATAGACGCTAGAACACTGTAGCTTACGTTTATGGCATTAGCTGGCAAGTTTGTCCCCTGTGGGTTACGTTAGCTACAACCAAGCCTGGTTTTGCTGAGGCGGAATATTTTCGACATGTGTGAGGAAACATTTAGGATTATACGAGTGCGTAGGTCTGTAGATACAGAACATGAACGATTAACTTTCGCTATATATAACTTATTATGTAAATAGTAAAAAGATCGCCAAACATAAACATACAGCTGAAAGAATAGAATAGAAATCACGCATTAGGCATTTAGATCATTAGTAAGGCTTTGATATAATTAACGAGGAGTTGTAAGAGAGAACTGTTTTTCACTTAATGTATGAAAATGCTGCGAACTACAATACAAAAGACAGCATGGACTTTGCGAAAGGAATATAACGGTAAATAGTGCAAGAAAATTGCACCGCTGAGCCTTCGAAAATTCAGCACCGATTTACCAGTCGGCACGATGTCAGATCTCTGACGTTTCCAGACAACACAATTACAATTACAATGCAGTATACACCTTCCAGTTTCTCTGTATCACAAAACTGAAACCTTTGTCTTTCCTTCTTCAGAATTAATGTAGGCAGTTCATGTTGCAGATACAAAATCTTTCGCTTCTTCCTACACATTATTACTGCTACAAGCACATTTATCGCGTGCTTTTAGAAATGAGGGATTAAAACATGCTTAAATGCAACACGAAGATACTCGCTATCAGCTGTTGATAATATGACTTATATAACAGCGGTACGTCCTTTCCCCGATCTTCATTTTTCTGCATTCCTGTACGTCTTGTATTTTCATGCGTTCATTATGAGAGAAGAGAAACAAAAGGAAGAAAGTCTTATGGCTCCGACCCCTGTCATGTACAATTTACCAATAAATTAACTTAGGATAAATGCAACAAAATTATAGACAGTTAAGTCCATGGAGTAAAGTCTTAACAGTTTTACAGTCTATTACAGATTCACAGCATTTGTCACACTTTATGGAGCCTCAATGTTTATTACTGTGCTGGCAGTAGCTTCTGAGATAGAAACACCAGTCCACAACTGGATACTCCACTTTTTCAGACCATTTTAATATTACGTGTACCCTCCATCCTGCTTTATCCCTATTCTAGCCATTATTTTATTCCATACTTTATGAAGGTTCTATCTTAATGCTGTGCATAGCTACGCGTCATCAGCTGTAGATGTTGCTTGCGTGACGGAGACCTACAATATAACTTCCATGACGTTAATATTTCTGTATTCCTGTACGTTTTGTGTTATCTGTTACGCATTCATTACAACCGGACAGAGAGAGAAGAACTGAAGTTTTATTAATATGAAGAGTTTTATGCAGATTTCGTCAAGACATTATTCTCAGATACCTCCAATGAACGTTACAGACAGATCACAGTCCATTAGCTGCTAACAATTCCAGCTTTTATGTTGCC
Source organism: Coptotermes formosanus (assembly GCA_013340265.1). NCBI lineage: Eukaryota > Metazoa > Arthropoda > Insecta > Blattodea > Rhinotermitidae > Coptotermes > Coptotermes formosanus. The sequence goes on along the minus strand of BLKM01010978.1, from coordinate 1,250,744 downwards.
TCAAGGTCCATTACCGTGCTCACAAGAGCTCGCCAAGGGATCCATTCCTGACGTACAACGACACATAATCACCCACATATATAAAAACGCACACAATTTATATAAAATCACATCATATATACATACATACATACATACATACCCAACTCTTCTCTACGCTTCAGCGATAAAACGCATATATATATATATATATATATATACACACACACACACAAAGGAATATAAATATATATATATACATATCCATATCTTTGTACACACATATATGCGATTTATACATGGGATATAAACATACGTATTTCTTTGTGTGTGTGTGTGTGTGTGTGTGTGTGTGTGTGTGTGTGTGTGTACACACGATTTACCGCTGAACATGTAAGAGAATTCAGGCATATGATAATTTGCGATTCTATATAAAGTGTGTGAATTTTTTGGTGTATGTGAGTATAGTTACAATGCAAGAAACGAATAATATTAAATTAGGTACATCCAGTACTTAATATAAGAGCCTAATTCTTTAAGATGTACTGTCATGTAGGTCCATCAGCCGCTGCACTCCATGACCAAGTCTTCCTGCAGCAAGTTTTGCAACGGGCTCCGTCCTAATATCTGTGTCCCACACTATTTTTTAATAGGTGATTCCTAATAGAAAACGTGGTATACAGATTCCACTGAAGTTTACCAGCTCTAATTACCAGTGTTTTGTAACTTTTCCATACCTGACGTCGCTCTAATCCGATCGCTTATTGGAACATTGTCCTTCAGCGAGAATTTCGTAACCAAGAAACTGAGTGACTAACTAGCTAAACTACACTACACTACACTACACTACACTAAACTACACTACACTAAAGTACACTGCACTAAACTAAACTGAACTGAACTAAACTAAAATAAAACTAAACTAAACTAACAGTGCTTCTCGGTTTTCTCGTTTGTCAGCCTCTTCTGAAGATGAGTCTCTGAGCCAGGACCGTCCACAGCACGCCTTTCTACGATTGATACTGGTAACAAGTCTCACACTGATAAGATCTCTGTGATTGTTTTGAGACTCTCTGATAGCATCTGCTTATTTGTAACAATTATATGTACTTTTAACCAAAATAAACTCAGGTATTGGCAAATTTTGTTTTCACCACTTCGGATTCACCTTGTTTAGTTGACATTAATATTACTGTATAAAACGTACACAGACATCACAGTACGTGATCCTGTAACCCAATCCCTTACTTCTTACTGTTCCTTAAGCTTTAATCTTGCGCATCGTATTTGGGCGAAATTTCTGGAGAACAGAACCCTTGCACATATTGGGAAGGGGGGCGGGAGTGTACTGTACTAAAATTATTGTGTAGGAGCCAAAGGTGTTGTATTTCTTCTTTTGCGATGCAACAGCCCAACTCGGGCTTAGGCCGCCTCATTGTTGAGGTTTCTAGATCACACACAATTAGACACACACACACACACACACACACACACACACACACACACACACACACCTGGTAGAACTCCTCTGAAAGAGTGATCAGCTCGTCGCAGAGGCCACTACCTACACAACACACAACGAACACAAGAGACAAACATTCAAGTTCTCAGCGGGATTCGAACCTATAATCCCAACAATCGAGCAGCCGCATACCTACGCCTTAGCACGGCTACCGGCACTGGCATATTTTATATTATTCACGGGAACTGCGAGCAGCAGATGTCTTAACAAAAAATACACAGACCAGGATTACGGGGGTGTGCTGAACGTGTGGTTGGAAAAGAACTGGTTACGTAAGTGTCACGTCTTCTGGGATATGACGCCATGTAGTTTTGTACATACATCGACGTTTCAAGATTGCTTATTACCTCCATGTTCAGGGTAGTGGATTACTTTGAAGATTTATCTAGAAAGATATTGCGAAAAGTCGGTACAGCCACAAGTCTACACGGCATCATATCCCAATACAGTTAGGCTAAATACGATTATTTCCCAGCACCGCCGTCAGAAATTCATACTTCGCACAGCTTGTTATCGATTATTACAAATCGACTTCGTGATTCTACTCGTTTTCTTCAACATATCTTTGTGACGCGCTTCGCAGTATTCCTGTTCTTCACCCAATAAACATTCGGGAAAGTATTATTCTCATCTCATTTGATGTAGTTGACGGAAAGTCGTCAAATAACGTACGATTCAGTGGTTACATTCATAGCGGGAACTGTCCACAAAAAGAGACGCCACAACAGCTTCTACCTCGCAGATTCTCCTGGAACGTGCAAATACTTACGGTAAGAGCATTTGCATTCTTCCGAAGAATAAAAATAAGTCATCATACGTAAACATACAAGTTGACTCCGTGCGTCAGCTGGCAGCACAAGGGAGAGTGGATTTATACCTTCAGTCATTCTTAAACTCGGCCTTAGGTCGGGTGAGTATTAAGCTTGGCGCTCAAGTACAATATTTGTGAAAATTGTACACACCGAATTTTACGGAAATCAGACCAGAAGTGTATCATTTTAAGCTAGTACGAAAGTATGGCTGCTCCTGTATTAATTTTCACGAAACTTACACTACCCAAAGGCATTCCGTGGTGATATTCAATACGGAATATTACATTAACCTTTTAAAGCCTAGCGGTAACTTTACATACCACCAGGTTTAACACTAAAAAATTCTACGTGGTGCCCACATTGCGTTTATGTGTTTTGTATGGATCTCAGAACAAACAGCAACTTTTGCCTTATAAAATATTAAGAAACTGGGTTTTATAACCGAAGTGGATATTGTTTACTGCGCGGCACGCACCGAGTCCTTATATAAAACAGATACGCTTCGTCTTTAAAGGGTTAATCGGACACGAAATGTGGAAAGCAGGGGTGCGCATTAACTGAAAACCACAAGTCAAATTAGGCTATCATTAAGACGACTTTCACGCAACTCTCGTTTGGCCGACTACTCTTTAAAGACGGAATTTCACGAAAACCCAACAAATGGTTTAGTCATCAACACTAGGTCACAAGCAGAGAAACGAACAGAAGGGTGGAGGTAGTCTCCACGTACGACGTCGTTTTTCATTTTTAAAGGCATATCACATATAATTCCATACCAAATAAAAATGTATTTACGGACACATGGAAAATATAATATACGTACAAATGCAAATACAATAAACAGTTTCAGTAAATAATGAAGTACACTGTAGATAAATGAACATATTATTTTATTCAATTCTGGAAAACAAAGTTAGAATAAGAAAATGTAATTTTGTTGTAATTTATTTGTTTTTCAAAAAGCGATGTTTTTGGAGCCGTGGCTCGTAAACACACGACCGTTTGTGACAGAAAAAAAGTAGCAGTGTTACGGTACACTAAACACCTAAAAACATTTCCTGTGGACGATGGTAGGTCCAGATTCATTATACTCCTTCTTGGAAATCCACATTTTCTGGAAGCTCTGAAGGGAAGCCAGGACAGAACCTCCAATCCAGACAGAGTATTTCCTTTCTGGAAGAGCAATAACCTTTACGTTCATTGTGGAAGGTGCAAGGACAGCGATCTCCTTCTGCATCCTGTCAGCAAAGCCAGGGTACATGGTGGTACCACCAGACAGAACTACGTTGGCATACAAAGCTTTACGGATGTCAATATCACCCTGCATGATAGAGTTATGTGTGGCATCTTGAATACCGTACGCTTCCATTCCCAAGACGGAAGGCTGGAAGAGTACCTCTGGACAACGGAACCTTTCATTACCAATGGTAACCGCCTGCCCATCAGGAAGTTCGTAAGACTTCTCCAGTGAGCTGGATGAAGCAGCAGTGGCCATCTCCTGTTGGAAGTCAAGAGCTACATAACACAGCTTCTCTTTGATGTCACGTACGATTTCTCGCTCAGCAGTAGTTGTGAAGCTGTAGCCACGCTCTGTCAAAAGTTGCATGAGGTATTCTGTTAAGTCACGGCCAGCCAGATCCAGACGCTTGATGGCATGGTGCACAGCATAACCTTAGATTATGAACAATCATTAGTACTGTGGATATAAGTTCGGACGTCAACAAGTCAGGCAATGTAACGAATAACGTAACATTGTAGCCAGTTCACATAACCACTGTTACAACAATGCGTTCTCAGTGTATTGTTGAGTTGCTTTTATGTTGAATTTACGTCGTCGGTATCTATAAAAATACTTAGGTCTTAATGTAAATTGGCCGACATTTTTGTCCGTTTCTAAGCAAATCTGGAGTGTCTCAACGGATTTTTATAAAATTCCCCAAGATCAAATTTCAAGGAAATCCGTCCAGTGGGAGTCGCGCTAATGCATGCGGTTAGACGGACGGACGGACAGATGGACAGAGAGACAGACATGACAAAGCTAATAGACCCATTTCGTGGCTATGTGACCGCGTCTTAACAATGCCCCGCAGCTTCCTCACAACAGCCATTCACTGACACAACAGCTGCATGATACGAATTTCAGTCTCACCCTTCTTTCAGAAGTCGAATATCAGCCGAGAAAGGTGTTTCATCATACATTAATAAAAACTGTGCATAAGTTACCTTCATATATGGGTACAATTTGGGAGACGCCATCACCAGAATCCAGCACTATACCAGTGGTTCTGCCTGATGCATACAGAGACAGTACAGCTTGGATGGCTACATACATGGCAGGGGTGTTAAACTTCTCAAACATGATCTGCAACAGTGGAGTGTGCATTCGCTTGCTGTAGCTACTCAAAACATTGTTTGGTTTCATACACCCATAAAAGAGGAAGGATAACGGAAAATAATTTAACACACCTCGGTCATTTTTTCTCTGTTTGCTTTTGGGTTCAGAGGCGCTTCTGTCAATAGGACTGGATGTTCTTCAGGTGCGACATGAAGCACATTGTAGAAGGTGTAATGCCAGATCTTTTCCATGTCATCCCAGTTGGTCACAACACCGTGCTCAATGGGATACTTTAGGGTAAGTAACCCTTTCCTGGACTGCGCTGCGTCACCAACATAGCTGCTGTTCTGGCCAGTGCGCCCTCTACCTGTCTGGAAGAGAAGTAATGTACATTTCTACCTATGTTCCACTGAGCACCACATGATGCTGTTATATGCAATGGATGTACAGCTCAAGGCAATCGTAATTTCAGTAGCAGATGGAGTACATTCAGCTTCAAGTCCACACTGTTATCCCTTGGAAAAACAATCCAACAGGCTTTGGAAAAGGGGCTATGTGGACCCAAGAACTTGTCTATGTGAAGGAAAGAGAAAATAGCTTCCCTGTCAGGAACTGACCCCAAATTGCCATCCTCGACCCCATGGCCAAATCACTACACTAACACATTTTACACACAAATAAAAAAACAAATTAATCACAGACTTAGAATTTTAAGTTTCCATAAGACACGCTGACCCCGCGGAAAGTAACATTATGAAGTACATGTCCTACTTTTCACAATCACAATATGGTATTTCAAAAATATTTATTTTCACATTTTCGCCGTAATATTATTTTTCGATATTAATCTTATTAATATCATTATAATACGTACTATAATAATATTATTAATTCTAAACCGTACGCAACAGGTAGTGTAGCATCACGGCTACCACGTTCTGAGATATGATAAGAGATGCTTCATTTCTTCGTCTTAAAAGACGGCAATCGAGTGCCAGACATTTAATTGTAGTACACATAATCTTTGAAAACCGACTGACCTACGATTTTACACGACTTAAAACTAGGAAGTGAGAACGTTTCATAATAATGTACAAAATATTCTCCTTATTGAAAAGAAGATGTGTCTTTAACCTTTTAAAACCTAGCGGTAACTTTACGTACGACCTGGTTTAACATTAAAAAATTCTACGTGGTGCCCACATTGCGTTTATGTGTTTTGTACGGATCTCAGAACAAACAGCAACTTTTGCCTTATAAAACATCAAGAGACTAGTTTTTATAACCGAAGTGGAGAGTGTTTACAGCGCGGTACGCACTGAGTCCTTATATAAAACAGACACATTTCGTCTTTAAATGGTTAATATACGTTACACTGGAATTTGACGCTGGGAAGACATACAGCTGGTACAGTGTTATTAAATACACATAGATATAAGTCTCAATGAAATAGAATATGTTCAGACATTCAATAACTGAAAGCTACAAATATGTCACAAAACACTGAAGAATTCCGCTCACCTGTCGCCATGGTCGGCCAACAATTGCGGGGAATACTGCTCGCGGTGCTTCATCGTCTGCAAACCCAGCCTTGCACATTCCAGAACCATTGTCTATTACCAGAGCAGCAACACTACTTTCACTCATGGTTAGTGCTTTAGTGAGCCGAAACGGTATAACCACGACTATTGTCTTATAATAGCAGATTTTTACATAAACTTTGCAAGTAGACAAATGACCCTCCAGCGGAAAGGAAGGCTCCAGCGTATTACTTCCTGCTGCAGCACACAGCCGAACATTGCAGAACACACACCTGTAACATATACAGCAACAGCAGCCACTGCCATCATAACGCTTGCTATTTATGGTTTACTGACAGCCACTTCCTGCAGTTCTGTCAGGTTTAGGGAGCAGTAAATACTGGATGTAAAGTTACTATCATAGGAATTGTCAAGGAGGTCTGGGAAAGTGGCGAACTGTCAGCAGAGTCCATCTCCACACAGACATGCAGATAACGACCTCCTGAACACCAAGTAGGAACAATACTACTTTACAGTCCCGTTAGGCACTACTGTGTCAATTCAGCCTTGCACAAACCTGAAAACTCAATATAAGAAACAGATTTCCATAATGAATTTCAGAAATGAAAACCAACCAAATGCACAATTTTGTACTCCTTTATGTTTTAGGAAAAATAGTGAATAAAACATAACAAAGCAATACAAAATTGTACATTTGGTTGGTTCTCATTTCTGAAATTGATTTTAATGCACGGAGATGAACAGTAAAAGTCCAAGAATGAAATTGAACAAAAAACGTGGTTCCTAGTAACAACCCCACTTACGTCGACCTTCACATGGCTTCACATATACGATATGTGCACAGTAACTTTAAGGGTACGTATTCTGAACCATCACATGGTACAAATATTTGAAAATTTAGACAATTTGACGGAACTGTGAGAAACAGCACACAGCAGCAGACGGTGGAATTTGGATGGTGTTGTTAAACAAGTACTAAAGAGGATCGGTTCCTGCACGCCTGCATACGAACAGACCCAGACCCCGTATGTGCCAAACGACGCTTTTCTCCCACTGAGCACCGAATGACTCCCTACAAACAGCCACCGAGTCTCCACCCCAAGAAATCCCCTGCCAGATCCAACCATGCCACATACGACACCAAGGCACAGGCATTGCCATACACAACACATATCCAGCCTTCCCCGTGTCTTCCAAGGACGTTATGTTCTGCATGGTGACAAACTGGCAGTACTCTTAAGTGTGAAAAATGCAAAAGATAGAATATGTAAAGAACTGCGCATGTAAAATATTGTTAGAAATCGTATATCGTAATCATATATACACGTTTAATGAAGCCGTGTACACTTCTAGATTCGCGAGTTTCACATTAGAAACGTAACGACCTGCCACTACGTAGGAATGTAACCTGGCCACATACATCCATTTTATGCATTTTTAACAGAAATTTCCGTCACTGTCTTCATAAATATTAACCCTTCAATGACGAACTCGGTGTACTGACCGGACCTGTTATTTTTCACATGCCGCCGTTCTCGGTGCACAGGACCTTCGTGAATGCATAAACGTGTATCACAAATTTAAAACCCCTCTGTTTTGGGCAGTAATTGGAAATTAATTCCACGATTCCCAGAACACCTTCCTTAAGCCGCTCGGTTTTCGCAATAAGTGAACAGACATTCAAGTACGGTTAAATTCTAAAACGTTTTGACTATGGCGTATAATATTGTGTGGTGATGGGTTTATGGACTTTATGCACCGTCCGAAGAGTAAATTATTAAAAATTAAAATCACAGCGTTTCGAAAGCTAGCTCTGTCTAAGGGGCCCAACAAAATAGGTGTTCTTCTCTTCTCCCCTCCATTCACCTGAGGACGGTAGCAGAGCCAGTTTCCGAAATGTTGTGATTTTAATTTTTAATATTTTTAATATTTTGCTCTTCGGACGATGGATAAAACCCATAAACCCATCACCACACAACTCACGTACGGTGTTCTGAGTGCACTAGGAGTTTGGTGTCTTCGCCTTGATGATAATTAAACGAAGTGTCCCCCTACCAGAATGTACGAATTTCCACAAAGAAACATCTAGATTTAATTAAAACATAACAGATCATGCTACGATGGCAGTTACTTTATTCAACCCATACTTTATCTCTTTATATTATTTCCTTTTTTGTTCACATTTTATGTTATACACTTTTCGCATAACTTTAGCGCGTAATTAAAAAAGAAGAGGAAGAAAGAAAGTAGAGAACGTGCCAGAATTCTTAGGGTCTGCATAAAATTCCCAGCTCGTTAAATCATATAGAATGGCGGTCTTGCAGTTTATACTGTCCCGTTGATCACACTGTTATAGTCACGTAAAAAATTAATCTACATCCAATCCAACAAGTCGTCTCTCATAGACAAGCAACTTACTTTTTCGAACACCAGTTCACACTAGTTGTTAAAATAAACACACTTTCAGTGACAGATTTTAGGTTTTCACAGCGGAGTTATTGAAGTTTCACGCATTCTGGAATGTGTAGGCGGATAAATTCTTACCGACGTTTCGCAGTATTGTAACGTCGTCTGCTTCCGGTACAATCAGTCCAGTCTTCTTGGAATGTCACACGGTATAACTTCTAGAATACTTGACTCATCACAATTACAACCAAAACGTAAAAAACCCGTTTTAGTTCACTATAATCACGAAAGTGGTAAGTCTGCCAGTTCTGTTTAATAATTAACGTAAGCAATTTATCTTTTAGATAATCACACCTAAACTCCTCCTGGAAAGCATTATTACTGTACGTTTACTGTATGGGTTGGAATTACAGGATAAACAGGTGTGGTTACGTATAATATGAAGGCAATCGTTCAGTGCTGTTAAAAGATAAGTGGTATCAGCATCAGATAACACTGTTGTGTGATACGAGCCTATCCATATTCAGATTGTCACTTACTGTACTTCGCACTTTGTATCATCACTGTTTGTAAGAAATGGACACAGCGAAAAGGAACAACGTTTTTTAGAGCCAAAATGTTCATACAGATTTTTATCAAGAAATTAAAAGCAATAAATTTATTAAAAATCTAAGTCTATGGAATAGGGTGTTTTTTAAAATCTGTGAGCCATTAACTGGTGAAGGATTTCTAATTTTTTATGGTGTCTCACATTTCATTACAGTGCTCGCAAGTCCTTACTAAGGGACCGTTACATGAGTTACATAGCTACGATCCACAATGTCACACCCTGTTTCTTTAAGATGGGCGTGCCATGGCTCAGGCGGTTAGCCGCCGGCCTCCCACCCCGGAGGCCCGGGTTCGATCCCGGGTCAGTCCATGTGGGATTTGTGGTGGACTAAGTGGCACTGGAACAGGTTTTTCCCCGAGTTCTTCGGTTTTCCCCTGTCAATTTCATTCCACTGGTGCTCCATTACTAGAAAGAAGGACAAAAAAAATAATAATCATCATCTTCATCACAGGGTTGCACAATAAGCCTCATGGCTGCAGTGCGTCCGCAGCCTCTGCTGCGGGGCCCTTCACCACTAAAAAATAAGTAGGCCTTCCGTGCACATTTTTTGATAAAAATCACAAATTGTAAATAATATTATGTGCATATACCTTACACAGATGTTTATCCAAATCGGACAGAAATGTGGTAAGGGCGGATATAAAGCACTTCACGTCACTAAGTTAAGTAAGGATTTCACTGCATCGATTTTCAGGACCCTCACAATGAATCTACATATTATTGTGAAAAGTACCTGTGCCAAATTTTACCGAAATCGGAAGAAACAGGAGCAATATTTCATTTACTCTCTGAAAGAGGTATGGCTTCCCAGTACCGAATTTCACGATACTTGCAGTACTCAAAGGCATTACGTGGAAATATTCTGTACGGAACTCCACCAAAGTCGGTCAAGAAATGTGGACGGTAAGGGTAGAAAACCATTTACACCCGTAAGTAAAGTATTATGTCGTTAGGTTAATTTTCACGAACCTCACACTGGCCCCACAATACGTTTAAAGAAACACCATACCGAATTTAATGAAAACCCAACAAAAAATTTAGTCGTTGAAACTAGGTCACAAATAGACAGAAGGGCGGCAGGACACGATCTCCTAATAAGGCGTTCTTTTTTTTTTTAATCTTTAGGCGTAAGATCTCACTTGTGCTCCAGTCAAATATACATATTCAAACCATCGTCATGCAAAACTTCGTACAGAACTGCCATTTTGATTGTCTACAAAATATCAGCACATTTAACGGACACACTGAAAGACTAACGTGAAAATAAAACAAACAATTTTTGTACATAAAGACTACACTATAATTGAAAAAAATACCATCTTATGTAATTCTGAAATATAAAACTTAATGAAGATAAGAGAATTCCATTAAAATTTGTTTGATGTTCCAGCAGTGTGCTGTCTACGGTCAACCTCATACATGAAGAACTGTTTGTGACTGAAAAAGTTGTTGCTTGAAAGTACGTATATTAACTAAAAACATTTCCTATGAACGATGGTAGGTCCAAATTCGTTATACTCCTTCTTGGTAATCCACATTTTCTGGAAGCTCTGAAGGGAAGCCAGGACAGAACCTCCAATCCAGACAGAGTATTTCCTGTCTGGAAGAGCAATAACCTTTACGTTCATTGTGGAAGGTGCAAGGGCAGCGATCTCCTTCTGCATCCTGTCAGCAAAGCCAGGGTACATGGTGGTACCACCAGACAGAACTACGTTGGCATACAAAGCTTTACGGATGTCAATATCACCCTGCATGATAGAGTTATGTGTGGCATCTTGAATACCGTACGCTTCCATTCCCAAGACGGAAGGCTGGAAGAGTACCTCTGGACAACGGAACCTTTCATTACCAATGGTAACCGCCTGCCCATCAGGAAGTTCAAAAGACTTCTCCAGTGAGCTGGATGAACCTGCAGTGGCCATCTCCTGTCGGAAGTCAAGTGCTACATAACACAGCTTCTCTTTGACGTCACGTACCACTTCCCGCTCAGCAGTAGTTGTGAAGCTGTAGCCACGCCCCCTCAAAAGTTGCATAAGGTATTCTGTTAAGTCACGGCCAGCCAGATCCAGACGCTTGATGGCATGGTGCACAGCATAACCTTAGATTATGAACAATCATTAGTACTGTGGATACAAGATAAGCTACCAAGAATACGGACTGACATTATACATCAATAAAATCTTTGCACAAATTACCTTCATATATGGGTACATTTTGGGAGACGCCATCACCAGAATCCAGCACTATACCAGTGGTTCTGCCTGCTGCATACAGAGACAGTACAGCTTGGATGGCTACATACATGGCAGGGGTGTTAAACTTCTCAAACATGATCTGCAACAGTGGAGTGTGCATTCGCTTGCTGTAGCTACTCAAAATATTGTTTGGTTTCATGCACCCATAAAACAGGAAGGATTACAGAAAATATTTTACCATACCTCGGTCATCTTTTCCCTGTTTACTTTCCGGTTCAGAGGCGCTTCTGTCAACAGGACTGGATGTTCTTCAGGTGCGACATGAAGTTCACTGTAGAAGGTGTGATGCCAGATCTTTTCCATGTCATCCCAGTTGGTCACAACACCGTGCTCAATGGGATACGTTAGGGTAAGTAACCCTTTCCTGGACTGCGCTGCGTCACCAACATAGCTGTCTCTCTGACCAATGCGTAGCCTCCCACTCTGAAGGCAAAATAAGTAATGGTTCTATCTGTGCATTTTGTGCATTATGCCATGCAGTTATACATAGTGGACTTATAACTCCACACGATCTTAATTTTAGTACCAGTTGCAATGTATTCAGTTTCATGTCTACAGCATTTCCCCTTGTGGAAGCAACTAAAAGTGGATGGGTTAGCTGCATATTTCGTCTGGTTGATCGAAAGAAAAATATATTCCCCTGCCAGGAACTGAAGCGAGATTTCCATCATCAAGCCCACTGCCAAATCACTAGAGTAAAATATTATATGTATAAATTAAAAATATATTTTGATCAGAGAGAAAATTTATAGTTTCACACCACACATTAACACCAGGAACCATGAAATTGCGATATATGTGTCCCACTGGTCAGAATTACAAACATTTTCCCCAGTTTATTTAATTCGCTTCTAAAATATTTATTTTAACTCTTTAAAGACGAAAGTTAATCTGTTTTACATAAGGACTCAGCTCGTACAGCGCTGTAAACACTCTCCACATCGGTTATAAAAACCAGTCAATTAATTATGTATAAGGTAAACGTTGCTGTTCCATAGAAAACACATAAACGCAATGTCAGTACAGTGCAGAATGTTTGAATGTTAAACCAGGTGCTACATAAAGTATCCGCTAGGCTTTAAAAGGTTAAGCCAATGTATGTAACCTGCGGTTTTAGTATTACTTGTAAAATGTTACAGATATGGCACAGATACTTCTTTGGTTCCTTTTTTCCAACAGAGGACATGGGAGACCAGAAAATTAGTTCTAATAAACTACCGCATTCAATGCAAAGTGACAGGGCGACAGAGATTTTACCCGACAAAAAGGAAATACAATAATAATGTCCAAAACACGTTCCATATGAAACTGAAAATGAACAGTTGGTAAACATTAGGCTTGTTTATATAAATTTTGTTGTGGACCCAATTTCAGCTGTTACAATACCAGGACCTACACACAGATTCAGGTGCCAATAAAACTGAAACTCTTCAGAAGTTCAAAACAGGAAACTATAAATGTCACCCAGCACTGAAGAATTCAACTTGCCTGATGCCTTGGTCTGCCAACAATTGATGAAAACACCACTCGAGGTGCTTCATCGTCTGCAAATCCAGCTTTGCACATTCCAGAACCATTGTCTATTACCAGAGCAGTAACTTTCTGGTCACTCATGGTTAGTGCTTTAGCGTACTGAAACAGTTGAATCACAAATATTGTCTTATAATAGCACACTTTACATAAACTTAACAAGTACACCAAAATATTCTGCAGATTACTGGAAGCCCCCTGCGTGTAACGCACTCTTCTAGCACACAGCTCAACACTGCAAAACACGCATCCATAACACAGACCACCAGCACAGAGCCCAACCTAAGCGCAACAACTGACAAATGCCGTTCTTTAAGTGACGGTATCCATACAGTAAACTAAGAATTAAAGACGATCATTCACAACTACGTTTGATGGTATACTCGTATTGCTATACAGGGTAATACGGGAGGAAAGGTCAATAATTTGGGAGACGACAGTATCGATTATTATGAGAAGAAAAGTTCATATGAGCATGTGGCCAATTCTGAATGCTTATCGAGGTACAGTCGTATAAATCTACAAATACAGAAGCACGGTGAATGGCAATAAAGGAAGACAAACTACTTAGTGTTAATTTAATTTTAATTTAACGATTAAATGAAAATTTGTTACACAGAAACGATAAATTTATTACAGTTCAAAATAAATGTTTGAAAATCATACCGTTAACCTCAATGCACTAGGCAACTAGTGTGCGAAAATCGGGTGTTCTTCGTCTGAACTGATCTGCACGTTTCTTTATGCGGGCAGCAGCATCCAACATGGGAGCGAGAAATTTGGCTCGTGTAACCAACTTTCGTTTGTAAATTTCGCTCTTCATCCAAACTGCCACCAAAAATCTAACGGAGTTAGGTCTGGAGATTCAAACAGCTCTATCTCGGTAACCATTCAGAATTAAGCACATGCTTATACAAACTTTTTCTCATTCTCCAAGATATTGACCATCCCTCCTAAATCACCCTGTATATTTATTGCAACATGTTTCAGCGTCTTTGAAAAGCCAAAATCAGGGAATGTTACTAACTCAAAGGAAGGTCGTCAAAACACCACGTCAAGAAGGTGTTTTTTGTGCAGTTGAGATCTCAGACTTTACAGTAGTATGGGTGCTCTGGGAGCCGAAACTAAATACAATCCTGAGGTAAAATATATTAAAATATACCAAGACCATCATCCCGTACTTCAATGTGAAAGGTTAGCATATGATTTGTAAAATGGCCCTGGAGGGGGACAATCTGTAATTGAAACTTATTCTAATATAGGTGCTGTACATTAATTATTATGAGAACAAATTAAAAGAGTAAAAAGTTTGGAAATTAAGAATGGGGACCTACTTTGCATCTAATTTGAATAGAATGCGATTTGTTCAAGTTCCTTTTCCACATACGTGGTGTAGGTGATAACCTTTCTTCGAGTATTTTATATTGCCTCGTGATGGCTTTTTAACCCTTTAAACACAAATGTACTCTGTTATATATAAGGACTCACTGCGTACCGCGCTGTAAACACTCTCCACCTCGGTTATAAAAAACAATCTGTTAATGATTTAGAAGTAAAACCTTGCTGTTTGTTCTGAGATCCGTACAAAACGCATAAACGCAATGTGAGAAACATACAGAACTTTTGAAAGCTGAACCTGGTGGTACTCGAAGTAACTGCTAGGCTTTAAAAGGTTGAAGATGTCGAAACATGTTGCAGTAAATTATACAGCACGAAACCATCAGACATAGTGATGACTGTCTTTACTCTTTAGTTTAATGTGTGTTTGTCACAATGCGATGTTCCACGCAAAAGACGGTATCTATAGTTTACTTAGCTTCAAATAGCAGTGCATAATAGATGTAAAGTTACTGTTACTGCATCTGTCTGAGACAGGTTTCACTGGAAATATACAAAGTTTTAATTGAAACATAATACATCCTGCGCCGATAACTGTGACTTTGTTACGTTTCATACGTTGTCTCCTACCCTTATGTCTCTTGGCACACATCGTATGCTAATACACTTTTGGCACACATCGTATGCTAATACACTTTTGGCACACATCGTATGCTAATATACTTTTCCCGCTAGTCTCTCAGATAATTAAAGAAAGAAAGGAAAATAAAAAAGGAGCGAACGTGCCAGAATTCTCCTCCTCTGCGTTCAGTCCTCAGCCCGTTTAATTAGACATGACAACTGCGTTGTAATATATAGCATACTTTTCAGCACACTGTTTGCCATAGTTGCATCATATCCAAACAGTCTTTCTCAACGACAAGCAGCTTGTCTTTTTTTACAAAACAATTTACACTGGCCGTTACAATAACTAAACATTTGCACTGACAGACTTCAAGTTACCACAGCCGTGTTATTGGTGATCCACGTCTTCTGGAATATAAGGCCGTGAGGACAGGTAAACAGTTACCAACGTTTCGAAGGTCCGTAATTCCATCTCCTTCAGGTCGTCAGCCCATTTTTCATGGACTGATACGCGGCGTAAAATCACAGAAGAATTTAAACAACACAATTAAAATTACCACGTAATAAACCTGTTTCAGTTCTCACAATCACCAGTCTCACCCTCTTGTCTGTTGTGCTTCAGAAACAATGCAAGCAATGTACCTTTTAAATATCAAATCCCTTAGTTCGTCCAGAAAGTGATTACCAGTACGGGCTCATTTAAACTGATTTTAAAATGAAAGATTAATATGTCATTTTAAATATAATATAAACCTAATCGTTCAGGGCCTTTAACAGATATGTTATATCAGCTGTAGATAACATTGTGTCACGCAGGCCTATCAGTTCCATGGTGTTAATTTTTTGTACTTCTGTATTTTTTCTATTATGATGTATTCATTTTGACTGAAGAGAGAGAGAGAGAGAGAGAGAGAGAGAGAGAGAGAGAGAGAAAGAAAGAACGAAGCACTGTGGACTCTACCGGTTCCATGCAGATTTGATGAAGGCATGAAACTCAAATCAATGCAATAAAATTACAGTCATAAAAGTACACATGAAGTTGAGTCTGTACACGTCATGAAAGCATGAAAGGGAGTGGAGTTATAGCTCCACTCATTTTTAACCTTGGCAATTGATGGGCTCAGTTTTCAGCTTCGCGCAACGGCCAGTTTAAAACCCGGGGAATAATCCCCTGTACCAACTGAATAGCAGATTTGGTGGGCTGCAAGCAGGTCCGGAACCTCTGGGGTACAGAGAAACTTCTTGCTCCTGCTCGGAATCGAACCGCGATTCCTCGGACGTCAAGCACGTCAGTCGGACGCAATACAGTCAACCTCGGTTATAACGGATCCCAAGGGAGTCCAAAAACTATTAGTTATACTCGAGGTCCGTTATATCCGAGGTTCGGTTATATCACCTTTTAACATAAAATTTAAATTTATACCACTTAAGTTACGCTTGTTTTCTATTTTGTAGATATGGACATGAACAGCTACATCTTGCACACACAAAAACACACATTACTACATTCGTGAACTCTTGGTGCAACAGATGGAAGCACCACACACCAAGATGCCTGAATACTCCCCTCCTTTACGCACCTAATGTATTGTATAACATACTCAACATTTTTAAATCCCACCCCAATGGCGTGGGCCAGGGCCCCCTCATTACCGTGGCTTCACGATCACACTCAGATGCACCACACTCTTGTAGGACTACTCTCGACGCGTGATCGGCCCGATGCAAAGATCCCTAGGTGACAACACACAACACTCACAAGAGGCAGACATCCATGCCCCGGATGGGATTCGAACTCACAATCCCAGCAAGCGAAAAGCGGCAGACCCACGCCTTACACCGCGCGGCCACTAGGATCGGCCAGAATTTTTAAATACTGTACGTATTCGCGTGGCGCAGTTGGTTGAGGCACTGCGCTACACACCGGAAGGCCTCGGGTTCGATTCCCGATGGTGACATTGGTATTTTTCACTGACATAATCCTTCCGGCCGCACTGTGGCCCTGGGGTCTACTCAGCCTCTAACAGAAACAGTACCAGGAATATTTCCTGGGGTTAAAGGCGGCCGGTGCGTAGGGCTGTCAAGCTTTCCACCTTCATGTGCCGACTGTCTTCAAATCTGGGAGCCTCTACCTCCTGGAACCCTCTGTAATGGGATAGCTTTACCTTTTTACATATTCGCACCTCTTTGGTTGGTCCATACTGTCACATATCACTTTGCAGAAAAGTGAATTATGTGCACGTACGGTAAGCAAAAGTCTTACAAAATCGCTGCCTAAAATGTTACAAGTAAATGCGCCGAAGTCAAGCCGTAACTGATTTATGACAGGGCACTCTGCCCAAAGTGCCATAAAGATGCTCGCATATGACAATTACAGTAGTTTCTCCCTGCTGCATGAATAACAGACACAGGTAGAGACTGTCCCGGGCTATCCATTATAACCGCTAATGGTTTGACCTTGTCCTTAGCAAAGCCAAACAAACTGCAAAATGTATAAGTCTCCACGGCGTCTTCGGGTACAAAATGATATCAAGTTACATATCCAGTCTGCACGTCGCTATGACGAGTGCTTACTCTGCACTCGAACACACTGTAACCTTTGCGAAATTGCCATTATTTTGCCAAAAACGGTATAGCCGAGGAAAATCAACTGTTGGGGAATGTCGGAGAAATCCGATGTGACCGAAGATCCAATATACAAGAGACCGGTGTAACCGAGGCAGTTACAATGATAAAGCATAGGGAAACGGCCGGGGAATGGACAAATATCCGTTATAACCGAAGCCGGTATAACCAAGGTTGGCTGTACCGACTCAGGGACCATACATTGACAGACAGGCTACTGCAGTGACAGAAATGGCAGCCGATACTGTGAACACGCTACATTTCGGGATAGCAACGTAAGCGGCTTGCCAACCACTGGGCTAGCTGACACTGCGGCATGAACATTTCCGCATATACACAACGATCGATGCTAGCGCCTCCCATCCCACAACACCCAAATTTACCAAAAGCGACCAGATAGGTATGTGAGAAAACGTATCAGATCTTGGGGGAGGCATTGGTGTCTGGTGTAGGTTTTGAATTTATAAATAACTATTTAATTTATATTATCATAATTAATAAATGTACGTAGCGATGTGCCGCTGGTGTATTAGAATATTTTTGGAAGTGAGTGACAGCAGACAGATGGATAGATGGAGTAAATGATAACCGTTCTTGGAGGAAGTAAATCCGTACGAAACTTTAACTACATTTAGAATGGGGGCCTAAAAGAACGAAATACATTTGAATGAATCAGATTTCAAAAATAACGTATTTAAGATAAACAAATAGTTTAAGCTACCAAAGGGAGGGTGAAAGAACTGGAGGACGGGGGCTGTTATTTTGTTAACAGCCACATACACAATGCATCTTCAGACAGTCAACTGCATAACGTTACTACACAAAACAGCGCTATGCTAAACCATATAGCTCCATCTGCTTAAGACTGTGGTGTTCTGGGACGCGGTGTAGGTAGGTCAGCAGGTAAAATCAACAGCCTTGAGGAGCTCGAGTACCATAATACACGTCATTGTTTTGTAGTGACTTGGTTTTCCATTTCAAGAGGAGAAAAGCATTACCACTGCATAATTCTATTCTTCTCAGTTTCGGTACATCAAACTCACGGCTTAAAAATATGTAACACCCAATTCAGATTTCGAAAGGGCAGGGGGCTTCTAGTAAATTAATTTTTTTGCACTAAAAATAGTAAAATTATACTATGACCAATACTTTTACATCTTGTAACTGTAGTTACGAAATCGTGTGTCCTGTTATTATCAATTAAAGTTCTGCATACTGAAGAAATAAATAGACTCGGATATTACCATGCAGTGTGTGTGTGTGCGCGCGCGCGCGCGTCATTGTTTGAACTTTTGAACCAGGTGATCGAATTCGTGACGTTAATTTCCCGTTTTTAGCAGTAAAACTTCTACCTACTCACTCTAGGTGTAATGGGTTACTGTTTCACCTGATCACACGCGCGCGCGCGCGCGCGCACACACACACACACACACACACACACACACACACACACACTCACACACATTCAGTAGAACTCCACTGGACGAGGGATCGGCCCGTCGCAGAAACCTGTAGCTGTACAACACACAACATTAACCCTTTAAAGACGAAGCGTATCTGTTTTATATAAGGACTCAGTGCGTACCGCGCTGTAAACACTCTCCACTTCGGTTATAAAAACCAGTTTCTTAATGTTTTATAAGGCAAAAGCTGCTGTTTGTTCTGAGATCCGTACAAAACACATAAACGCAATGTGGGCACTACGTAGAATTTTTTAATGTTAAACCTGGTCGTATGTAAAGTTACCGCTGGGGTTTAAAAGGTTAACAAACATCCATGCTCCCGGCGGCATTCGAACCCACGAACGCAGCAAGCGAGCGGCCACAGGCCTACACCTTAGACCGCGAGGCCATCGGAATCGGCGACATTAAGTTACAAGAATAAAGTAATAAGGGGTAAGTGTGCTGAATGAAGCAAAATAATGACAGCCAAACTGGGCCAAACAACGCCTGCTTTGCATTCTGCTCATGTTTGGAGATGCCAGGATGATGTTATTGCATGCAACTGGCTACCATACAAGAAATTGGGTGACTGAGGAAAAGCGTGAAATTAACGTATTTAGAGTATTCAAATTAGTTATCCCCAATTATACATAACCACAAGATGTCTAGGATTGAGACATGCGCGGATGCGGATATCCAGGCATGTGCCCGCAACAATATTTTTACGGAGGCGAACAAGTGTGTGTAAGAGCGGATTGCGGATAAATCTCTGTACAAGGGACATTTAGACGAGTTTGAGGATTCATCTGGCAGTGCAGCTACTTCACCTGCAACATGTACAGTTACGACGGGCGAGGAGCCTAAGTACGGCTGAAAGAAGACTCAAGAGTACTCAAATATTTGAACCTTCTTGCTTGCTGTTGTCAGTAAGAGAAAGAACTCCCACGTGCTACGAAGTTCACCAATCTCATTCTCGCCAACCGGGCATCGAGTGCTGCCTGCAGGACGCGTGATTCAGGACCGACGCACATGTGTCAAACCCAGAGCAACTAACGATATCGTTTGTCTGAAAGTAGTCTCACGAAATGGACAATTTGCAGGTTATATATTTTATTACTAGAACAGCGGTGTCGAGTTTGGTCACGGATCCTAATTACTATCATTTATATTTTTCCGTGTTGTCAATCGTAAACAACAAGTGATAGCTTCTTAACCTACAAAGGACGATATAAAGTGAACTGAAATTTTTACCTAATATTCAATTATAAAATAAGAGATCTTATACTGATAACGCTGGACGAGCCTTATGCCAAACAAACTTACACACGCTTGTCTTAATTTGTGCCATTTCTAACACGTCTCACCTTGCAAAACGTAGAAATTTATACAGTGATGCCTTTTACTGGTCACATTTACAAATGAAATTATAGTATTATGAAAAAAGGAGGCAACAAAAATACATATTTAGTCCGTTGCCCAAAAATTGTATGAAGAGAAAGTTATGGCTTGCCAAAAAATTTACGTAACGTGTCCTTGTAATCTGGGGGTTCAGAAAATGTATTAGGGTAATGCATATTGAGGGAAGACACTCAGGGTCCCATAGAATATTTGTAATAAGAGACAACAGGAAATCTGGAAATAAGGTACACTGGAATGGTAACAACCGGTTCTGTAACTTGCGCATGACGACGCTTATGTACTCAGTACCAGAGCAAATGTCGTTAAGTGGGACTAGGATTAATCATACGGAGAATGCTTCCCACTTCCCATCCTGTAAAAAAAACCGAAGTTACAGACTCAACACCTAAAAACGACTTAAGGTAACAAACCGTGTTAATAAACTTAATAAAGACAATAAACACGCAGGTATATAGCTTGTTCTTTGAATATTTGAATTGTTTTCTAATGAGCTTATTTACTATGCAAACTCTACATGACTCAGCTTCTGCTCGGCCATTGTGAAATACTACGCACAGGTATGTGGACCTGACAAAATATCAACACAGTTTAAAATAAACTGTCTTTACAGTGCTGTTTTCAGGATTCAGAAGTGTGTCAAGTGGCTGTTTGGGGCGCTTGATGTTAATAATTTGGTTTCTTCTTTTACATCTGTTGTGATTTTCTGCAGTTCATCATGTATGGTCATGTAATGGGGGCAAGTTTGTTCAATACTATCTGTAATATTCTTGCAGTCACCAAGGAACAAAAAACTATCACAAAAATCATAGTAAAGTTGTCGATTTTTATAAATATTATCTTCTGGTGTACATTTAAATCATAAAATTTAAATATTTTGTTACCTGCATTATATACTATGCCCACTTTCGATTTCTTACAGCAAGCCACATGCAGGTACTGACTCATTGGAAAATTTTCTCTTGCGTTTACACACTGACTACATCTGTGGTTCTCAAAATTTTTTATGGAACAAGTGGACATCATGGTGTTCTCCATGGAACACCATCAGAATGGTTTTCCTTATGTCATCGGTCATAACTGGAAAATATCAGCAAATATGATGTCATATTAAGGAATGGTTGTATGAACAGCTTTTATATAAGGGACTGCAGGAAAACTGTGTACCTTGTTATATTGGTGCCAGGAATTAAATGGCACTGTGACTGGGCCCTGTTACTTCCTTCAGAAACTGTAAATTACACAAGCCCTACATCCCTTCCAAAATAATTAATTTCAGTCTTTATGTACAGGATTTTCTGACTAGATCTTGGATAATTAATTTTCAATTTGATTCAGTATAACACTTAAAATGTTTTGTTTAAACTCATGCATTTAGAGCATAAATAAAGCGAGATTTTGAAAGAATGTAGATTCGTCAGTGGAACCCTGAGTCAGCTGCATGTGTGCGTATATTCCATGATTCAGTAATGAACTCAGATATCTTAGCAATACTAATCATCAGTTGATTTTAATGACACACAATAAATAAATAATGTTTGATTTTCCCCACAGATCACCGATTTGGTAGCTATTTGAAGTTATGAGGCTAGAATAACATTGGAAGCACTAAATGCAGGTTTACAGAATTTGGTATAGTTACAGATGTTTAAGAAATATTCAAAATTTTAGGATTTTTCACGAAAATTGGAAGGAACATGCTGTGATATTAGCAGCTATTTAAAATCTGTATTATGATATGTTCTATAAGTATCCACTAGCAACACAAACCATACTAAAACCTATGTGGTCTACCACTTTTAAAGAATGGTATGCTAGTTTTCAATGACAAATACTTGTAATACATGTCTTATCACGCATGATGTGAACAAGTGTAATAAACCCGACCAACTGACTGCCAAAAATCTGAATCTGTACACTGTTATTTTTGGGAATTTGTTTGAATACCCAAAAGAAAATCAACTCACTGATTCTCGACCTATGTCACACTGCTGTTTCAAATGCAGAATTTATACTGCCATGAATAAGATAAGATGATAATTTTCATATTTCATATATTTTTTCACATTCCATAAATCTTGTTACAGATATGGAAATAGTCAAAGTGTAAACATACCACACAATACAACAGAAGACAAATCATATGGATAAGAAATACAATTGTGTATTGTTACACACTAGCAGCATGCAATTTCAATCATCTGGGTCTCGATATCACCATTACAGTCAATACCCATACAGCACTATAAAGTACACAATGCAGAAATTCATAAAATTCAAGTGATAATATTGAGGATGTTAATGGAAAGCACAGACCATCTATTGTATAGCATTATATACATATATATAAACCTCCATAATATACATACAGTAATATACTACTCTAGCCTTCCCATTAACAGTTCTATTACTTTTGCCTTCTCAGCACTAATTAGTGACAGCAAAGGAACTTGAAACTATCGTATCAACTGAGAGGGTAACATATTTCAGTAACCTACACAAGTTCCACTCAGAGATTAGTGATTTGTTCTCAGTTGTTCTCTAGAGCAGCAGCACACCAGCTACATCATGCAGGTTCTGGAGGCCTGCCTGTTGCCCTTAGTGTTTGTTGTTTCCTTGTTCTCAACGCAGCCAGGTGAGTACTGGGTGCTAACCCATTCATATAGTGCAACTCCATGAAAATGAACTTATTGTTTTCTAAGTAACAATATATATCAAAGATAAGAATATAATATGGGATTTACATTTATTTAATCAAACAAATCTTGACTGAATGCCTAATGAAACAGTGGTTTAGTTACTTACACTAAAATTACCACTTAACAGACATTTCATATATGAGGACTTAAAATGGTCTCTCATTCATTTTGTCTGTATCCTAACTGACCCTCGGAAGAAAGCTAGATTTCCATCTTATGCCATGTCACTACTTTGGAAATATTCAACATTTTAGCAGACACTGCAGTGACGGTTTTCATGGTGTGCCTAGAACTTTTTTGTTTTGGATTAATGATATGAATCCTTTCTACTACATGATCCCCCCTTCTGTTTTGTGTGTTACTTGATGATGCTACACAGTACACGATTATATAGTATCAGTGATATATGAATGAATGAATAAATGAGTAAGAAGCAATGGTGGAATGATAACGACAGGAGGATACCTAAGTGCTCAGAAAAAAACCAGTCCCAGTGCCACTTTTCCCACCAAAGACTCCAAACAAATTGGCCTGGGATCGAAAGGAAGCCTTCACAATGACAGGCGGGCAACTAATCTCTGAGCTAGAGCACAGCCCAAGGATGCCTTCACGTTGGAAAGCTCAACATGAAAAAGGTTAATGAGAGGTTTTTTTTTGCCTTTTGGTACTTCTACAATGCTGTAAACACAGATGAAAAAGTGAAAATTTTGTACACTGCTTCTGATTTTTTGTTGTCAGACAATACATTGTCACTCGGCTACTTTTTCAAGGGTCAAGAAAAAATTATCCCTAAGCCTAATCACTACATGATGAATACACACAGGGAACAGACATAAACGTCCACACATTCCTAACCTTGCAACTAGATGGCATTAAGCATTAGATTCACCTGGAGGGCCTCTGGTACACGTTTGTTAGAAAGCTGAATGTGCTTCACAAACAGCCTGGACAAGATATCCCCTGCCTGAAATCCACACTCCAGTCATCCAGCCCACAGCTCATCAGCCAGCCAGCCAGCCAGTCAGTCAGTCAGTCAGTTTACTGAAACAGCTCTACTGGCTAATACATTATATATTAAAGGCTTAGGTAATATTGAAAGAATTTCCAGGTCTTTAATCTGTCTGATTTGGCCTTTCCTGCGACTAAATTTTGCATATAATTTAACCCTTTGTTGATATATTTAAGCCACTGATCTCAGACTGGTTAATTCATATGCCTCTTGTAAATCAAGTTTCAATATGTTAATATGTGGAAAGGAACCTGTACTCTTACTGCATTATAACATACCAGCCTCCTGCACAATGGGTACCAGATCTCTTTACAATGGATAAAATAGCCAGGCGCCGACCACTCAGCCCCTTCTTCCACCAATGCTGAGAATGGGTACAGCTTATACCTCTACCTCTCCTCTGTGTCAGCAATGCCATGTTATGGGACGATCTTTACCTTTACCTGTACCTTTACCTTTAAATTACAATACAATAAGTGGAGCAAGACGTTACACATACCGAGACTGAATGTAACCTGTTTGCAGTTTACCCCAGCAAGTACCGCGGTGTGCTTAGTGCACTGTGCTGCTCTATCACAGTTGCATGTGGTCTCATTATCGCCACTGGAGTACCTAGCAAAATGGCACTATTGTATGTTGTGATAGTGATCCCAGCTGTGATGGGCATCGTGCCTGTTGAAGAAAAAGTGAAGGCTGTTGTATCTTACACCAGACTATGGGGATTAAGGTGTGAATTTTTTAATTACTACACATGTAATTCAAATCACTGAAAACTATTTACCAAAAATAACAAAATCTCTTTATAAAATTTGAACATAATTCATTTATTTGTAATATAACAGGAATACTAACATACATGACAATGAGGCCACATACATATATCTTACATACCCCAAGCCTTGTCAGAAATAACTTAATTGAGTCATGTAGATTAGCACTTCTGAGGTTAAGATGTTTTTGTGTGTCTGGATTTAATAATACAGCCACTTTATAAGCTACATTAAAAAAACTGGAACAACTGGAACAATATTAGTCAAAGAATGGTTGCTCTATTTTCATGGCCACTGTCTTGAAAATCATGTAGATGCTGAGCACAAAAATGGTTTCTTATCATAATGCGCATGAAAATATCAGAGCACTCATTTTTCTTCAGCCAGGTGTAGGATTCTCACCTATTGTACAAATCTGGGTATCTCCATGTTTTGTTCCAAATTAGAATAACTTTAATTAATTTAGGATGTACTTCTTGCAGAATTTAAAACCTTGATGAATTTTGTTTCAGCAAGGTGCTTACTGGCATGCGGCATGGAGATGTGTTTAAAATAAAATTATACATACACTTTAAGAAGTCACTAGTGAAACTGCAGAAGCAACTAATCAACTTCAACACCATTGTCATTCAGGTATTTGTCATAAAATTTTAATGGGACCTGTCAAATGCTGTAATTTCCACACAAAGAGAAATGTGTTCTCTGTAAAATGTAAAGGTGTTAGGAAGCAAAGGGCCACAAGAAATATTTATACCAAGACACAAGAAGTAACAGGAGGATGGAGAAATTACATACTGAGAAATTTTATAATTAGTTCTCAAATGTTATGTTGATCATATGAATGAGAATGAGATGTGCAGGGAACGTAGCATGATGGGAAGGACGAGAATTTATACAGCTGTAAGCTAGAAGCCTTGAGATAAAATATCACTTTGGAGAACTAGGTGTAGACGGGGTGGTAATGTTAAAATGGATCTTCCAGAAATTGGTTGGAAAATTTCATTTGTTTCAGGGTAGACACCTACGACAACTCCTGTTAACACAATACTAGACTTCACATTACATAAAAGGTGGAATATTTATTGACTACGCATCATAAACAACGATATAGCTGTTTATTTCCATAGAAAGACAAATGTCAATTCCCAGATATGGTATATTGTATTTTAAGAATAACATTCCAAAAGTAACAAAAATTGGGAACTCGCTAAACAGATGTGGATTTCAAACTTTGTTACACATTAAACTTTAGCAAAAGGCTTTGTTATACACACACACACATATAAATACATATCTGTGTGTGTGTGTGTGTAATTATATGTGCACACACACACACACACACACACACACACACACACACACACACACACACACACACACACACACACACACACACACACACACACACACACACACACACACACACACACACACACACACACACACACACACACACACACACACACACACACACACACACACACACACACACACACACACACACACACACACACACACAAC